>JAXQQM020093236.1:0-222718 GCA_034641835.2 Pinus albicaulis
GGTGTTGAGTCTCAAAAGTGTTTTCCATCTTCATATATATTTCCATTATGTCATAACCATTTAGCTCTTATTTCATAGTCATCTGACCTAAAACCCTACATCAAGTAACCATTTTCATAAATATGTGGGTTAGGATCCTTGTCTTCCAAAATTATTTATTTTATGTATTTAAAGTGAATTTATGATTAGAAACTAGAAAATTAACATAGTTTCATATATCTATATATGTGTTATGAGTTTTGTGACATGTGTAGGTCAAAAGAAGACTTCTAGAAGACCCTTATGTGGCACTCTAAGGCCAAATTCGAATTTGGTTGAAGAAGATTATGGGATCAAGAGGATATGTGTCTCACTTCCTTGTTGTATTGAAAGTCTAAGAGGATATGTGTCTCATTCCTCAAGTTGTGTTGAAATTCTAGAAATACATGTGTCTTATCATTTCCTATTTTGATTGTAACTCTAGAGATGGAGGGAGAGATTCATGGACTCCCATTAATGAGATGACTCCTCATATTTTGTATAAATAGGAGAAGCTTTCTCCTATCATAGGTAATGAGGAAGTAGTTGTAACAAAGCTTAAGATGGAATGGGATGTAGATTTGTGAAGTTTTTCAATAAAGAAGTTCCTTGATGGTGTTTTGATTACAATTTTAAGGAGTTGAAGAAGGATTACACCAAATTGGTAGCAGAGGGCCCCTGCTATTCAAGGAGGTTTTGCATGTTTTCTAGATAAGTTGCTTTCAATTCTGTTTTGTCATATTTCCTTACTTAGATTGCTTTCTGAAATCATAGCGCATTTGCACATAGTTTTACAATGACTAATGACATGGAATCAGTCTTGTCCTTCTGCTGATTTATTTTTCTTAGCTTTTAATTCCAGCATTGTTTTATTTATTTCAGTTTTGTACATTTGCTTTATTAGTTAGATTAGATATTAAATTACTCATGTCATTATCAGTTACCTCCGAAAGCCATAGCGAGACTAATGGTGAGGGATTGAAGTATGAGTGTGTAGTTTGATATTAGTTTATTTTTATGCAAGTTAGATATTAAATTTCTCATGTCATTATCAGTTACCTCCGAAAGCCATAGCGAGACTAATGGTGAGGGATTGAAGTATGAGTGTGTAGTTTGATATTAGTTTATTTTTCTGAAAGTTAGATATTAAATTGCTCATGTCATTATCAGTTACCTCCGAAAGCCATAGCGAGACTAATGGTGAGGGATTGAAGTATGAGTGTGTAATTTGATATTAGTTTATTTTTTTGCAAATTAGATATCAGATTGCTCAAGTTGTTTATGATTACCTCCGAAAGCCATAGCGAGACTAATGGTGAGGGGTCAGAATATGAGTTGATGTAATTTGGTTTTAGCTTTACTTTGCTTGCAATTCTTGGATTTCTTTGAGTACAGTTTCTTTTGTATTTAGACAGCAACAAGGGTAATGGGTTTCATGATCAATAGTTCATTGTTTGTTTGACTAGTATAGTGGCACATTTTCATTTTCTTTTAGGAATTAATTTTGTCATTACATGTTTTAAAACCCTTTTGAAGTTTGAAGTTTGGGAAATCATTATAAAGGACATCATTGCCTTGAACATTTATATCCCTACTTGTCTTTTAAAATTTCCATCTCACATTAGGAAACCAACCAAGATAAAAAAAACCCCAAGATAAATAAAAAACCCAAAAACAACAAAAAGTAAGAGATAGGTTATCTTGCACATATAGTGTGCCACACTTCCAAATCATTACAGTCAGGACGACCAAATTAAGTAACAGCAATTTGGACACCCTAAGATGACCAAACAATAAATTTGCTCTAAACCTTCTTTGTTCTTCTGTAACAAGACATCTGCAATTGTTTCTTCTGAAACATATGAAAAAATCAGAAAATATTTTTTCGAAATCATGACTAATCAAAACTGGAGCTTCAGTCAAAGCAAACTTGATTACTGAAAATGAATTCTTTGCTTCATCTTGCCATTTAAATACTGCATCTTTTTTCAGCAAGATATTTATGTGTTTGATCAGCTCTGCAAAGCTACGAACAAAACACCTCATAAAATTGATTTTCCCTAAAAATGACTGCAATTCTTTTTTATTCCTTGGCAAACCAATCTTCTGAATAGCTTCTACTCTTCCCGGATCAATACAGATGCCACTTTCTGTTACAATATGTCCCAATAATTTCCTTTCTTGGACAGCAAAGGATTATTTTTTTGGTTTCAAGGACAAACCAAACTTTATGCATTTGTTAAAAACTTGTTTCAAATGTTTCAAGTGGTCTTCATCAGATTTTGAATAGATTGTTATGTCATCCAAGTAGATGAATACAAATCTGTCTTTTTCTCCCACAAAGGAAATATCCATTGCCTATTGAAAAGTTGCGCCTGCATTCATCAGACCAAATGGCATTTTTTTGTACATGAATCTACCCCAGGGTGTGTCATATGTTGTCTTTTCTCTATCTTGCCTGTCAACTGAAATTTGATTATAGCCTGAAAATCCATCAACCATTGACAATCTTTTGGATCCTACAAACTTCTGCAAAATATAATCCATCTTGGGTAGTGGATAGTTATATTTCAATGAACACCGGTTCAGGTTGAGAAAATTGACACAAATTCTTATCTTTCCATTATTTTTCCAAACTAGGACTATATTAGCTACCCAGTTATCTTTACTTCCCATAATTTTCTGATTTCTTTCTCAATTATTGGGAGCAGCATGGGATTGATATGTCTATTTTTTTGTGCTACAAGCTTTGCATCTATTTTCAAAAGAATCTTGTGCTTCATTATGCTTCTATCATAAGTTTTCAACTCACTATAATACCATGCAAAAATATCAGCAAATTCTTTCAGCAACTTGATATATCTTGTTCTAATTTCAAGAGAAAGGAATTTGGACACTTTGACTAATTTTGGCTGATCCTCTATGTCAATGTTACATTCTATTGTACTGTCTCCATCAACTTTACTTTCAGGCTTGAGAAAAACATCATTATTCTCGAACAATCTTTCTAAGGGAACTAAGCCTTTAGGAATATAGTTAGTTTCAAATCTATAATGTTCTTCCAAGCCATGGTTTTCTTAAAAGGCCTACTATTTTGATTTCAACAATGTCCTTCTCATCATCAATTTGTATGTCTGCAAACTCTTTAACACACTAAAAATTTATGAATTTCCTTGTCATCCTCAAATACTTGCTAGTATTTGATGTTGTCAGGAATTGAGTGCATTTTGGTGAATAACATCATAGGATGCCTTGACTCTTTCAGGGAACTTAATTTTTCAACTCGGAGTTTTTCACTTGGTAGTTGTTTCTCACCTGCTTTATCACCAACTCTGAATCGCCAAAAGCAATTAGCTGTTTCGCTCCCAAATCTTTCGCTGCCTTCATACCCAGCACAAGTGCCTCATATTCATTAGTTTTGTTAGTAGTAGCAAATTTCATTTTATATGATATAGTTACCCTTTGTTGAGTGGGAGAAAAGATGACTCCACCAGCTCCTGATCCTTCTTTTGATGAGGCTCCATCAAAGTACATTTTCCAGATTTGTTCTCCCTCTAAATACTGCTCATTTGTACCTTGAAAGTGTTGTTTTTCACTTATTTCAGGCTGGAAATTTCTATCATCAACAACAAGGTGTAGTATTGATGACCTCAATTCCTTTTCTTTAGCATATATGGGATGGTTTGAAGGATTATGTTATTCACTAATGATGTAGGCCATTTGGGTTTCCCTATACAGCCTCCTGAATTCCCCTCCAAACAATGGGATGGTGGAATATGACATGTCCATCTGAAGGGTACCTCCCAATTTTTTAGACCAAGATCTGGAAAGTAACATCCCAAATCTAGAAGGAATGTCTGCAACTACAATTTCCATCCCTAAGCTTTTCATAGGTAGTGGGGTAAAATAAACAACCAAGTCCTTAATTACTCCAAGGCACTTGAATTTTTTGGAATCAAAGGTATAGAGGTCATGGTATTGCTTGGTGATCTTTAATCCCAATTCATCCATCACTTTCTTTGGCATGAGATTGTGAGAAGCCCCTTAATCTAACAGACAATTATGCAGTATTTTGTCATGTATATTGAGTGACATATAGAAAGGTGGTGAGTTGTCATCATTTAGATCTTGGACATGACAACCTAGATAAATAGTGGGATGTTCATCCTCAAGATTGACTGAGTCAGGGACGAGAGGTGACTGAAGAAGACTTTTAAAAGACTCTTTATATGTTGGATTTTCAACAATTCCAGAAGTGGGACTAGAATTTTTATTTTATTCAATTCATATTTGAAACTGAAATAAATTGGAACTAATTCCTTATTTTTTGTTGTGATTTTGACAATTGGGGCAGCATTTTGGAGTGGAGGGACTTCATTGACTTTGGTCTTCTGTTTGACAACTTGTTTCTATGAATCTGATTTTTATTGATTTTGTTGAACAGGGCCTTTGGACCTCAAAGGATAATTTTTTTTTTTTGAGCTTCTTGCTATTTTTTATCATTTTGTGCATAAATTTGGACATTCTCATCATCTGAAAACAAATAAATCCTTGAATGGTCTTCATATTCTTGCAAATTTAGACAAGTTGATTGTGAGGTTTCTCCTACAAGGTTTATTTCTTCATTTTCTTCCTCATGTTCTTGCTGCTCTTCTTCGGCAAAATTATTCAAAGGAGGCTGAACATTTTGATCATCAACATTCCTCCTTAGGCGCTGTAGGATTTTTTGGGGTTGAGATGACCTCCTGAAGGGAGCCTGATTTCTATTGGCTTCATTTTGATTGGCTCTAGCAACTTGTTTGTTTTCTAACTCTAATATGATCATCTTAGAGGCAAGTTCCTTGATCAAATTGGGCATTTGATTGGTCTTTTATTCTACTGTAAGAGACTTAGAAGAAGAACGTTTTTCTTCTTCATCTTCTTTTCGTCTTTTGCTGCCTTTTCTTCTTCCATTTTCAATTTATTAGAAGCCATGAGATTAGACTGCACTCCAATTGCAGCCTCTTGCATATTCATCAATGTTTGTGCTTTCTCAGCCCTTAACCATAAAGCAAACGCAGAATCTAGAGAATTTGCAAAAGTTATCATAGTTGTAGTCTCAGGAGGCTTAATTTCTTCAGAAATTTTCTAGTAAATCTTATTAAACCTTTTGGTAAAATCAGCCAATGACTCATCTGGTTTCTTCTTTAGAGTTCCAAATTATGTAAGGTAGTACACATAGTATTTCCTATCACCCCATTACTTTACAAATATTTCCTTCAATTCATCAATTCCTGTTATTGAGTTTGGAGGCAAACTTCTAAACCATTTACGAGCTTCACCATCCAAGCTCTAAACAAAGAGTCTTGACCAGACATCTTCATGTTTGACATTCTGGTTGTCAAATTAACTATAGGAAGCCACGAAATGTTCCTTAGCAGAAACTCCTTCTCCCTCCCCGATGTATTTTCGAATATATTTCAAGTAATCCCCTTGAGGGAGTGGATGCAAAGGTTGAGGAAGAGCAAGTGGAGCATACCTTGCAGCCACTATCTGCTGCATCCTTGTAAGGGAAGGCTGAGCCATATTTGGTTGATGTACAGTTGATGGATGACCGGTTGATGTAGCTATTTGGGAAATAGGAATTATAGTTTATGGATTTTGAATCTGATTTAGGACAGTAGAAAATTGAAAATCTTGAGCTGATTCTTCAGGCTTGGGGACTGAAAATAGTAGATTCTCAAAGAGATGAACAGAGGATGTGTTGACTTCACCTTATATAGAAGAATCAGATTCAAAAGTTGTCTCTTGAGGCGATGAGGTTAATTCAACTTTATTTTGTTGAGCTAGGAAGTCAGATAAGTTGAATCTAAGGCCTTCAGGAACACTCTCTTCTAGTGGATGAGAAGAGGATGACCCAACAGATGGATTTCTAAATAGAGAAAAATACTCTTGGTGAGGAGTAATGAAAGACTAGTATTCAAGATGAGTTTGGAGGAAATTTAAAATGATCTTAAAATCTTCTTCATTCAAAACATCCCTATCAAGAAAAGGTGCAATTGCCAATACTTTGTCTAACTCTCCTTCAATTAGCACAAACTCTTATGTTTCCTTATTGACACTTAATAACTTGGTTTTTTCCTCTTTGAATGAAATAGTACTTACTTCATATTTACTAACTTTATATTTATCAATTGAGGAATGAAGAAAACCTTCAGCTAAGCTTAGGTTAACAACATCTACTTTATCTTCTAGGGAAGCAGTTTCAATTTTAGATTTTTCAACAAGATATTTTGAAACTGAAACTTCTTTTGATTCTAAAGTAGATGAAAGTACCTTTGGAATGTATTTTTTATGTACCTTCTTCACTGACTGAGATGTGGCCTCAACTGATCTCTGTTTTCCTTTTGCATCTTTAATGATCTTCTCTACTTCTGAAATTGGGGTCATAGTAGGTGATCTCTGATTTCTCCTTGTAGTTGGAGGTTTTGAAACCCCTTTTCCTCTCTGTGGAGTTTCCAGGTGAACTAATTTGCAATCTTCTTCAAGTCATCAATTCTTATTCACCATTAAGAATTGACATTCAACAATTCAAAACAAGAGACATTGAGATAATACTTCGTTTCAAGGCCTTCGTCTCCTGGCAGATGCACCAAAAGATGTTGGTGCTGGAATCAACACTTGGACTACATCAAGCACCTAACCAGACACATCCTAAAATCTAAGGCAATTTAATGATTTGTTTTATGAGATTGGTAGGTGGTTTAAACTCTCATCCACTGAAAAAATATTTCAGTCAAATCCACAGTTCTACTAATGAGGGTATTAGAGCTTGATGTGGTAGCAAAGGGTGAGTTTGTAGCCTATGAGGAGAAGAAAATGTAAAATTAGAGAAGAAACGATAGGTCTGCAAAAGCAGAAATCTACTGAATTTGGCAGAAATTAACACAATTAGCAGTTCAACAATATTTCATCAAGAGAAATCTATTTCTAGTCTTACAATATTCTCACTGAAATATTATAAAAGATAATTGTCATGAGTGATGCTCTTCCCACTGTTATTATATATATTTTACCAAGAAGGCTCACTGTGTGAGACTAAAAAAAATTGATAAAACACATGAACATGTCAAGAGACTAATAAAAACTCATAACAACATGAGGAATTGCAAACTGCAACTGAAGATAATAAGATATGGAAACACAAGTAGAAACTGACAATACACATACCATATTGGTAATAAGTCCTCAAAAGTTTCTGTCCATTTCATTCACTAAAAAGAGTATTGATCATATCAGTCAAGATTCTAAAACCACGAACCCTTACTTCATAGCAGTTTGTCACATATATACAAAAATATAAAAATGTCATCCCCACAAGAGTAAATATGTTCCTAAAAGTTATTACCATCTCGTGCAAGAGATGAGGATTATCCAAAAACTTTAATACAAAGTGCTATGACATAATAAAAATAAACAACATTAAGACTAACAATTCGAAGTGGTTGTATGATGTGGCAGTCTATAGGAAGACTCCTCTTCTGTTCTGGTGCAACCAACTCCACAAAAAGTGTAAACAATAGTGAAAGTGACGTGTGGTTGTTCCTTGAATGCTCCCCAGTTCCTCGTGAAAACATGCTAGTGCTGAGAGTAATGGTATAAATATATTTCAGAGAAACTCTACCACTGTTCCTTTCCTTTGGTTTCTTGTTTTCCGTGATAGGGATGGAAGCATATTAAAAGAGGTAGTGGAGTTTAGTTTTATTAGCGGGAGAGATTATTAGATGAGTGGGAGGAGAAAAACCCTTTATACATATATCGCAATCATAGATTGGGGTTGGAACATTTAAACATAAGACACAAGTGGGAGGGAACGAGATTTGCGATGGGGATGGTGACGTGGCAAAGAGGTGGGGCTGATCGCGGATTGAAAATCGGGAGTTTTGTTATGAGAAACGGGAGGTGAGCATTAAAACTTGCAAAGTGCGATGTGCGATGAGAATGGAAGGTGGGGCCCGAAAAATACCGCAAATCGCAAATCGGGAGTTTTGTTATCAGAAATGGGAGGTAAGTGTTAAAACTTGTGAAGTGAAATGCGCGATGAACATAGGGTGGCATGGCATGACAAATGAGGGGTACATTTACATCGCAATCAGGGAATCGAGAGTTTTGTTAAAAGAAACAGGAGGTAAGTGTGATGTGCGATGAACAGAGGGTGACATAGCAGGATGGAGATGTGGCCCATTTAATACCGCAAATCAGGAGTTTTGTTATGAGGAATGAGAGTTAAATGTTAAAACTCGTGAAGTATGATATGCGATGAGAATGGAAGGTTGGGCCCAATTACATCGCAATCGGGGAAAAGGAAAGGTGGAGGTGAATGGATGTAATGCAAAATGCGATTTGCGATGGGGTAGGCCCCATTAAAGGAATTTAAAATCAGAAAGTGAATATTTTGTTAAGTCATGGTAATATGATGAAAATACCCCCAAATCATAATAAAAAGGGTTTATAACGTATTCGAGGCATATCAAAGGGAAATATGGGTCCCAGACAATACCACAAATCACATTTCGGGGGTTTTGTAGGAGACGACAATTGTAACGTGAATGGAAGTTTAAACTGTGATAAGTTGATTGCGATGAAAGGGTAAAGGGTCCATAATGATTAAGTGTGATAGTTTATATCATATAATATGTGATATTACAAAGGTTTGTTGTGGTGCGGGTAGAGCTACTTTTTAACTATAAAAATGGATTTTAATAGTTAGAAAGGGGTTTCAAAAGAAATGAAATGTTGGAGTTTGGGTTTTTAGAAAAATGAAAGGTAAAAGAGGGAATATGAAATGAATGAAGGTATAAATGAAATATTCTCACCACTACACTTTGACAACAACACTTTCATCTTACAACCGAACTGAAAAGGCAGATTGATTCCTTGGAGAATGATTACCAGACTTTGAATATATTTGAAAAATTGTAGTGCTAATAGTGGCTCCTATTAGGGATGAAGTCCTCCCTGTGAGGCTTCAAGGACTGTAGAATCAGTGCCTTAAAAACTCTTTAAACTCATAATACTTCTTGGAAATTATGACTAGGATTGACCATTGACTAACTGTACTCAATACTGACCATATATACCGACACAAGTACCATTGGGCATGGAATTTTATTAACATATCACACCGTATATTTACAATGGAATGACTCAACTGACTTACTAAACAAAGAATTTTTTAATAAAATGACCATTGATTGGGCCTCCAGTCAGTTGGTCATCATCCAGATGTTTGAGCAGAAAAGTATTGTTTTCCAAAACTTCAGCAATTCTAAATGGTCCAAACCACAAATTGTCAAACTTACCATGCTTTCCATGGTCTTCTATCCTGGCATCCCAACGTAGCACCAAGTGACTCTCCTGAAAAAAATGTTGATTTTCTCTTTTGTCAAAAACATATTTGACTTTATTCTGATACTTCTGTGTTTTATCCATCAGTGCTTCTCTGATTTGGCATGCCTTTATTAACTGTAGCATTCTCCTTTGGATTGGATTTTCATCATCAACTTCATCTTGCAGGAAATTCATCACAGGAAGAGCTAATTGCAAAGGCATTACGGCATCAGTACCATATACAAGCTGAAATGGAGACATTCCCATTGATTTTTTACCACTTACCCTATCTGCCCAAAGAGCATGTACCAGCTGAGTGTCCCAATTTCTCTTATTTTCAAGTAGCATTTTCTTAATAATCCTCACCAAAATTTTATTGGATGACTCAGCTAATCCATTACCTTGAGTGTAATAAGGCGTGGAATGAGTAAACTCAATTCCATATTGCTGACAAAAGTCGTACATATTAGTAGACTTAAAGGCCATTGCATTATCAATTACTAACTTCTATGGACAACCAAATCTTGACATAATGTTTTCCAAAATAAATTTAATAATTACCATATCAGTAGCATTTCTGGTTGGTACAACTTCAATCCATTTAGTAAAATAGTCTGTAGCTATGAGAATCCATTTATGTTGTCCTGATGAAGGTGGATGAATTTCATCGATGAAGTCTAACCCCCACTGCTGGAAAGGAACATTTGCTGAAATAGGAATAAGAGGTAATGGTAGAAATTTCTGTTTACCAGCAAATTTCTGACATTCGACACAGCTCCTGGCTTTGGAAAAAAAATCAAAGAAAAGAGTTGGCCAATAATATCCAGCTCTTAAGATTTTGTTTGCAGTGGCTTTCCAATACAAATGCCCTCCACACACTCCTGCATATATCTCTGTCATAATCTCTTGGGATTCAGCTTCATCTACACATCTTAATAAGACTCCAACGGGGTCCTTCCAATAAATATGGTCTTCCAAAATGCAATACTTAACAGCTCTCAATTTGAAAGCTCTCCTCTTTGACTTCTACATTTCAAGGGGACAATTGAAATTTAACAAAAAGTATACTATATCCTTGTACCAATTTGAATGAAATATTTCAAGATAATTAGAAATACCTTCTCCATATTCTCCTTCAGCTGCCTCTATGTTCAGATTTAAAGCCTTGCAGTTAGATTCAACCATCAAGCAAGCCAAGCCTTGACCTTTTATAAATCTAGTTGGTCTGATTTCAATATCAAATTCCAGAATTTTGGTTAACCATTGTCCCCTTCTACCATTTGTATCTAGCTATAGCAAAACATCTTTAACAATGATATTGGGCACAAAAGAAACTATTTTTTAATGCAGCGTATACACTCGAAAAGACTTCAAATCATTAACTAGTGCATATGCTTGTTTTTCAGTCAAGTTGTACTTTAATTCAGCATCCCTTAAAGCACGACTGAAAAATGAAATTGGATGCTCTAAACCTTCTTTGTTCTTTTGTAACAAGACAGTTGCAATTGTTTCTTCTGAAGCATATGAAAATATCAGAAAATATTTTTCAAAATCAGGACTAATCAAAACTGGAGCTTCATTCAAGGCAGACTCGATTGCTGAAAATTAATTCTTTGCTTCATCTCGCCATTTAAATTCGGCATCTTTTTTCAGCAAGACATTTATGTGTTTGCTCAGCTCTACAAAGTTAGGAACAAAACGCCTCAGAAAATTGATTTTCCGTAAAAATGACTGCAATTATTTTGTATTCCTTGGCAAACCAATCTTTTGAATAGCTTCTAATCTTCTCGGATCAATACAGATGCCACTTTCTGTTACAATATGTCCCAATAAATTCCTTTCTTGGACAACAAAGGATGAATTTTTTGGGTTCAAGGACAAACCAAAATTTCTGCATTTTTCAAAAACTTGTTTCAAATGTTTCAAGTGGTCTTCATCATATTTTGAATAGACTGTGATGTCATCCAAATAGATGACTACAAATCTGTCTTTTTCTCCCGCAAAGGAAATATCCATTGCCCGCTGAAAATTTGTGTCTGCATTCATCAGACCAGATGGCATTTTGTTGTACATCAATGTACCCCAGGGTGTGGTAAATGTTGTCTTTTCTCTATCTTTCCTGTCAACTGAAATCTGATTATAGCCTGAAAAACCATTAATCATTTACAATATTTTGGATCCTACAACCTTCTACAAAATATAATCCATCTTGAGCAGTGGATAGTTATATTTCAATGAAAACTGGTTTAGGTTGCAAAAATCGACACAAATTCTTATCTCTCCATTATTTTTCTGAATCGAGACTAAATTAGCGACCTAGTTAGAAAATCTCAAAGGCAGAATTATCTTTACTTCCCATAATTTTCTGATTTCTTTCTCAATGATTGGGAGTAGCATGGGATTGATATGTCTGATTTTTTTTGCTACAGGCTTTGCATATATTTTCAAAGGAATCTTATGCTCCATTATGCTTCTATCATAAGTTTTCAGCTCACTATAAGACCATGCGAAAATATCAGCAAATTCTTTCAGCAGCTTGATATATTTTATTCTGGTTTCAAGAGAAAGGAATTTGGACACTTTGACTAATTTTGGCTAATCCTCTGTGACAATGTTACATTCTATTGTACACTCTCCATCAACTTTACTTTCAGGCTTGAGAAAAACATCTTTATTATCAAACAATATTTCTAAAGGAACTAAGCCTTTATGAATATATTTAGTTTTCAGATCTATAATGTTTTTTCCAGCCATGGTTTTCTTAAAAGGCCCGTTATTTTGATTTTAAACAATATCTTGCTCATCATCAATTTGTAGGTCTGCAACTCTTCAATGCACTCCAAAAATTTTTGAATTTCCTTGTCATCCTCAAATATTTTCCATTAATTGACGTTATCAGGAATTGAAGGCCTATTTTTTATTTTAACATCATAGATTGCCTTGACCTCTATAGGAACTTTGAAATTACTGGCAGAAATAGCTAGTGAATCAACCATTTGATTTTCCTCTCTAGTGACAAAATTTATATTAAATGCTGAAAAATAATTCTCAATCAAGTCCCAGACTTCATTCCTGTAATTTTTCAACTTGGAATTTTTCACTTGGTAGTTTTTTCTCACCTGCTTTATCACCAACTCTGAATCACCATAAGCAATTAGCTACTCCGCTCCCAAATCTTTCGCTGCCTTCAGACCCAACACAAGTGCCTCATATTCAACAGTGTTGTTAGTGGTAGAAAATTGCAAGTTATATGATATATTTACCCTTTGCTGAGTAGGAGAAAAGATGACTACACCAACTCCCGATCCTTCTCTTGATGAGACTCCATCAAAGTACAATTTCCAGATCTGTCCTCCCTCTAAATGTTGCTCATTTGTACCTTGAAAGTGTTTTTTTTTACATATTTCAGGCTGTAAATTTTTATTATCAGCATCAAGGTGTAGTATTGATGACCCCAATTCCTTTTCTTTAGCATATATGGGATGGTTTGAAGGATTACGTTGATCACTAATGATGTAGGCCATTTGGGTTTCCCTATACAGCCTTCTTAATTCCCCTCCAAACACTGGTATGGTGGCATATGACATGTCCATCTGAAGGGTACCTCCCAATTTTTTAGACCAATATCTAGAAAGTAGCATCCCAAATCTAGAAGGAATGCCCACAACTAAAATGTCCATCACTAAGCTTCTCATAGGTAGTTGGGTAAGAGAAACAACCAAGTCCTTAATTACTCCAAGGTACTTGAATTTTTTGGAATCAAAGGTGTAGAGGTCATGGTATTTATTGGTGATCTATAATCCCAATTCATCCATCACTTTCTTTGGCATCAGATTATGAGAAGCCCCATAATCTAACAGACAATTCTGTAGAAATTTTTCATGTATATTGAGTGACAGGTAGAAAGGTGGTGAGTTATCATCATTTTGGTCTTGGACATGACAACCTAGATAAATAGTGGGATGTTCATCCTCAAGGTTGACTGAATCGGGAGCAAGAGGTGGGTGTAGCAGACTTTTAAAAGACTCTTTATATGCTAGATTGTTCAACAATTCCAGAAGTAGCACTGGAATTTTGATTTTATTCAATTCAGATTTGAAACTGAAATAAATTGGACCTAATCCCTTATTTTCTGCAGTGATTTTCAAAATTGGGGCAGAATTTTGGAGTGGTAGAACCTCATTGACTTTGGCCTTCTATTTGGCATCTTGTTTCTCTTAATCTGACTTTTGTTGAGGTTGTTGAACAGGGCCTTTAGACCTCAAAGAATAATTTTTGTTTTGAGCTTCTTGCTGTTTTTTAGCATTTTGTGCATAAATTTGAACATTCTCATCATTTGAAAACAAATAAATCCTTGATTGGTCTTCATATTCTTGCAAAGTCAAACAAGTTGACTATGAGGATTCTCCTACAAGATTTATTTCTTCATTTTCTTCCTCATGTTCTTGTTTCTCTTCTTCAGCAAAATTATTCAAAGGAGGTTGAACATTTTGATCATCAGCATTCCTTCTTGGGCGCTGCAAGATTTGTTGAGGTTGAAAAGGCCTCCTGAAGGGAGCCTGATTTCTATTTGCCTCATTCTGATTAGCTCTAGTAGATGGTTTGTTTTATAGCTTTTAATTTTTTAATCTTAGAGGCAAGTTCCTTGATCAAATCGAACAGTTGATTGATATTTTCTTCTTTTGTAAGAGACTTAGATGAAGAATTTTTTTCTTCTTTCATCTTCCTTTTGTCTTTTGCTGCCTTTTCTTCCTCCATTTTCAATTTATTAGAATCCATGAGATTAGACTACACTCCAATTGCAGCCTCTCGGAGATCCATCAATGTTTGTGCTTTCTCATCCCTTAGCCATAAAGAAAACTCGAAATCTAGAGCATTTGCAAAAGTTATCATAGTTGTATTCTTAGGAGGCTTAATTTATTCGGGATTTTTCTAATAAATCTTATTAAACCTCTTGGTAAAATCCTCCAATGACTCATCAGGTTTCTTCTTCAGTTGTTCCAAATTCTGTAAGGTAGTACACATAGTCTTTCCTATCACCCCATTACTTCACAAATATTTCTTCCAATTCATCAATTCCTGTTATTGAGTTTGGAGGCAGACTTCTAAACCATTTACGAGCATAGAATTCATCAATTCCTGTTATTGAGTTTGGAGGCAGACTTCTAAACCATTTACGAGCTTCGCCATCTAAGCTCTAAACAAAGAGTCTTGACCAGACAACTTCATGTTTGACATTCTGGTTGTCAGCGTAACTATATAAAGCCACTAAATTATCCTCGGCAGAAACTCCTTCTCCCTCCCCGGTGTATTTTGGAAGATATTTCAAGTAATATCCTTGAGGGAGTGGATGCAAAGGTTGAGGAAGAGCAAGTGGAGCATATCTTGCAGCCACTATCTGATGCATCCTTGTATGGGCAGGTTGAGCCATATTTTGTTGATGTACATTTGATGGATGACTAGTTGATGTAGTTGTTGGGGAAATAAGAATTACAATTTGTTTCTGAAACTAATTTAGGATAGAAAAAAATTGGAAATCTTGAGTTGATTCTTCAACCTTGGGGACTGAAAATAGTGGATTCTCAAAGAGATGAATAGAGGATGTGTTGACTTCACTTTCTACAGAAGAATCAGATTCAAAAGTTGTCTCTTGAGGGTATGAGGTTAATTCAACTTTATTTTGTTGAGGAATTTAGATAAGTTGAATGTGAGGCCTTCAGGAACACACTCTTCTATTGGATGAGAAGAGGATGACCCAACAACTGGATTTCTAGATAAAGGAAAATATTCTTGTTGAGGAGTGACAAAAGACTGGTATTCAGGATGAGTTTGGAGGAAATTTAAAATGGTCTTAAAATCTTCTTGAGTCAAAAGATCCCTATCAAGAAAAGGTGCAATTCCCAATACTTGCTCTAACTCCCCTTCAGTTAGCACAAACTCTTATGTTTCCTTATTGATACTTAATAACTCTGTTTTTTCCTCTTTGACTAAAATAGTGCTTACTTTAGATTTACCAATTAAGGAATGAGAAAAAATTTCAGCTCAACTTAGATTAACATCTACTTTATCTTCTAGGGAAGAAGTTTCGATTTTACATTCTTTAGCAAGATATTTTGAAACTGAAACCTCTTTTGATTCTAAAGTAGATGAAAGTACCTTTTTCTTTAGAGTGTATTTTTTGTGTACCTTCTTCACTGACTAAGATGTGGCCTCAATTGATCTCTGCTTTCCTTTTTCATCTTTAATGATCTTCTTTGGGTTTGCAACTGGGGTCACAATAGGTGATTTCTTATTTCTCCTTGTAGTTGGAGGTCTTGAAACCCCTTTTCCTCTCTATGGAGTTACCAGGTGAACTAATTTGCAGTCTTCTTCAAATCATAAATTTGTATTCACCATTAAGAATTGAAATTCAGCAATTCAAAACAAGAGACATCGGGAGAATACTTCGTTTCAAGGCCTTCATCTCCCGGTAGATGCACCAAAAGATGTTGGCACTGGAATCAACACTTGGAATGCATCAAGCGCCCGACCAGACACATCCTATACTCGAAGGCAATTTAATGATTTTTTTTATGAGATTGGTAGGTGGTTTAAACTCTTATTCACTGAAAAGAGATTTCATTCAAATCCACAGTTCTATTAATGAGGGTATTGGATCATGATGTGGTAGCAAAGAATGAGTTTGTAGCCTATGAGGAGAACAAAATGTAAAATGAGAGAAGAAACAGTAGGTCTGCAAAACAGAAATCTACTGAATTTGGTAGAAATTAACACAAGTAGCAGTTTAACAATATTTCATCAAGAGAAAGCTATTTCTAGTCTTACAATATTCTCACTGAAATATTATAAAAGATTATTTTCATGAGTGATGCTCTTTCCAATGTTATTATATATACTTTACCAAGAAGGCTCACTATGTGAGAGTAACAAAAGTTGATAAAAAATATGAACATGTCAAGAGACTAATAAAAGTTCATAACAACAAGAGGAATTGAAAACTACAACTGAAGATAATAAGATATGGAAACACAAGTGGAAATTGACAATACACACACCAGATGGTAATAAGTCCTCAGAAGTTTCTGTCTATTTCATTCACTAAAAAGAGTACTAATCATATGACTTAAGATTCTAAGACCACAAACCCTTACCTCATAGCAGTTTGTCACATATATAAAAAAATATAAAATTGTCATCCCCACAAAAGGAGTAAATCTATTCTTGAAAGTTATTACCATCTCGTGAAAGTGATTAGGCTCATCCAAAAACTTTAATACAAATTTCTATGACATAATAAAAATAAACAACATCAAGGCTAACAATTCGAAGTGGTTGTATGATGTGGTAGTTTATAGGAAGAATCCTCCTCTGTTCTGGTGCAACCAACTCCACAAAAAGTGTAAACAGCAGTGAAAGTGACGTGTGGTTGTTCCTTGACTATTGTCTGGTGCCTCACGGAAACATGTTGCTACTGAGAGTAATGGTAGAAATTTGTTTCGGAGAAAATCTATTGTTGTTCATTTCCTTTGTTTTCTTGTTTGTCGTGAGAGGGATGGAAGTGGATTAAAATAGGTAGCGGAGTTTCATTTTATTAGCGGGAGAGATTATTAGATGAGTGGGAGGAGAAAAACTCTGTATACATATATCGCAATCACAGATCGGGGTCAGAACGCTTAAACATATGACACAAGTGGGAGGGAACGTGATTTGCAATGGGGTTGATGACATGGAAAAGAGGTGGGGTCGATTGTAGATCGCAAATTGGGAGTTTTGTTATGAGAAATGGGAGGTAAGTGTTAAAAATTGTGAAGTACGATGTGCGATGAGAATGGAAGGTCGGGCCCAGACAATACCGCAAATCACAAATCAGGAGTTTTGTTATAAGGAATGGGAGGTAAGTGTTAAAACTTGCAAAGTGTGATGTGCGATGAACAGAGGGTGACGTGGCATGATAGACAAGGGGAATCGGGAGTTTTGTTAAAAGAAATGGGAGGTAAGTGTTAAAACTTGCGGAGTGAAATGTGCGATGAATAAAGGGTGACCTAGCAGGATAGAGTGGGGCCCATTTAATACCGCAAATCGCAAATCTGGAGTTTTGTTATGAGGAACGAGAGTTAAATGTTAAAACTCATAAAGTTCAATATGTGATGAGAATGGAAGGTGGGGCCCAGTTACATCGCAATCGGGTAAAAGGAAAGGCGGAGGTGAATGGATGTAATACAAAATGCGATTTTAGATGGGGTAGGCCCCATTTAAGGCTTTTAAAAGAGGAAACTGAATAATTCGTAAAGTCATGGTAATATGATGAAAATACGCCTGAATCATAATAAAAAGGGTTTATAACGTATTCGAGGCATATCAAAGGGAAATATGGGTCCCAGACAATCCCGCAAATCGCATGTGTAGGAGACGGCAATTGTAACGTGAATGAAAGTTTAAACTACGATAAGCCAATTGCGATGAAAGGGTGAAGGGTCCACAATGATTAAGTGTGGTAGGTTATATCATATAATATATGATATTAAAAAGGTTTTTTGTGGTTTGGGTGGAGCTGTTTTTTAACTATAAAATGGATTTTAATAGTTAGAAAGGGGTTTCGAAAGAAATGAACATTGCACTTTGGGTTTTTGGAAAAATGAAAGGTAAAATAGGGAAGATGAAATGAATGAAGGTAGAAATGAAATTTTCTCACCACTACATTTTGATAGCGACACTTTCATCTTACAACCCAAAATGAAAAGGCAGTATTGATTCCTAGAGAATGAAGACTGACTTTGAGAATCTTTGAAAAATTGTAAAGTGCTAATACCTACTCAAAACCAATTAATAAAGGAAATCATTATTGAATTTACTCGTAAAAATATTCACAAGAAAATGTAAAGGAAATGTTCAACAATATATTATATTCACAATTATGTACAAAAATACACTCCATTGTACTTAGCTTAGAATGGTGGACCTCAACATTTTCTTTGTAAACTTGAAGACTATGAGCTACAAGTTGATCAATAATCACATCCCACAAGAAGAACCACAAGAAACAAGAAGGCAGCTTTCTTCAATTTATATTCAGAAATAAAGAATTCTCAATAATCATAATACATGTTCATAGTTGTTGAATATTTGTGCTTAAATAGGATAAAAGTATAAAAAAACCAACTAAAATAGTTGTAACTCATAGGGTTGAACTCATCCTTTTTTTTGCACAAAATATCTGGAATATCACACAAAATCACAAAACTTCCCCAAAAAATCGAGGGATTTTTTATGTGATTGATCAAGTTTGACCATCTTTGACCGAGCCTATTGTGACTCATTTCGATTGTGCCAATAGGATTCTATCCATGCTTGGTTCACATACTTCTCAAATATATCTTCATCTTGCGCCTGTGTGTCCTCGCACATACAACTTCAATGGAGCCATTGCAATAATTTTTTGTTTCAAATCAAAAATAATTATTAATACCAAATTTTTACTAAAAATTCCAAAACTTAAAAGACATAATTATTTTACCTTAAAGTGAAAAAAGAGACAAAAAAATATGACAAATATGACCATGATATGGTGGTAAGGGATGATATAAAGGTGGAATATGCATGGTTAAATGGTCAAAATTGAGGGCCAACCTCTCCCCCTTGTTGATCCACAAGCATGTCCTCATGCTATACTCGATTCTCCTTCACCTCCTTCTTCCTTTGGACATTATATGTAGTAGCCTTTTTCTTTGTTCTTCTATAAGAAACATAATAACCCTCTCCATTTCCTCCTCGTCAATTCAATTGGAGGCATCCTTATAATATTCTCCCCTATCATTGATAGATTTGTGGCTTCATAAACGTACTCAGGGCATGTATTGGAACAGAGAATGCCTCCTACCATAGTTTTTTTTCATTATCATAGTTAAACACAAAAATATTTGTCACTTTTTCATTATACCCATCAAATTTCCTAAGAAACTCTAATAAGCCGCTTCATAGAGTTTCTTTATTGTCTCCTTATTCATATTTTCGATTTGAAATCCTTTTTGGGCTAAATTTCTACTTCCCCATACCGAAGTATGGATGGCTTAGTTCTTTCTTGCGTTTTTTCTCGTGTTATAGGTCAATTTGGGCACCATTCCCAATGACATGGTTAAACTGACATCAGCCCCCGTAACTAATGAAATAGGGTCTATCATCCCCCCATCATTTTAGTTGCTACATGCCCTAAGATAAAGAACAAGAACAAATCATCCATGACTTCCATTGCAAGGTTTCCAAGATTTGAAGTACATGTTATATCACCTATGATCTCACCAACGTAGTCTCTCCAAGGACTAATCGCTTTGCATATGCAAGCTACCTCCATTCAAGGGTGCTCCGCAAAGCACTTCCCGACATTCAAGAGTGCGTTAGTCAAATGGGAGCAAAATTCTCATTGTTCCAGAATCTCCACATGGCCGATGGCCTTTCTAGAGGGGTCCATATGTGTCAAACTTAAAATGCATGTGTCCATCTAACACCTCGATCTTGGGAACATGTCTTGCCTATTATTAGAAATTCATTGATTGAGAAACTACCTTCAGTTGTTCTATAAATTGAGCACATACCCTAGTGTTTGAGAAGGAAGAGATTTCGTAAAGAAATGATGTTGAATTCTCAATTAAATATTTGATTTGAGTGATATGTCATTGGAGAGATTTTTATCATGTGATGAGGCCGGGATGATGTCTGAATCGGTGACATCAATCAATCATTGGTTGCAACCTCCCCTTCTATCCATTAATAAAGATTGTTGCTCACTTTCCCACATATGTATTTGTTTATGCTTCTATATTTCATATCATGGATTCTTAGCCGATGTATATGTTTCTATGTTTCATTGATTTAACTCGATTAAGATGAATAGGAATTTGTATATTGCAATCTCTATTTTTGTTTAGTGTTTATACTTGCGGAACTATTCTAGCAATCAAAGTTTGATTGGAAGCTATAGCAAGAGAGACATAAGGACAATAGGAAGTGCTTGGATCACAAGTAAGTTTCTCCATCTTTCCGTGTGTCTATTTACTCTTAGGAAAAAAATGGCTACAAATTCTTTTATCTCATTGCTCTAAAATGCATTGCACCACATTTAGGGGATGTGTTTTTATCCGTAATCCATAATTTCGCATAAAAAATTTGCGACTCTAGTGGGGAGTTTCCCTTCATCCTTGGTGTGTTTTTGCCTCTTCTTATCCATCCAAAGTAGCATCTACTCTCAATTATTAGGCTTTTGAAACAAATAATTCACATTAAAAGTGTGTTTAGTAGCTTGAATTTTGTTCTCTCGCCGCGCCCAATGCACCTTGTTGGTCAAGACACAAAGGCTTTGAATAACACTGCTCTCCCACCGAGGGGGTGTTTTGTAACACAATGTCTCCCTTAGAGACCGTGTTTCCCCCTAAGCCAACAAAATTCCCTTTGAATTTGTCATTTCACATAATTTCACCTTTTTGTTTGCCGTGTTTTCAACTGTCTCGATTCCCTCATAGAGACCGATGAATTTGTCCCCTGAATCTTCCTCCTTTGAAAAGAAATTTTTTTCAATGTCTCTTTAAGTGAATTTCTTTATCATTGAGAAATAAAATTCAAAGTATTTTATTTCGCACTAGCTCCATCTTTTTTTTCGTAAAGGAAATTGTCGTTAAATTCTTTCGTTTCCTATAGGAAAAATTGTAGTTCTATTCTTCATTTTTCCTAAAAGAGAAATTGTTGTTAAATCCATCGTTTCTCAAAGAAGAAAGCAATTTTTTTTGTTGATTTGATGCATATAGTTTCCTTTTTTTCATTCACATTAAGGGGATTGAAAATAAAATCCTACATTTGCATGTAAAGTGAATTGTGTGTTTTTCATAGGAAAAAATTAGGAAATCTCGCATATTAGTTTGTGCTCTTTGTTGTTTGCTATCAAAACTTATTACTCTTTCCCTTTAGTAACTAATATTTTTCATTGAAAAAAACTAAAAGTGAAAAGTTTTCTTATCATTTTAGTTTTCATTTTTAGGAATTTCCATCACATCATCGTGATTAACCTTGAAAGGCAAAATTGATAAACAATATCAACTTAAAATTTACATCAATTTACCTAAAAAAGCATTAAAACCATAATGATAACATTTAGAAGGTCTAGGCTAGAGACGTGTTCCGACGTCATAAAACCTAGAAGTTGTGTCATTAATTGTATACGATACATTTCGAGTGTGATACCTCACCCAGTACATAAGTATATCATAGCTCGTCCATGTACCTTCAGTATCTCAAGCGTGTTATAGTACGAAAAGTATAAAGGGGTTCTCTCACTATGCGGTTTCGCATTAGACATGGCTAATTACGTACTTGGGCCTCCATGTACCTTTGGGTATATTTGAGAGGACAAATTTAGGTTTTTATCCATCCATAGTGAACCGAGTCAGTCGCCTTGTAAATTGTGATACACCAAACACAACATTTGGGGAGATTGCCTACCCATACTTCTTGGTTTTGCTAGAGGTATTCTCAGTGCTCACGGGGCTTGGTAAAACTTTTTCCTACCATTACCCTTTTATTTTATTTATTTATTTTTGGTCATAAAATAAATCATTCATAGTGGAAGAAGAAAATCCCTTTTCCCCATCATTCGCGTAGACTTGCATTGAAACCACCTTTACCACCATAAGTCACTTCTAGCTCGGCGAAGCCGACATTGCTCTACCGAAACTAGTACCATAAATACCTCTCGTGAAGCATCATATTCACATATACTAGAGTCGACACAAGTTGTTTCTACAAATCTTGGTTCGTCTACTATTGCCGAGACATATTCCTCATAGCTACCCATGGTTACGATCCATCCAATCGTGAGACCATACCTCTCGAACCCGACGTTGTTCAACTAGAAGTTGATCTCGCATCCCGTCTCTTTTTTCCAGATATCTGCATACCAAAGTTAACGACCGGAAGTTTTTTTCCTATACCGGTCACCCCTACAATCTATTGTAGCCTATTGAGTCTCCTATATCGCGCATTCAACCTCCCCTTGAAATATATTTTGGGCCCTCGACGACGAAATCCTTTCCACTCGTTTAATTTCGATTGAAGAAATCCCACAAGACAAAACACCTTTAACTCCAACCCATTTTGGGGAGGATCTTTACCTATACGAGTCTTTTTCCTTAATCACCATCCTCTACTTTTTGTTGGATCCCGTACCTATTCAAATTCCCTTCGATTCAAAAAGGGTATACATTTGGTCAAGTAACGATGCCTAAACCAACATCTTCGACGGGACCATCTATTCCGATTTCATCAATACCCGCTCTCGCTACCCCTATCGATGTTCACAATTTCACCAGTAGTGATATTTACATGGAGGCCCTATGGTCCCATCAAAGCTATAAATATTTATCCTGGAATTTTCTCTCCGTGCATCTTCAAACCCATGGACTTCACCAATGTCATCATCTAGTATTCTAACTGTAAACCTATAGTGAGTACTAAATGTCTTGATCCTTTATATCCATCATCGTGGCAATATCAAGTAGCTCCATCCGGGTTTATTCCATCTAGTATCATTTCAACTAGACTCCCCGCATTTGGAGAACAATATTTTTTGTCTTATTATACTCCTCATGCGTGGGGAAACCTATGGCCCACCTAATTTGATAGTACTTCATCATTTTTTTGGTCAACCTAATATCGAAATGAATGTTTTTCAATGGTAGCCCACTCTGCCTATCCAACCACAAATAGTTGTACACTCGTATCAACCGATTCAACCTCGTTGCACCCACATAAATTCGCTTGTTAATACATCTTTACCCCCGTTACGTACTCAAAATATTGTACAACAATTGTTTCACGGGTCCTTCAACTCTATACCCTCAAGTATTGGGCCCTCGTATTTCAAATCCTTCGGCTAATTATTTACAACAACCCATACCCGCAATCATTTATTCACAAGTTGGATTACCATATTATGGGTGTCACAAACCAGCAACCAGGATAAACCTATCCTCAACCGAATTACAATTATTCTAATTTGGGTTATAACGTTGGTGGACATACTCCTTGCGTACTGAGCAAAAATGCCTCAACCTTCATTTCAATAAGTATCATACCCATGTTTTGGTCAACATAATCCGCAAGAGTTTTCTTATCAAAACAACCTCTATCTCGTAGTTACCAAGCACAGATTCCTTATGTTGGTGCTCAAAGGCATGTTTCCCAAGAAATCCCATCATACCCTAGCTATGCTTAACTTGACCTCAATCGACAGCTTTCCCTTTTTTTGCAACTTTAGACTTACGAGATTTGAAATCGGCTCACCAATGATCCAATCAACTATGCTCCTTGGTGGTCTGTGATACCTCATAAATTACCCTCGGATATTCCTAAGTTCAATGGAAACTCCCGGGGGAAGACCCGTCGACTCATGTTATGACTTAATATCATTTGTGTTGTTCATCAAACTTCCCTAAGGGATGACTCGTTTCGACTTCGTCTTTTCCAACATACGCTCATTAGGTCCAGCCGCAAAATGGTACATTGAGTTACCTAGAGCTTCTTTTCGATAATTTAATTTCCCTAACAAATTGCCTTTTTCACTCACTTATAGTTACCCATACGATATGAAACTGGAACAAAACTCTTGAATAATTTTAAATAGACTAATGCTACTCACATTTCGATCATATTCATGAGTGGCATCATCATCGTAGAATGGTTAAGACATTTTTTTCCTAATCAAATCCTCATGGAGTGGTTTATTAAGTCCCTATTACCATATATAATTGAGGATGTGGCTAAGGCTAGTGTCTTCATTGAAGAACATGTTATTTCTCGTGCCCAATATTTAGACTTGATTTATACTTAGTCCGGCAAGGTCTACGAGAAAATTCCTAACGCATCGCGATCTAATTTTATTGTTCCTCCTCCATCAAAGGACTCTCATGTCAAGAGACTGCGTATGATCGGTACTACAAGAACACATCATATTACCGCATCTGATCCTACACCTTCTTCCGAAATTAATGCCATGTCATTTGACAAAGGCAAAAAGTTAAAAGCAACTCGGAAGTAAGCAGGTAAATCAAAGAAAAAAACAAACTTATAACCCACAGAAATATCATTTCGATCAATCGTCCGGAAATAGGAAACCGCGTTATCCATGCATAATCCGTAATGAGGAATACTTTGTTCGGGATTGTCCTCACCACGCGTCGAAGTCTAAAAAAATGGTTAATACTTCAAAATGCGTCAACTATGTTGACAAAGATCCGTCTTCGAATCCAGACACACATTTGGTTGCTATGAATCCAACTTCTAGTTCATAAGTGCTCATGCTATAGTCACAAACCCATCGACAGATATTTTGGTGTCAACGCGTAATAAAGACAATGGTATTCAAGCCACTAATCAACCTACTACCTCGACCACGAATCAATCAACAAAATCGGTACATCGCCACTTTCTATTCCCGAATTGACAATTAAGCCACCGAAGGGAGTCGTTCATAAATCGACATATAATTCTCGAGAAAGAGCTTCTCAAAAATTATAATATAGTTGAATATTTGGCTCAATCCCCTTCAGCTATGTCAGTAGCTTGAGATGTTACAAAATTTTTCCCTTCCGTAAATAGGCTTTGTTGTCCGCAATTGGTGGAATTGATCCGACCGATTCTAATCTCGTAGTCTTTAATCATACGGGCTATGTGCCGCAATTACCAATAGAATTGGCATTCTCCATCCAAGTAAATGTTCTCGCTCACCTTGTTCATCGTACTATTATTGATGAGGGAGCATCTCCATGCATTATGTCTCTAAACTATTAGAAGTCACTTGGCTCGCTGCGCCTATCTCAATCATCAACAAAATTGAAGGCTTTCGATGGACGTACATATAAGCCTTGTGGTGTTATCAATAACCTCACATGTTGAACTAGGGGGAAAAATAGTGAATGATGATGTTGAGGTCGTTGACAAACCCCTCGACTACAATATTCTACTTCGAAGGCCATGGGTATATGTTATGAATGCAATTGTTTCTACATATTTTAGAATGATCGCCTTTCCATATAAACGTGTTATCACAGCTTATCAATCAACTATCCTTCTTTTGCCTCCAATTCCCAAGTAACTGGAAGTGTTCCATTCATTCATGCACCCCACCCCAACTCGCACTTTATAACATTAGTGTAGAAACTCTTGAAGGATTCCACTCTCATGGGAACCTTTGCATTACCACCTCTGCGACATTGGCAGTAAATTGCAAGTATAGAGACCCCGCTACATGATATCTTCCACTCCATCCGGCTTAAGAAAGAGTACGGGTGATTCTCGAAGTTGTTATGTTGGATGAGTTTCCCCGCCGCCCAACCCTTTTGAGCCGGCATAGTAATCAATCTATCCGGCTTGGGCGGCGAATCCGAAATCATCGTCGCCGATTGTTTGGGTTGATCGTTCCTCAGATTTTGGTACTCCATCTGATCCTTTTTTCCTTAACTTTCTTGACGGATGAGAATATTTTGGAAACCATGATGTTTGAAGGAGAACCATGGGAATATTATCATCATCGTTCCCATCTTCCTTATTATCAATAAAAATAATCTTAGTGAACAATATCACCCATCGATCAAAAAATTTATTTCTAAATTATTTCGATTAATATAATTGATTCCGAGTGAAATTTGTCAAATATTTAAAATACCATTTCTATCAATATTTCAACCAAACCAAACTTTGTAGAAAACATTCATGTCGGCGTGTCTTGTTCTCCATTAGAACTCAAAACATATCGCTCTCCCTTTTGTGAATTCCATGATGTATTTTTCTTGGTCTTACGAGGAAATTCTAGGCATAGACACTAGTATCATCGAACACACTATTAATATGTATCCCGATGTCAAGTCGATACGTCAATGCCTTCGTCTTGTTCATCCGAAGAAGGCTGTCGCCATTAAAGTAGAAGTTGAAAAACTTTTGCGTGCCGGTTTCATTTACCCTTTTCTCGCTTAACCGAGTGGGTGTCCAACATCATTCCCGTTATGAAAAAAATAAGGAACCATCGAGTGTGCATTGATTATCGAGATGTCAATATTTCTTGTCTAAAAGACAACTATCCTACTCCCTTTATCGACTTCAGCATTATTGACGATCGTGCTGGATGCGAAATCTTTTCGTTCATGAATGGATTTTTTCGCTACAATCAAATCAATATCTGCCCCTAGAGGATCAATATAAGACAACATTCATTTGTCCCTCTGGGCACATTCGCATATTAGAAACTACCGTTTGGTTTAAAGAACGTCGTGGCCACTTTTCGTAGAGCAATGGATTATGCTTTCAATGAAATCAAGCACATTGTTCAACCCTATCTAGACGATTTACCCACACATTCACTAAATAGGACTGATCATTCGATGCATTTGAGAGCCATATTTTTTACACCGCCGACACTAAAAATACACTCGAATCCCCATAAATGTGTTTTTTTTGTGTTACTTTTGGTCGTTTTTATTGGATTTTTCATCTCAAAAGAAGGAATTCGAATCGACCCATTGAAGGTTCGTGCCATTCTTGATTTTCTTGCGCCATCAAATTTACTTCATTTATAGAAACTTCAAGGAAAGGCTAACTTCCTAAGGAGGTTCATACCCAACTACACCGAAATGGCTAAAGGATTTAATCGGCTCTTGAAAAAGGGGATTCCCTTCCATTGGGACCAAGTTGTGCAAATTTTCTTTTGATGCTATCAAGGATACTCTTGTCCAGTGTCATTAATGTATCCCTCCCAATTATTAAAGTGATTATTTCTTATATATCGTCGCAGTGATATGACTTTCATTTCTATGGTATTCGTCCATAGAAAATGGGATAGAACATCTGATCGTATTATTTGAGTCATAATCTCAATGATACGCAAAGTGAAGTATTCGTACATAGAACAACTTGCCTTGGCATTTATTCAAGTTTTCCAAAGATTTCAGCACTATATCCTCGTTCTGTGAAGACCATTGTCATTTCGGATTGCAACCCCATGACTTACATCTTATCATGTCAATTGATGGGGGCAAGTATTCAAAAATGGAATGTCATTTTTGCAAGAATTTTATTTGAAATTCATCAAATCCAAGTCAAAGAAGTCTTTAGTTTTGGTTGAGCTTCTCCGTGACCTTCCCTTCGATAGTACTACTACTAGATCTGAACTATCTATTCCATACGAGTCTCTATTTCTGATCGAATCATCTCGATATTTGGTATGGGGATTTTATCATTTATCTCCAAAACTAGACTTTTTGGCCCGATACCTTCTTGCTCTAACCAGCGACATATTCCATACCAAGCCAAAGATTATCTCGTTCGTCGACGATACACTTTATTGTCATGGTGTCGATGTAATTTTAAGAAGGTGCCTCACTCATGAGGAGGCCGAAAAGGTTTTAAATGATTGTCATGTCAGGGGCTTGTGGTGGACACCTATCCGGATAAGCTACTGCGCGTAAGATACTCTCGCGCTAGTTACTTTTTGGCCTACTATATTTCACGACCGTGCTCCTCACGGTCAAAAGTTGTCATGAGTGCTAGATATTTGATTGTAAAATCCATAAATCGCCAGCCGCCAATGCATCTTATTGTCTCTTTGGGACCATTTTCGAAATGGGGCATTGAATTCATGACCTCGTAACCCTCGTTCTTCCGAGGGGCATTGTTATATTATTATCGCAAAGAGACTACTTTACCGCAGTGGGCCGAAGCGATGCCTACATTCAACAACACAGGACAAACAATTGCATTTTTTTTCTTTAGTCATGCCATTGCATGATTTGGCTCCCACAGGCTATAGTCACGTATCATGGGAAGCATTTTTGCAACCATATGATGACCGAATTAACTCGCCAAGTTAGGATTGTCACATGATAATTCTACTCCTTATTATCCATAACCAAATGGACAAGTTGAAGCTATCAACAAGATTCTTAAACGTATGCTTCAAAAAATGATAGGAGTTCGTAAAATAAACTTGGAATTTGATCCCGTACTCTAGCCTTGTGGGCATACCAGAACTCTCGTGAGAAATGCAACCGAATTTACTCCCTTTCAATTGGTGTATGGTCCGGAAGCTAGCTTTTCTAATCCAATGTGAAATACCGTCGTTAAAAACTCATAATCAACTTGTTACCTAATGCCTTAGATGAATAAGAGCGTCCTTTTTAACCTCATCTATATTTATGAAATGCGTCGTGAAGCCCAATTGGCCAACGAAGCACATAAGAGACGTATAAAGGTGCAATATGACAAAAATTTCCAACCTCGCATTTTCTTAGAGGGAGACTTGGTCCTTCTTTATGATCAAGAAGCTGATGTACATAGGTACAAGGAAATTTGAGCCATTATGGCATGGCCTATATATTGTCAAAGAGTTCTCGCTAAGGGTGCCTACGAGTTGGTTGATAATGATGGAATTCCATTGGCACAACCCCAAAATGGGTTGAATCTGAAATGTTACTATGCTTAATCATGAGCATAGTAATTTTTTTGTATTATATTGTATATATATGTTGTTGATTTTTCATTCACTACCTTATTTTTTTTTATATTTTTTTCTTGATGTTAGTAATCTGCTTTACATTTCATCACGTATGTTTGAATCTTTGCGACCGTTCTTTTTGATATGTTGATGGTGCTAGTCGTAGTATGCGGAATCTATCCTTTGTGCTGTGGGCCATTTTCGCTCGAACAATGAGTTAGTGAGTTTTTCAAGGGATTTGGATCGGTGAGATCGACAAACAATATCACTCGAGTATAGCATGCTGATCTAACTTCTCTCTCGATGTCATTTCATTTTGTATTAACCGCATCATCATAAGGTTAGACTCATAACTTTTGGTATTACAACTTACTAGTGTTTATACTATTAGAAATCCAACACTCGCATCGTTTGTTCCTAAGAGTTCGACTTTTTGGAAAGACATTTTGATTTTATTCAATATCAACACATTTCTAGAAACTTGAACAAATTGACTCATTCTTTAGCTAATCATGTTATAGATAGACATTTGCAACACATGTAAAGATAAATTCACATAATTGAATAGGATTGCATAATAAAAATAGGAAAACACCGAAATAAAAATAGATAGATAGTTATAGGTTTTTACAAAAAAAAATTTCCCAAGACACAATGGCCATTTGACCTCAAAAATGTATGCAACATGTCAAAAGTAAACTAGTGATGCTCATGGTAACATGCTATAGATATAGCTATCCTACGCAGTAACAACATCCAGGGCCGGTTAGGAATTCCTATAGTGTGGCGTTGCTATAGCATTGGGTAACTCTTTGATCCGGAAATCTAGAATCCCGAAGGTCAACCCCCTCTATGTGCTGTCAAAGCTTAGATAGAGTCTCAACCATGTCTAAATCCCGAAGGGATTCTCTCTCGACATCCCTCTCTCGTCGTCTCATCTCGCTCCATGCTCCGGGTTCCTCTACCAATTGAACTCGACCAATATCTTCATTACATTAAAACTTTATTTTTTTCTTGGGAAAACATAAAAAATACAAAAAAAATTGTATAAAACTTAGAAAAATAAAAAAACTTGGTTAAAACATTCTTACCTATTGCAACCCCATCTGAGCGCCTTCGGTAAAGATAATTCTAGATATCCTCGTAAATTGACGATTGCGTATGCATACTCATCAATGGTGATAACTTGTCGCTGAACCGACAAAGAATGCATTCGAGAAAACAATGGACGATTGGCCCGCATGCCTAGCCATTAGTTCTACCCATCTTTGCATCCTCATATCTCTAGGGTTAGACATGCCCAATGTCACATGTCGAGGCTATATCGTGGAATCGGTCTAAGGAAAATGAAACGAGGACCAAACCATAAATCGAAGTTTTTTTATTCTTCCTCCCTTTTCCTTGTTCGGGCTTGTTCTTTTATTTGAGAAAGTACAGACTTCAGACAGCTTGAAAATTGTTGGCTCCATGCACTCTAACGCATACCGCGTATATGCTCTATTCGCTACATTTAGTGTAACTGAGTGCCGACAAGCTTTGCGATCATGAATAAAACGGTTCTCAAAGGAAAATCACGAATTTCACGTGATGTTTATTTTCCTTCCTCACTTGGCTCTTCCCCCCGGATAACAATATTGCAAAACATAGTCTCTCACCGTCTCTCCTCCGAGAGCGGACCCGAGAGGGAAATAGGCAAGCCTCTCCTCGACAAGATCGCCAAAAATATACATCCTCCACCGTAATAGGAACCACTCTATTCCTAATTTGAAATTCCTCAACAGCCGTATCCCATGCACGAACTAAGAACTCCAAGAGTTCTATTTGTTACCTCATCCCCGATAAGTCTGAAGTACTTTAATAACCCACAATCTCTTAGGGCTCTCATTATACTCCGATCATTTAGGGCAATCATATTTTTTTTCATCATGCTTTATTTCTCTCCAAGTAATCGTCATTCTAGTCCGATGAATTCCTAAAACATAACCATAAGACTCATTAGACTCCTTTTTCAGTGAAAAAAAATTAGGCAAATTTTGGGTACAATGCAAGAATCAAGAATGTGAATTGCGCCCAAGGCAAGCCTTGAACAAAGAGACAACGTGTTGCATATGCACATAGGCTTCAATTTAGGTGCTCCAAAACACATTTTTCGATGCTCAAGGGTGCGTTTCCCTCTTTGGAAAAATAATTTACGCTAAGGGGCCCAAATCTCTAAAAAATTGCAATGAAATGAAATGAATTGAATACTGAAAGAAAGAGGAGTTTTATGGCACCAATTTGGATCAAACGGCAATGAAAACTATCCACATATTCAATCGCAATCAATGACTGAAGTTCGGGGCAAAAAACAGGTTCAGAGCTCCAAAATGAAAATGGTAACTTTCAAATGCTAAAAATGAATAGCAAAACTCTTTTTATTTTTCATTTGATTATTTGAAAATCATATTTATTGCTGTGATGATGGTTTTATTCTATTTTTATCATGAAACGGGTATTTTTAATCCATTTGATGCTGTTTTGGATAGGTTTTTCAACTGATGAGTAGATTATTCGTGCAGATTTATTTCAAGAATAATATGACCACAAAGCATACTTTTATCCTTATTTTTTGAGCTTTGTTAAAAACAAAAAAGGACTTGAAGCGCACTTTTTATCTCTTTTTCGAGCTTTGATAACAATGAAAAAGGAACCCCTGGAGTCTTCTTTTAGCTCTTTTCAGACTCTGATAATGTGAAAATATTATCGAGCACTTGCATTTTCGAGCTTGTAAAAGTAGATGAATTGATATCTACTCAGTATAAGTTTAACCCTTTTTCAGACTGAAATATATTATTTACGAAAAAGGAATGCCTTAGTCGAACATGGCTAGGAGGTTCTCTTAGATATTATTTTACACTTTTTTGGATCTGAGCGAAAACTTTACGAAAAAATAATTATAGAGTTTTCTTTTGTCCTGTTTTTCAAACTCTCTAAATATGAAAAAGCACTGGGCTGTCACTGTCGTTAGGCTCGTTAAAGCATAAAATAGCGACGGGCTTGTCGATCATGGCAAGAATTGAGTTTCATTCATTGTTAGACTCATTAAATTATTAAATAGAGATACATTATTCGCCTGAAGGGTTGAATTATAGATCAAGCATATGTTATCCTCCTCAAGCTTGTTAAAAAATAAAGAGGTACTCATCGACAAATGACTGGGAAAAATTTGGGAAAGTGAACAGAACATTTTACGGTAGCAGGTCGCTCTTGAACATGACACTTCACTCCATCATCATGACTGTTTGGGTTGGGTAACCTTCTTGATGGTTCATTCATACCTGTGGTTCATCATACTGTCACTTGGGTTCTGGGTCAATGCTACCAAATCATCTCAGTGTCGCTAATATGTTCAAGAGAAGTTATCCAGTGAATACTCATCCTTCTGCAATATTCATTAACCTTCATTCTCATGACAGTTATCCCTAAAAATTGCTATATCAAGTCCTATTTTGTCTCTGAAATCACTAACTCCAGTTTCAAAATAAACTAGCTTCCTATCGACATCAAATCATCATCCAGGAAGTTTACTTAGAAACATCATCTTCCAGTACCATGAGGCTTGTTACAGCATCGACAAGATCCTCGCTTCCAGAATTTTGACCGAAATATTTTGTTTGGCGTTCAGCATAAAATCATCTATTCATGCCTTACAAAATGTACTGCAGTACCTTGAGGGCCATTAACATCAATGGTGGTTCTCTCGCATTTGTCAACATCTCACATCATTGGCTGATAATCAAACAATGTCTTACCATGTTCGACTACAAATCATATATTCGCATGGCTAGAATTGTACCTGAACGATTGAGTGAATGAGATAAGAAGACCCCGGATATAGTTTCATCCATCCAAAATATGATTTTAGGATTATTGTACACATCATCTGTACAGTGACCTTAAATACATATCATCATATGAACATGGGCCTATATCTGTAGGCATGTCTGTATTGGGAAACATTCCAATGTAGACGACTTTCTTAACTTGTACATGTTATTAGATAGTTTATGTACTGAGAATGGGAATACCTTCCCTCAAAAATTCATGATCAAGAGGATATATCATGATGTAATGTATTGTAAGATTGATGCAGGTCTCCACTCTGCTTCAATTACAACACATCACAGTGTAAAGCATCTCAATCAAAAAATATTGTTATTATTATTCTGACTTCATGCTTTAGGGGGGGAATTTTATAGGTCAATTTGGGCACCATTCCTAATGACCTGGTTAAATAGGATATCACCCCCAGAACCAATGAAATAGGGTCTATCATCCCCCATCATTTCAGTTGCTACATGCCCTAAGACAAAGAACAAGAGCAAAGCATCCATGACTTCTATTGCAAGGTTTCCAAGATTTGAAGTACATGTTATATCACCTATGAGCTCACAAATGCAGTCTCTCAAGGGACTAACTGCTTTGCATATGTAGCTACCTCCATTCAAGGGTGCTCTGCAAAGAACTTCCTAACATTCAAGAGTTCGTTGGTCAAATGGGAGTGAAATTCTCATTGTTCCAGAATCTCCGCATGGCCAGTGCATTCTAGAAGAGTCCATATGTGTCAAACTTCAAATCCATGTGTCCATATAACACCTCTGAGCTTGGGAACATGTCTTGCCTATTAGTATAAAGTCATTGATTGAGAAACTACCTTCAACTATTCTATAAATTGAGCACAGATCCTAGTGCTTGAGAAGGAAGAGATTTGGTAAACAAATGTTGTTGAATTCTTAATTGAGTATTTGATTTGAGTGATATGTTTCTAGAGAGATGTTCATTCTGACGAGGCTGGGATATTGCTAGAGTTGGTGACATAAAATCAATCGTTGGTTGTATCCTCCCCCTTATATCCATTAATAAAGATTGCTACTCACTTTCCCACATATGTATCTGTTTATGTTTCTATCTTTCATATCATGGATTCTTAGTTGATGTATATGTTTCATGTTTCATTAATTTAACTAATTGAGATGAATAAGCATATGTATATTGCAATATCTTTGTTGTTTAGTGTTTATACTTGTAGGAACTAGTCTCGTGATCAAAGTTGGATTGAAAGCTACAACAAGAGCGACAGAAGGAGAATAGGAAGCGCTTGGATCACAAGCAAGTTTCTCCATCTTTCCGTGTTTCTATTTACTCTTAGGAAAATTTTCTGCAAATTATTTAATCTATTGTTCTAAATGCATAAAACCACATTTAGGGAATGTGTTTTATCCGTAATCCATAATTCCGCATAACACTCAGGACTCATAGCTAGATGTTATTAGGAGTATATAAATAAAATCTCTTGACTGTTGAGCACCCATGATGATGAGGAGAAAACCCCTCAACTGGAGTATAGAATTTTGGTTTTTGAAATACCACCTTTGTTTCCACTGATGTGGAGAGAAGGCTCTGTTTTGACACCTTACAAATGATTTTTTTTTCTTGGAATATATCACGTGTATAAATACCTCATAAATTTATTTTATTGTCAATACCTTCTTTGGAAATCGTTCTTTGGAAATGTCCTCCTTAGAAATCATTTTTCTCAACAATTCCCTCCTCAGAAATCAAATTTCTAGAAAATGACTTCTTCAGAAATTGATTTTCTAGAAATTTCCTATTGAGAAATTGAATTTCTGGAAAATGTAAAACAACCTACATGTCTTTTTTCATGATTATTATTTAGGCGGTGACAATTATGTTTTAAAAAAATAATTCCATCCATAATTTTTTCATTTTCGTGCATTCACCAACACCACTTGACACCATCATGCATGAGATTTGTTTTGCACGTTTTTGTAAATAAGAATGAAACTGGGGTCTCCAAATTGAAGTTTTTAATGCCAATATTACACTTCAAATTCAATCTCGAACCTATGCTGCCACCAAACACATGTTAACTCGATCTTTAAACTATGCTGCAACTAAACATATCTGAATTGTAACTTTAATTACGCTACACCAAATATCTGCTAACTTGGAATTTGAATTTATGTTGCAAGAAAATATCTATTTAGACTTGAATTATGCTGCCACCAACAACTTGAGCTATGCTGTCACCTTAAATATGGATTTCAAAGTTAATTTAACAACTAAGACTTATGATTTCACCAAGAAAAAATAATTGTCTCCTAACCACACTCAGATTTTTAATATTTACGATTTTCATGGGATATGAAGGAATATTTCAACATTTAGTTTTTGTATTTCTATTTGTTTGGCATTTTCCCTAGCTTTTTCCTTGAACATACACATATCCTAGACTTCATTTCTAAATCTATTTTCTCTCTCCATCTTTTTTCAAAATCGATCTATTTTCTAGGTTGCGCTTCATACCTGGCCTCTTGGATGTGATCCCATGTTGTGTTATCTTGCTCTGAGCCTCCATTGACTCTCTACTTCTACATAGGTTAATATTGTTTCTGAAGCTTCGTTGCCTCTCTGGTTATGCTACGTTTTTTAATTTTTATGACCGTCAGGTATAACACCTATCTATTCCCTTTTTTTCGTCTTATGACCCCTTTCATCCCTCTCGATTTCAATAAATCTATTTTTCTTATAGTTTGTTGGTGTATTATCCTTGTTATGTTTTCATGTGCCCTTAATTCATATATGTGCCTTTTGTAAAGATTTATTTTCGATTAAAATACAAGAGTTTGACTATATGCACCCCATCTTAATTTTTGCATACATATGCTTTTGTAATGAATTCAATTTCATTGATATACATGCACCTTTTAATGTATCATTGAGAATACATTCAAATTATATTCTTTGGTGATTTCAATGACCTTTTCAATTTCCTTCTTGTAATTATTATCTTATCTCCTTGTCCTTCAAAGTCTAACGTCTTCATCCTCATGATGCATTTTTTAATAATAATTACACTTTTTGAAATGACTATTTAAATGTCATTTGAAGACCCTTAATAGAGTAAATTTTCACTTTAGATTATGTAAATGCATCATTGATACCATATCACTATAAATCCTTATATCAAAATACATCTTTGTTCTCATTTTTATGACACTAACCCATTCTTGCTAATGTGACTTGTTTTTAAGAGAAGACTTTGTTGTGTAGGAAAAGAGGCATGATATAATAGATAGTGGGGTAGAATTTTTTGTGAAAAGAGAGATAGGGTAAGATTTTTTTATGAAAAGATATATTCTGGTATGTATAGGGAATGAAGGCTTACACTCTTTATGCACCAACCAAGGTTTAATTAGTCTTTTATTTTCAAGAATTTATTTCAAAATAAAAAGGCATTAGAAATAAATTTGTAACCTACATTACTTCCCTTGATTGATGCTTTCAAAAATATTAGATCCTTAGTGAATTGATGAACTTGAATAATGAACTTATTGATAAAATTGATTTGTTTTTCTTTGTAAACATGTCCCTTCTAATTTTTATTTGTATACAGGTACCTTCTAACAAAATTTACATGTTGATGCTCAGGTCCCTTTAAGAAATAATCTTTGACTCATATATTTTAAGGTCCCTTTGTGATGTTGATGCTTATAATGTTAATGTCTCTTTTGATGTGATGTTGCCCATACTGAGATCCCTTTGTAACATTTTTTGATGTTGAATTTTCAGGTCCCTTTCATTCTTAGTTGTTTCCATATCAAGTTGAACAATAAGTTGAGTTGCTCATATTTATTTAAAAACAAATGCTCGTGTTTTATTATGTCTTCCCCCTTGCTTATTTTGATACTTTTCCTCAAGTCTCCAAATTGGATAAGTTATTTTTCAAAAAACTAGTGAATAAAATTCGAAATAATGACTTGAATAACACATATTTTTTATAGAATTCATATTAGCTAAATAAATTTGTTTTCTATTATGAATTCAGGTTGGTACTATGCCAAGAATTTGGATTTTCACAGCAAAATCTCTTTATTGTTTTCTATTTTTTATTTTCTTTTGTTTTTTCTGGATGGAAGTGGGGTATAATGGAGTAAGGAAGTATGGAAGGCTTACAAAAATAAGATAGGTTGAAGTCATGATCTAGGAGAAGATAGATAGATAGATAATAGATTTGGACATAAACGTGACTAATTGTGGTTATTAGCATACATTATGGTAGATGAATGACATCATGAAAAATGTGGATTATGAAAGGATTCTTTGGCAATGGATGTGACTTGCATGATATAAAACTTGACTTCTTCTTTTGATGATTAGCTTCATGTCTTTTGCCTCAATCTCGATTCATCTTGTAGGATTTTTGGTGTTGTTGGTCAGCAACTGGAAACAAGCTTCAAGAGTTTTGAGTTTATTTGGATGAAATCAACATCTTATGAATTCCACTTTGATTTGACTTGAATATTTTAATTTCTTATTTTCATATATTAATTTTTAAAGATTTTCTTTGACAATAATTCATCCATGGAGTTCACCCCTTAAATCTTCCCGTGACTTGCAAAAACATAACACTTACCTGTAATACCATATCAGATGAAGGAGGAAGAGATTTTTACAATCTCTATTCTTCCAAGAAAGAATGAAAACTATTACAAGAGAATTGTTTTACCCCTTGAGGAATGGTGGCCAAACTAGACCTCTCAGCAGTATTTTGTTCACAAAATATTCATTTTATTTCGAATTAGAGTGATTCCAAAGCCACATTGAAGTGAATTAATATGGCTAATTCCAGTATAAATATTTTTCAATATGGTTTAAAATGATATGCTAAAAATGATGAGAAGTACCATGTTTGATAGAGATTCTTGTGAATTTTTTACTCAACCAACAATCACTATTTTAAGTACCTAACTTTTTCGTTAAATATTCGATGGATGTTATTCCACTTGTAGATTAAAGAATATTCATTTTTTTCTATTGAATAGAAACCTTTTTCTAAAATACCTAGGTTTGATATTACAAAATTTCTGATGAACTTATCCTAGGAGGTAGAGTTTCACTATGCTCATTTTAAGACTTGCAATCACTAAATGTGGCATAAATTTCTTATTTGGCCTCTAAATGGGAAGATTCAAATTGTGTCTTAAAATATATTTGAATATATATCTCCCATATAAATATGTTTTGAAAATAAGATGATTTGATATGTGAAATATGCCAATGAACATTCAAGACCTAACCTCGTTACCATGCATATTTTGCGACAAGAAGTTAGTATTTCGAGCATAATTTTTTCATATGATGTCGGATGGAGGTGTTTCAAATTAATTTTGAAACTATATTCCAAGGGATATCTTCTCTATACATATAGTGTAAAATGTTTTCCATTATATCCCTCGAATCAATGTTGTACTAACTTCGTCCTCAAACATTATCTTGAGATCTGGTCCTTATTTTGATCCTATCTTTTTTATTTGTGATCCAAATTGAAAACTTCAAATTGGGTTTAAAAACTAGATTTCAAGAGATACCTTGTTGAAAAACATGCTTTAAAAATTTCCCTATATGGTTACCCACAATAGGATTATTCTTAGTTTGTTTTTCCATTAAATACCTCCAAATGAGTATAGAACAATGATTTCAAAAATTATTCATGAGAATTCGAACCAAAATTATTATGCAAGTCTTATTCTGAAATAATTCTACCTTTTTATTTATTTCTTCTATTCTCTCCTACTCTATTGTAGAAAAATAAGTTATTCTCTCAAGTATGCGAGAATTTCGAATGCATTCATTTGCGTAACAAGTTCATAAGTAAACTCACATAAAATTTTGAAAAATATACTTTAATGAATGCTTGGACATGAAAAATTAGTTGATCATAAAGATTTGATGCTAAAGAATGTTGAAAAATGGAATGGTGTTGTGGCCTAATGACTAGTTGAAACCAAGTTTTGAAATGATCTTCGATTTTTTGGATTTCCTTACTTGTCATATGAAAAAATTATTCTTGTGGAACTTGTTGAAAATCATGAATACACAAGGGATATTGTGATACATATTCTAGATATTCTAGCTCTATTGTTTGAACTTCATTGCATGTGATCCATAACTAATTGATCTCCTTAAAAATATAACTATAACAAGCTTCTAGATTTTCTTCTTGTGGATCCGCTTCATGGATGCTTTGCTCCTCTTCTCTCTTTTCAAATGAATATTCATCCCTATGACCATTATAAATTTTGGGCAAGGATTTGAGAAGATCCTTGTGGTGGCATACTCTCCTTCTCTAAATGACTTCGTTAACATCATGTTTTGTAGATCATGTTTGACAAATGGATTTTGTAGTTAGTCAGATTTTTTTTAATGGTTGGGGGGTTTTGTTTTGGGGATCTAAATTTCTAATTTCTATGTATAAATGTGAATAACCATAATGAATATTATTTTCTGTTTTATGCTTTGTTTTTTTTGTTTTTTTTGTTTTTATATGTTTTCTAGACAACCTTCATAAATAGCTATTTGTAAGGATGCTTCCCAACAATGGTGCCAAAAATGTCAGACTAGTTTATTGAGTTGACTTAGAGCATATATTTTAATTATCAATCTGGGTTGTTGAAATTAGAATCACACCAAGGTATATGGATCTTAGATTAAGCTAGTGTAGGAAGTAGTTGTTTAGATGAAAATAATGAAAATGCATATTACAAATATAAATTACTGAAAAGAAAACATTGAAATTCTAATCTAGAAGAAAGAGTGCAATGAGTATTTATAGAGCATAGCCAACAATGAAGAGGCTCTAATGTAGATGCCTCGGTTGTCCTTCCTCATTATCCCTATTCCAACAAGATCAATTCCACCATAAAGCATAACACAATTAAATCAAGAAAGAAATAAATATCAAACGCATAAACATAATTTCCAGTTCAATTCTTAATACATAAGGAAGAGATATAACTTAGATGTCTTGATTGACCTTACCTACTCAAACCAATTACTGAAAGGAAATAATTAATGAATTTCCTCGAAAAATATTCTCAAAAAATTGTAAAGGAAATGTTCAACAATCTAAGATCTTCACAATTATGCACAAAAATACACTACAGTGTGTTTATCTTGTAATAGGGGCCCTCCACCTTTTCTTTGTACACTTGAATACAATAAAATATAGTAGTTCAACAATAAAAACAAGAAATAGAAGGAAATTTGTTCAAATTATATTCAAGAATAGAGAATTTTCAATAATCATAATACATGTTCATAATTGTTGAATAGTTGTGCTTAAATGGGCTAAAAGTATAACAAAACCAACTAAAATAATTGTAACAACCAGTAAGAGTACCAATCAACCTAATAGGGTCGAAATCATCACTTTTTTGCACAAAATATGGGAAGATTCCACAAAATCACAAAATTTCCCTTAAATCAAGAGATTTTATGGGTGACTGGTCAAGTTTGACAAGCTTTCACCAGGCCTGTTCTGACTCATTTAGACTGGGCCAATAGGAGTCTGTCCATGATTACTTCCACTGCTTATCTATTCTATCTTCATGTTTCATCCAGGTGTCCTGCACATACGACTTCAATAGAGCCATTACGGGAAATTTTGTTTTAGTTAAAAATAATTTTTAATACCAAATTTTTACTAAAATTTCAAAAATTAAAAGACATAATAATTTTACCTTAAAGTGTAGAAAGAGACAAAAATATGAAAAATATGACCATGATATGGTGATAAGGGATGAAAGACATGTGGAATATGCATGGTGAAAAATGGTCAAAATTGAGGGCCAACATCTCCCCCTTGCTGATCCAGAAGTATGTCCTCATGCTTGACTGATTCTATTGTACCTCCTCCTTCCTTTACCTGTAGAATGTAGTAGCATTTTCTTGTGCTTCTCAAAGAAATATAATAACCCTTTCCATTTCCTCGTTTGGAAATTCAATTGGAGCCACCCTTTATAATATTCTTCCCCTGTCATTGATAGATTTGTGGCTTGAGAAAGGTACTCTAGTGTGATTGGAACAAGAATTCCTCTTGCCATGTTTTTCTCATTATCATAGTTAAACACAAAAATCTCTATCCCTTTTGCATTATACCCATTAAATTTCCTAAGAAACTTTAATAAGCCTGCTAGATAGAGTTTCTCTATAGTCTCCTTATTCATATTTTTGATTGGAAATCACGTGGGCTCAATTCTACTTCCCATACTGAAGTATGGATGGTTCTATTCTTTCTTATTTTGTTCTCGAGACTCTGAACTGGATTTTATTAGGAGTATAAGAAAAATATATCTTGATTCTTGAACACCCACAGTGATCAGGATAAAACCCCTAAGTTGGAGTATCGATTTTGTTTTTTTCTTGAAATACCACCTTTGTTTCTGCTGATGTGGAGAGAAGGCTTTGTTTTGACACCCTAAAAATGTTTTTTTGGAAAATCCCACGTGTCTAAATACCTCAAAAATCAACTTTCTTGTCAATACCTTCTTCGTAAATCGATTTTCTTGAAATGTCCTCCTCAGAAATCGATTTTCTCGAAAAATCCCTCCTCAAAAATCAATTTTCTAGAAAATGGCTTCTTCAGAAATCGATTTTATGGAAACGTCCTCGTCAGAAATCAATTTTTTGGAAAATGTAAAACAACCTACAGGTCCTCTGGGATGATTCTTCTTTTTCCAATCACAATTCTATTTAAAAAAAATGCCATTTAGAATTTTTGCAGTGTACTGCACTCACCAGCACCACTTGACACCATCATGCATGAGCTCTGTTTTGGAGGTTTGTGTAAATAAGAATGAAACTGGGGTCTCGAACTTAAAGTTTTTAATGTCAATCTTACCCTTGGAACTCAATATTGAACCTATGCTAGCACCAAATACATGTTAACTCAATCTTTAAACTGCGCTGCCACCAACGATATGTGAATGTAGACTTTAATTATGCAACCCCAAATATCTGCTAACTTGTATTTTGAATTTATGCTGCCAATAAATTTCTATTTAGACTTGAATTACAACGCCACCTTACATATGGAGATCCATTATGGGAATTTGGAGGCCTAAACTGGGCCTCCTAAGGAAATTATAAAATAATAGTGGAAATAATAAAATAATATTAGATAAATTTAGAGGGAAAAAATTAAAAACTACTTTTTCAACTCTTATTTTCAACTTATCTCCCTATAGGTTTACTCAAATTTTGAACGAGAACACTGGTTAGATGTCAAATTTTATTCCTCATCCATGGAGCACCCATGTTGCATACTTTCGTTGGACTTTGTTACACGAAAATGAGAAATACATAAAAACACGATTGCACTTATGTTTTTTCATGCATTTCTATTTTTTTGTATAACATGGTCCATCAAAAGTATGCAACATGGGTACTCCTTGGAGGAGGAAATAAATATTTTCATCCAAGGAGTACTCCCGCTCGAAATTTGAATAAAACCTTAGGGAGATAAGTTGAAAATACAAGTTGAAAAAGTAGTTTTATTATTTTATGTTTTTTTAATATTTTTACTTTTTTACCCCAAAAATGGTGAATCATATCCCATGGTTGATATCATTATCTTAAATCCTATTGGTTCTTAAAAATTTTATTTTGGTTGTACATTTTTCTTAGGAGGCCCATTTTAGACCTCAAAATTTCTCTAATGAAATTTAAACTAAAGCTGGCATAACTCAAACTTATGATTTCACAAAAAAAATGGATTGTCTCATAACCATACTTAGATTTGTAATCATTATGATATTGACAGGGTCTGAAGGAAGATTTTAGCGTTTATTTTCTATATTTTTGTTTGTTTGGCGTTTTCCATGGCTATTTTCTTTAGCATACACAGATCTTAGACTTCATTTCTAAATCGATTTTCTCTCTTCGTCTTTTTTCAAAATCAATTTATATTTTATGGGTTGTGCTTCAGACTTATATTCTTGGTTGTGATCTCATGTTGCGTTCTCCAGTTTTGAGCCTCCATTTCCTCTCTACTTCTGCATAGGTGATAGTGTTTCTGAACATTCGTTGCCTCTCTGGTTATGTAGAGTTTGACCGTGTTCAACTTTTTTGAATTTTTTTGACTGTCGGTTTTAAAACCTATCTATTCCCTTTCTATCGTTTTACAACCCCTTGGAACCTTATCGATTTTCAGAAATAAAATTTTCTTATAATTTCTTGGTGTATGATCCTTTTTATGTTTTCATGTGCCCTTATTTCATATATGTGCCTTTTGCAAAGGTTTTTTTTTCGATTAAAGCATAGGAGTTTGACTTTATGCGCTCCATCTTCATTTTTCCATACATATGCTTTTGTAATGGATTCAATTTCATTCGTGTACATGCATCTTTTAATGTATAATCAAGACTACATTCCCATTTTTTTCTTTGGTGAATTCAATGATCTTTTCAAGGTCCTTCTTGTAATGATTATCTTATCTCCTTGTGAAATCCCGAAGTTGGGAAACACTTTTTGGCGGATGGCCAAAATTTGTGTGAAATTTTTAATTTCTCGTTCGAGAAAATAGTGAACTCAATTTCTCCTTCGAGAGATTTTGAAGTGTCGCACGAGAGTTAGATTGAACTTGAATGGAGTTAAAATACTCTCGGACGAGAGTTAAGTATGTTCTCGTCCGAGAGTTTTATTTACATAAACTCTTGGGTAAACTCTCGAACAAAAGTTCTAAAACTCTTGACCTAGAATTGTTTTAACTCTCGCCCGAGAGTTTTGTTCTTATTAAAAACACCCAAATCTTTTCTCCCCCAAAATCATGTACAGGTGCCAGGGTGCTGGTGTGTATCGATCCCTTCACTTATTTCTTCTCGTGCTTTTTTATTATTTATATTAGAATATCGTCATTTTCTAACTTATGGTTTAAACGAACAAAACATGAGATATTTTCATTATAATTCTTTTTTAAGTCTGTTAAAAATTTAAATTCAAAACATGACAACAACGGTAACTTATACAAACCAACTAAATTATTAAATAAATATTAATATTTAATATAAAAATTAAATTTATATAAACCAACTAAACTACTAAATAAATAATAAATATTAATATTAAAATTAAACATATACAAACCAACTAAACTACTGAATAAATATTGATTTTTAATATTAAAATTATACAAACTAACTAAACTACTAAATAAATATTAATTTTTAATTTTGTACAAACCAACTAAACTACTAAATAAATATTAAATTTCAATATTAAAATTAAGCATATACAAACCAACTAAACTACTGAATAAATATTAATTTTTAGTATTAAAATTATACATATACAAACCAACTAAACTACTAAATAAATATTAATTTTTAATATTAAAATTAAGTTTATACAAATGAACTAAACTACTAAATAGATATTAATTTTAATATTAAAATGAAACATATACAAACCAACTAAACTACTAAATAAATATTAATTTTTAATATTAAAAGTAAACAATAAAAAAATATTATTGTCAACCACATGTATGTCTACATCACATGTACATGCCATATTAAATGTATTTGCACACATCAAATTATAATATTAAAATGAAAAGTACTAAATAAATATTAGTTTTATACCACCAAACTAAATTAAATAAATATTACGGTATTTGGTTCATATAAGAAACTAGTACTTGGCACATATAAGGGTTCCTGATAAGGCTATTGTTAATATTTAAATGTCGAAAAAAAATTGTAAAATAAATACCTACCTCTCTGCCTATTACTCAATTGTCACGTGAATAGTATGAACGAACATATATATAGAACTCTTGTACGAGAGTTTCTGCCCGACGTAAACTCTCGTTCGAGAGTCTCTGCTCAACGTAAACTCTCGGGCGCAAACTCTCGGCCGAGAGTTTGTACAACTTTCGGATGAGAGTTTAGTTGCACGGTTAAATTTAACATGTGGTGGTTTAAACTCTCGGTCAAGAGTTTTAAAAATGTCTCGCCCGAGAAATTATCTCGACTGAGAGTTTCTGGTCAACGAAAAACCCAGAAAATTCTACAGTTTTCAAGAACCTACAACTTTGGAGTGGTGGAACACCTACAAAAACAAAATGTTATATTTCGGACTAGGTACCATTAGATTCATCTCTGAATCTAGTTTCTGATGATGTAAGATTTGTGGATTTTCATTAAAAATTTCAATTTGTTATTAATTTTTTACTAAACTGTGTCACTGTGGAATTTCATTGTTCGGAAAATTGCACTGAATGAAAATTCAATAACTTTAAAATGACGATACCAAAAAATTCAGAAAAATCATATTGCATTTCCTCTCCCTCTCTACTTCAAAAGGGTACTCTCATTTCTCTTATTGACGATCACATTGAAAGAAAATCTAGGGTTCATAAAATGTACTGAAACATGACCGTTTTTTTGTCTTCGTCCATTTCAAAAAATAATAAAAAATAGTGATTTAATCTGAAAATTACCGAAAAATAGTCAGTGCACTAGTGCAATATATGAAAATTATGATGATATGGTTTATTTCAAAAAAATGAATAATCTTCCCTAAAAAAAGTTAGGGTTCAAAAAGTGACTATTTATGTTTGCTTGAAAATTTCAAGTATATGTAGTTAGTAAACAACAAATTTACCCCTCTATATGTCAATATTTAAAAAAAAAAAAAATATGAGTATGGAGGTAAGAAAATTATCTACAAATCTTGTTTTTATGTTAAAGCGTAATTTGCATTGAAAAAACATAGAAAATTACAATTTTCAACGTCAAAAAAGGGAAAAAAGTGTTTCCCAACTTCACATTTTCACACCTCTCGGACGAGAGTTTACGTTGGGAAGAAACTCTCGTGCAAGAGTTCTATATATATGTTTGTTCATAATATTCACATGACAAGTGAGTAATAGCTAGAGAGGTAGGTATTTATTTCACAATTATTTTTCGATATTTAAATATTAACAATAGCCTTATCAGGAACCGTTATATGTGCCAAGTACCGGTTTCTTATATGAACCAAATACCGTAATATTTATTTAATTTAGTTCGGTGGTATAAAACTAATATTTATTTAGTACTTTTCGTTTTAATATTATAATTTGATGTGTGAAAATACATTTAATATGGCATGTACATGTCATGTAGACATACATGTGGTTGATAATAATATTTTTTTATTGTTCAATTTTAATATTAAAAATCAATATTTATTTAGTAGTTTAGTTAGTTTGTATATGTTTCATTTTAATATTAAATTTAATATCTATTTAGTAGTTTAGTTCCTTTGTATAAACTTAATTTTAATATTAAAAATTAATATTTATTTAGTAGTTTAGTTGGTTTGTATATGTATAATTTTAATACTAAAAATTAATATTTATTAAATTAGTTTAGTTGGTTGTATATATTTAATTTTAATATTAAAAATTTAATATTATACAGTAGTTTAGTTGGTTTATGTATAAATTCAAAGTGTCTTATTTTAATAATTTAATTAGTTTATATAATTTAATAAAGATTATTTATTTCTAAATAAATAATAAATTTATTAAATTAAACATATAAACCGAAGGAGTGCGGGTAATTTTTAATATTAAAATTATACAAACTAACTAAACTACTAAATAAATATTAATTTTTAATTTTATACAAACTAACTAAACTACTAAATAAATATTAAATTTTAATATTAAAATTAAACATATACAAACCAACTAAACTTCTGAGTAAATATTAATTTTTAATATTGAAATTATACATATACAAACCAATTAAACTAGTAAATAAATATTAATTTTTAATATTAAAATTGAGTTTATACAAAGGAACTAAACTACTAAATAGATATTAATTTTAATATTAAAATGAAACATATACAAACCAACTAAACTACTAAATAAATATCAATTTTTAATATTAAAATTAAACAATAAAAAAATATTATTATCAACCACATGTATGTCTACATCACATGCCATATTAAATGTATTTGCGCACACCAAATTGTAATATTAAAACAAAAAGTACTAAATAAATATTAGTTTTATACCACCGAACTAAATTAAATAAATATTACTGTATTTGGTTCATATAAGAAACCGGTACTTGGCGCATATAAGGGTTCCTGATAAGGCTATTGTTAATATTTAAATGTCGAAAAATAATTGTAAAATAAATACCTATCTCTCTGCCTATTACTCACTTGTCACGTGAATAGTATGAATGAACATATATATAGAACTCTTGTACGAGAGTTTCTTCTCGACGTAAACTCTCGTCTGAGAGTCTCTGCTCAACGTAAACTCTCGGGCGCAAACTCTCGGCCGAGAGTTTGTACAACTTTCAGATGAGAGTTTAGTCGCACGGTTAAGTTTAACCTGTGGTGGTTTAAACTCTCGGTCGAGAGTTTAAAAAATGTCTCGCCCGATAAATTATCTCGACCGAGAGTTTTTGGTCAACGAAAAAACTAGAAAATTCTGTAGTTTTCAGGAACTTGCAACTTTGGAAGGGTGGAACACCTACAAAAACAAAATGTTATATTTCGGACCAGGTACCATTAGATTCATCTCTAAATCTAGTTTCTGATGATGTAAGAATTGTGGAGTTTCATTAAAAATTTCAGTTTGTTATTAATTTTTTAATAAACTGTGTCACTGTGGAATTTCATTGTTCGGAAAATTGCATTGAATGAAAATTCAATAACTTTAAAATGACGATACCAAAAAATTCAAAAAAATCGTATTGCATTTCCTCTCCCTGTCTACTTCAAAAGGGTACTCTCATTTTTCTTATTGACGATCACATTGAAAAGAAAATCCAGGGTTCATAAAATGTACTGAAACATCACCGTTTTCTTGTCTTCGTTCATTTCAAAAAATAATAAAAAATAGTGATTTAATCTGAAAATTATTGAAAAATAGTTAGTGCACTATATGTAGATTATGATGATATGGTTTATTTCCAAAAAATGAATAACCTTCCCTAAAAAAAATTAGGGTTCAAAAAGTGACTATTTATGTTTGCTTGAAAATTTCAAGTATATGAAGTTAGTAAACAACAAATTTACCCCTCTATATGTCAATATTTTTTTTTAAATATGAGTATGGAGGGAAGACAATTATCTACAAATCTTGTTTTTATGTCAAAGCGTAATTTGCATTGAAAATATGAGTTTAGCGAAGTTGAAGTTGAAAAAACATAGAAAATTACAATTTTCAACACCAAAAAAGGGAAAAAAGTGTTTCCCAACTTCACATTTTATTTCCTTCAAAGTCTAATGTCTTCCTCCTCATGATGCATTTTTTTCATAATAATTACTCTTTTTCAAATGACTATTTCAAGGTCGTTTTAAGACCCTTAATAGAGTAATTTTCACTTAGATCATGTAAATTCATCATTGATACCATAAAATTATAAATCATATTAAAATACATCTTTTTTCTCATTTTTATAACACTAACCCATGCTTCCTAATGTGACTTGTTTTGTAGAGAAGACTTTGTTGTGTAGGAAAAGAGGCATGATTTGAATAGATAGTGGGGTGGAAATTTTTATGAAACGAGAGATAGGGTAAGAGTTTTTTATGAAAAAAGATATTTTGGTATGTATAGGTAATGAAGGCTTACACTCTTTATGCAGCAAAAAAGGTTTAATTAGTCTTCTATTTTCAAGAATTTCATTCAAAATCAAAAGGAATTAAAAATAATTGTAACTTAGAGTACTTCCTTTTATTGATGCTTTGAAAAGAATTAGCTCCTTAGTAAATTGATGAACTTGAATAATGAACTCGTTGATGAACTTGATTGCTTGTTCTTGGTAAACAGGTCCCTTATGACAATTATTTATATACAGGTCCCTTCTGATAGAATTTACATGTTGATCCGCAGGTCCCTTCAGGAAATAGTCTTTGACTCATATATGTTCAGGTCCCTCTATGACGTTGATGCTTATCACGTTCAGATCCATATTTTATGTGATGTTGCTCATATTCAGGTCCCTTTTGTAACAGGTTTTGATGTTGAATTTTTAGGTCCCTAACATTCTGAGTTGTTTCCATATCAAGTTGAACAGTATGTTGAGTTGCTCATATTTTTTTAAAAACAAATCCACTTGTTTTATTCTATCTCCCCCCTTTCTTATTTTGAGACTTGTGCTCAAGTCTCCAAATTGGAGCAGTGATTTTGCAAAAATTTAGTGAAGAAAATTCAAAATAATGACTTGAATAACATACATTTTTTGTAGAATTCATATTATCCAAATAAACTGGTTTTCTATTGTGAACTCAGGTTTGTATTGTGCCAGGAATCTAGATTTTCATAGCCAAACCTTTTTATTGTTTTTTATATAATTTTTTTCTTTTCTTTTTTTCTGGATGGAAGTGGGGTATAATGAAGTAGGGATGTATAGAAATCTTATGAATGTAATATAGGTTGAAGTCATGATCTAGGAGTATATATATAGATATATTGTATGATATTGTGGACCTTAGCATACAATATTGTAGATGAATGCCATCAAGAACAATATGGCTTATGAAAATCTTATTTGGCAATGCATGTGAATTTTCATGGTATAAAAATTGACTTTTTCTTCTAATGATTATCTTCATGTAATTTGTCTCGATCTTGATTCATCTCATAGGATTTTTGGTGTTGTTTGTCAGCAAATAGAAGCAAGCTTCAAGAGTTTTGAGTTTCTTTGGATGAAATCAACATCCTGTGAAATATAATTTTATTTGACTTGAATATTTTATTTCATATTCTCATATATGAATTTTTAAATATTGACTTTTAAAATCCTTCATCCATGGATTTCACAAATTAAATCTTCTCGTGACGTGTAAAAACATAACGCTTGCCTGCAATACAATATTAGATGAAGGAGAAAGAGAGTTGTATAGTATCTCTTATTCCAAGAAATAATAGAACTTTATTACAAGAAATGCTTGAAAATAAATTCCAAATATGATATACAAAGAAAATGAACGTGTTTACCCCTTGAGGAATGGTGACCAACCTAGACCACCTAGCGGTATTTTTTTCAAAAAATATTCATTTTATGTCCAATTAGAGTGATTCCAAAGCCAATTTTAAGAGAATTAATATGGATACTTCCAGTAAAAACATGTTTTCAAAATGGTTTAAAATTATATGCTAAAAATGATGAGAATTATTATGTTTGATAAAGCTTATTGTCAATGTTTTACTAGACTAACAATCACTATTTGGAGTGTAACATTTTTGTTAAAGTTAGGATCGATGTGATCCCACTTGGAGATTACATTAGATTAATTTTTTTCTATACAGTAAAACAAGATTTTAAAATCCTTAGGTTTGATATTACAAAATTTCTGATGAACATACATAGGAGGCAGAGTTTGACTATGATAATTTAAGACATACAATCACTAAATGTGGCATAATTTTTTTTTGACCTCCAAATAAGATGATTCAAATTGTGTCTTGAACTATACTTGAATATATATCTTCCGTATAAAAATGTTTTTAAAAGAAGATGATTTTATATGTGAAATATGCCAATGAACAGTCAAGACCTAAAATTTTCATCATGCAAATCTTTCGACAAGCAGTTAGTATTTTGAGCACAACTGTTTCATATGATGTCGGACTGAGGTGATTAAAAATAATTTGAAAATTTTATTCCAATGTATATCTTCCTTATATATATTGTATAAAAATGTTTCCATTAGATCCCTCGAATCAATTTTGTACTAACTTTGTCCTCAAACATTCACTTGAGATCTAGTGTTTATTTTGATCCTATCTTTTTCGTTTGTGATCCAAATTGAAAAAATTCAAATTGGGTTTAAAAACTAGATTTCAAGAGATACCTTTTTTTTAAAACTACTTTAAAAATTTTCCTATATGATTACCCAAAATTGGATTATTATTAGTTAATTTTGCCATAAAATCCTTCCGAATGAGTATTGAACAATGATTTCAAAACTTATTCATGAGGATTTGAACCAAAATTATTATGCAAGTCTTATTGCTTAATCATTCTACCTATTTATTTATTTATTATATTCTATCCTACTCTATTGTATAAAAATAAGTTATCCTCTCAAGTATAAGAGAATTTGCAATGCATCCATTTGCGTAACAAGATCATTAGTAGACTCACATCCAAGTTCGAAAAATATACGATAATAAATGCTTGGACATGAAAAATTAGTTGATCATAAAGATTTGATGCTAAATGATGTTGAAAAATGCAATGGTATTGTGGCCTAAGGACTAGTTGAAACCAAGATTTTAAATGATCTTCGTTTGCTTGGCTTTCCTTAATTGTCATATCACAAAGTTCTTCTTGTGGAACTTGTTGAAAATCATGAATACACAAGGGATCTTGTGATACATAGTCTAGATATCGCTCTATTGTTTGAACTTCATTGCAGGTGATCTAGAACTCATTGATCTCCTTACAAATATAACAAGAAGAAGCTTCTAGTTTCTCTTCTTGTGGATCCTCTTCATGGATTATTTTTTCCTCTTCTATCGTTTCAAATGAAGATTCATCCCTAGTGACCATTATATATTTTGGAAAACGATTTGAGAACATCCTTGTTGTGGCATACCTTCCTTCTCTAAATGACTTCTTTAACATAATTTTTTGTAGATCTTTTATTGCAAATGCATTTTTTAGTTAGTGAGTTTTTTCTAAGATGTTGGGGGATTTTGTTTTGGGGATCTACATTTCAAATTTATATGTCCAAATGTGAATAACCATAATCATTTTTTTAATGCTCTATCCAAGCATGCTTCCCCGGAAACGATGCCAAATATGTCAGTCTAATTTATTGAGTTGAATTAGAGAATATGTTTTAATTGTCAATCCAGGTTGGTAAAATTAGAAACACACCAAAGTATATGGGTCTTATATTAATCTAGTGTAGGATGGAAATGCATATTACAAATATAAATTACTGAAAATAAAACATTGAAATTATGATCTAGAAGAAGAGTGAAATGAGTATTTGTGAAGCATAGAAAACAAGGAAGAAGTTCTAACTTAGATGCCTTGGTTGTCCTTCCTCATTATCCCTATTACAACAATATCAATCCCATCATAAAGCATAACACAATTAAATTAAGAAAGCAATAATGATTAAATTCATAACCACTTTTTCCAGTTCATTTCTTAATTTATAAGGAAGATGATCTAACTTAGATGCCCCTATTTACCTTCCCTACTAAAACCAATTACTAAAACGAAATCATTAATGCATTTACTCAGAAAATATTCTCAAGAAGTTGTAAAGGAAATGTTCAACAATCTAAGATATTCAAAATTATGCACAAAAATATACTCCAATGTACTTAGCCTAGAATGGGGGCCCTCCACCTTTGTTTTGTACACTAGAAGACTGTAATATACAGTAGACTAGAAATCACATCCCAGAAAAGGAACAATAAGAAATAGAAGACAAGTTCTTCAAATTATACTAAGAAATAAAGAATTTTCAATAATCATAATACATGTTCATAGCTTCTAAATAGTTGTGCTTAAATAGGATAAAAGTATAACAAAACCAACTAAAATAGATGTAACAACTAATAAGATTCTTAATCCACCATATAGAGTCAAAATCAACCCTTTGTTGCAAAAAATATGGGAAGATTCCACAAAATCACAATAATACCCCTTAAATCAAGGGATTTTCTAGGTGACTCGTCAAGTCTAACCAACTTTAATCGAGCTTGTTCTGGCTCATTTAAACTGTGCCAATAGGAGTCTGTCCATGATTGGTTCCCATAATTCTATAATCTATCTTTATTTTCCGCCCAGGTGTCTGCACATACGACTTCAATGGAGCCATTACAGGAATTTTTGTTTCAACCAATTTTTTTGTTTAATACAAAATCTTTACTAAAAATTCTAAAAATTAAAAGACATAATTATTTTACCTTAAATTTAAAAAATAGACAAAAATATGACAAATATGACCATGATATTCTTGTAAGGGATGATAGAAAGGTGAAATATGCATAGTGAAAAAATATCAAAATTGAGGGCCAACAAGCATATCACTAATGGGAAGGCTAAGTATATCGAAGTATATCGAGATAATTTTTTTAAAACGGGAGTGTCTTTCCTAATCCCTCACATACACAAGCTATTCAATTTTAAAGTGAAACGAGGCTTTCATAAGCCTTAAACACATAACCTTATTCTACCAATCTTTAAAAGTCAGGATAAAAGTATTCCCTCTAATTACAAAACTATCATTATTCGCCATATTTTAGCCAAGTTGTACAAACTTACTTTGGGGAAAAATATTAACCTATGGTTTGAAAGCCATGGTAAAAGAGATAAAGGCCAAGCTGGATTTAGGAGAAATCATTCAACTATTTACCATCTTGTTACCCTTAGAATGATTGTGAGGCATGTTGCAATATTAAAATTGGTATCTTCCATTATTTTGTGGACTTTAGGTAATCTTTTGACATTGTTGCTAGGAAAAAACTATGGAAGAGGATAGAGGATCTAATGGTTCCTCTCGAGTATAGGGATATTGTGACATTGTTATATGATAATCTTGTTTCCAAGCTTAGGATCACTACGGGTTGGTCAAAACAAAGTAATTTTAGTAAAAGATTCATTCAAGGGTATCCCCTACCCTTTTCTCATTTACATCGATAAGTTCTAAGTGTGTATAGAATATGCATGAGGTCTTGGCCCCACACTCACTTGTATCCTCATAATTCTTCCCATTTATGTTGATGATATTGTTCCTTTGGAATGGATCCAAGATGATCTCGACAAGAAACTATGAATCATCCCATATTTTGGCTCCAAGATGGGTATGAATGTTAACACTCACAAGAATAAAGTCATGATAATTAAATCCAAAACAATTACATATGATAGTTTCATTTACGATAATAGCTACTTGGAGGAATCTCCTTTATATATATATATATATATATATATATCTAAGAATCAAATTCCATCATCAGCTTAAAGTCAACTATAGTATTGAGAAAACTATAAGTGGGTTTGAAAACAATTGTAAGTCAATAGACATTTCGATTTGGGATAAAAAGGAGTTACTGTTTGAGACTCTTGTCACCCCTGTAATTTTAAATATAGGTTAGGTTTGGGGTTGTGATATATCCAGATAATCATGGAGGAAGATTGAGTATATCCAAAAGTAGTTTATAACCTATAAATTCAATATTAAAGGATATACTGCCTACCCTATTCTCATGATTTAAGCTAGTATTTACCCTATTTAAATCATAGCTATGACCAGGTATATCATGGATAAGAAGAAGTAATACAAAATGGAAAAAATAAGGTTTCCTAAAAAAATTTCTAACTTTAGTCAAAACCTCCACCTTTAGCTCAAGAAAGTATGGATAATGATGTAAAATCTTGGCTAGACCATTGGAGATAAAGGAGGAAATCATCTTGTAGAATAAGGATGACATTAAAATTATTGTTATGTCCAAATTTAAATATAAGTTATGGATTGATAAAGAGTTGGAATGAAAAATGAAACTAAGATATTATAAGGAGGTGATCAACACCAATCATGGAAACTATAATTATTTATTTTTCTTGAGTAGTGTTAGGAATAAAATGAACATTGCTAAGATAAGAAATAACTCTCTTGAGATTCATATTGAAACTCGGCATTGGTCTAGTCACCTATGTGATACTAAGAGAGTTGAAGATGAAGATAATTTTCTCTTAGATTGTCTAGTTTATAGTTAAATACATTGTAATTTTCAAAATAACTATCACACTACCAACCTTCTTAACCTATTGAAGTAGCAAAACTATGGTGATGTTAGAACATTTGTCTCACTTCTCTTTGAGAATATAAATAATATGTATAAAAATTCTTAATTCTCACCTTCTTAAGGCCGATAAACCATATATGTCTCACTGGATGATCATTAAATGGTGAAGGCTAATAATATTTTGTATCCTAATCTAACTAATAGACAAAATGGCCATCATTAAATGGTGAAGGCTAATAATATTTTGTATCCTAATCTAACTAATAGACAAAATGACCATTTTTTTCTTAGCATTTTTTCTAGTTAATTTTGCTCAGATTTAGTAGAGATTTGTAAAATTATAAGTTGAAATTTTTTAATTTGCTAAGTTCATGCTAAAGGGGTTTTTTGAAGGTGTTGAATCCATTTATGCATTAAAAAAACATTTTAAATAAAAAGAAATCACAATTTCACCCAAAATTATATTTCCATATTTTAAAAAAAAATACCATTTTGTCTATTAATCAGATGGCTCGATATTTTTGTAATTAAATCTTAAACATAATATTAATATTTATTTTAAAAAAAAATTAATCAACCATCTTCTTTACAATATAAACAAGTTGTTTAATATAAAATTCTAAAATACTGTTTACAATATTTTACAATATAGAGGATAAATACAGAACGTAATTAGAGAAATACAAAATTCTAAAATCTTTTTTACACTACTTTACAATATAGAGCATAAGTACAAAATACCAAACTATTTAACTCTCTATAATTTAATTTTGTTAGCTTTAACACGTTGAAAATAGCATTAAATATATAACTCCAACTTCCAACCCTTTTGAGTACGGTTCAAAATTGAACAAGTCACAATGCTTTAAGAGTGGTCTAGCCCATCCCAGAAGTGTGAGGAAAAAGATAATCACAAGATAGAAGTAAATATATAACTCCCACTTCCAACCCTTATGAGTACGGTTCAAAATTGAACAAGTCACAATGCTTTAAGAGTGGTCTAGCCCATCCCAGAAGTGTGAGAAAAAAGATAATTGCGAGAAAATGTTAATTTTGATTTATAGTGGTTTTTAAATCTTTTTAATTAATATAACAAAATGCCACATGAAGGATTGCCTGCTAAATTCTGGTCAGATAAATTAGGAGATATTCATGGAGGCTGCACCCGTGGTTTCTTTGTTCTCATTTCTTAACTGATAAATTTTCTTTGACCACCAATGTCAGAGGTTTTAGGTTAATTTTCATGATGCAATTAAGATTATAGGTTGGGTTTCCGTTGGGTTCATCAAAATTCGAGTACAATGAGATTGCATATCTCGATTCCCCGATCTGTAGCGATGTAAAAGTGCCATGAAATTAGACCATAAATCTAGTTCCCACTATGAAGATAAGAAAAATTACTCAAATTGTTGTATATACATTTCTCTATTGTGGAAATTACTCAAAATGGGATATTAGTTGGAGATGAAACACATTCAAAAGTCTAGTAGTCAAGATTCTTCCTTGTCCAAACACAAGAGAAGATTGTTGAAGAAACTGTTTGAGCTCTCTGTTCTCTGTGATGTTGAAGTCGCCCTCATAATTTTATCTAAATCTAACAATATTTATGAAATTGCAAGTAACAACAAGTAAGTTCATTCTTCCATCGTTTGAAATTTTACGAAGTATTTTCCATTGTTGGAATTTCTGAGGAATTCCAAACAACAGAGGAATAAAAATTACCCAACTTCAAACACAGAGATTCAAAGTAAAAGAATTTCTGGACAGAGATGGCACAAAAAGTTTATTTCATTAAACTTAAAAAGCTATTACAAATATGCCACAAAACTGTTGTTCTGGCATTCACAAAAAAAATTACAACTGTTGCAGACACACTATTCTTTTTCATTAAACTGCTCTCTATGTCCTTTTAGTGTTCTTGCCTTCTGGAAAAAATTACGCACAATCCACACTCTCTGTTTTTTTTTTCATATGTTTTCACACACACTGTATTTAAAAAAAATACACAGCAGTTACATTTTCCTTCGGGCCTTTTTCTTTTTATACATAATTATAAAAAATAAAAACAAAACTATGCTTATATATATTAAAACTTATATATATATATATATATATATATATATATATATATATTCAAAAATCCTTTTAACAAAAGACTTTGTCGTGATCTCTTTACAATATAAAACATAAAGCATTATACTCAGGTTTAGAAACCATAATACATTTTCAAGTCTCGGCATAAAATAAAATATGAACCTTAATTCCTAAGTTTTAAACCTTTATCGGGGACTTTAAACCAAAAATTAAATCTTAATGCAAAAAAAAATTCGCATTCTAATTGCCCTTGTGATGACTGGGCATCAAACCAACGCGATCGTTCTCCTATTGGTCAGAGGTGGAGCCCGTTGTAGAATTAAAACAATATCAAGCAGATTGGGTTGTTGTTTATCGAGTCCGAATTGGGCCTGTGCTGATTGGGCTCCAAGGCTATGCGACAGCCTTGTGATTGGTTGCTGTTGTTGCGTTGGCGTGAGGTGGGGACCTCCCTGACATGGGCAATTTCAAAAACTTAAAACAAACTAGCGGTAAAGATCTGTGTTAGGTGGAGGCTTTAAACGCAAGTATGGCACAGAGGTTTCAGAGTTTAATGCTGGAGATGGCGTGGTTTTAAAAAAAACATAGAATTTAATTGTTGAGCATGGCTACAGCCATTATCTAACAAAATGGTTTTGCAAGCTTTGAAGCATTCATGGTGGCGTGTAAGAAAACAAAAAAACAATCACCATTGCCGCTATATTCTTCGTCCTTCTGCATAGTTGCACTGATGAAGTTGGATTTAAAAATTCAACACTCCCCCTTAAATTCAACTGTTGTATTTTCTTTCATACCCAGACATTTCCTTAAATAATTAAAACTTTTATGCCCCAATGGTTTTGTCAGTATATCAACAAACTGCTCCTCTGTTATGCAATGTTGCAAAACAATTTCACCATTGTTCATTAGCTCCCTGATGTAGTGATACTTAGCATCAATGTGTTTCGTTCTTTTGTGAAATACTAAATTCTTTGACAAAGCTATTGCTGAGGTATTATCACAATAAATTGTTGTGTATTTTACCTGTTCATGACACAAACTTCTCAACATTCTCCTCATCTAAACTACTTGACATGTCGCTATTATAGCTGCCACATACTCTGCCTCTACTATTGATAAAGCCACAATTGGTTGTTTCTTAGAAGCCCATGAAATGGCTCCTGAACCCATATGAAAAACATATCCAGAGGTGATTTTCCTGTCATCTATACTTCCAACCCAATCACTATCCAATCAATTCAGAATTTTCTAAAGTGGTGTATAAAATACCATACCTTTTTGTTCCTTTCACATACCTCAGAATTCTTTTTGCTGCTTGCCAATGTGCCTCCTTTGACCTTTCCATAAATCTGGAAGTTAAACTTACAGCATGCATAATATCCGGCCTAGTTGCAGTCAAATACATGAGGGTGCCAACTATGCTCTTGTACAAACTTGGATCAGAATCCTTGTTGTTGTCCTCTTTGCTAAGTTTCAATCCCATCACTGTAGGAGTAATTGCTGCCTTGTAATCCTACATATTAAATCTTTCCAAAAATTCATTTACGTATTCGACTTCAGAGATAAAAAATTTATTTTCATTTTTCTCTACTTCTATTCCTAAGAAGTATTTCAGCAATCTCATATCAGTTATCTCAAATTCATCCTTCATGACTGTTGTAAAATTCTCAATGAGGTAAGCATCATTACCTGTAAAAATCACATCATCAACATACAAAACAATAATGAGCATCTTACCATCTTTCTCCTTGATGTATAATGTGGGTTCTCCTTCACATTTCTCAAACCCATTTTCCAGTAGATAGGGATCTATCCTACTATACCATGCTCTTGGTGCTTGTTTAAGCCCATATAGAGTTTTCTTCAATCTGCAAACATTGTACTCTTGGCCTTCTTTCCCATAGCCCAGAGGTTGTTCAACATAAACCTCTTCCATCACTACTCCATTTAGGAATGTTGATTTTACATCCATTTGGTAAACCTTCCACTTGTGTTGCGCTGCTTTGGACAACACTTCTATCACTGTTTTCATTCTTTCAACTGGTGCAAAAGTTTCCTCATAGTCTCTTCTTTGTTTTTGCTTGTAGCATTTGACAACAAGTATGGCCTTGTGCCTTTCAATCTTACCTTCAACATTTTTTTTGGTCTTATAGACCCATTTCACTCTAATCACTTCTTTGCCTTTTGGGAGATCAACCAATTCCCATGTCTTATTTGTCTCTATGGCATTCATTTATTCATCCATAACATCTATCCATTTCTTATCTTTCACTGATTCTTCAAAATGAATAGGATCATCTACATCAAAATATAATGCAAATAAAGAGTTCATACCTTCATTTGCTGCCACTTGCTCATAAATCTCATTCAAACTTCTGAATTTGGTTCCTCTTTCACTTGCTGAACTTGTGCTTGTAGAAGCACTCAAATTTGCTCCTTGTGGTGTGCTTGAAGGAGCACTGTTATCACTTTTGAAGGGTGTTCTCATTCCAGCTTGTGGTGTCCCTTGTTGTCCTTGTGTTGGTGGAGATGGTGATGCTAATGAGGGATGTCTTTCAGCCATCTCTCCCTCATTATCATCATGAGACAAACAACTATAAATATTCGTTGTTTTCTCAATGCTTCTATCTCATGTTTCTTCCTCAATAAATTGCACATCTCTGTTTATAACAAACTTCTTGGTGGATAGGTTATACAACCTGTATGCCTTGGATTCTTCACTGTATCCAATAAATATGCACTTATCCCCCTTACTGTCCAAATTTTTCTTTAGCTGATCTGAAATGTGTGCATAAGCCACACAACCAAAAAATCTCATGTGGGTGACACCTTGTTTTATGCCACTCCATGCTTCTTCCGGAACTCTGTTCATTATAGCTTTGGTTGGGAATCTATTCAAAATTTATGCTGCAAAACGTACAGCGTCAGCCCAATACTCATTTGGAAAATGTTTTTCCTTCAACATACTTATTACCATGTCCATGATGGTTCTATTTTTCCTTTCAACAACTCTATTTTGCTGCGGTGTATACCTTGCTGTAAATTGCTTGTGTATTCCATTTTCACTGCAAAAATGCAGAAATTAAGTTGAGATATACTCTCCTGTGTATGTTCTTAATACCTTAATATGCTGCACACTTTGTTTCTCTAAAAGAGCCTTAAAGTGGCATAACTTCTCAAACACTTCACGTTTATATTTCAAGAAATAGACCCATTTTTTTCTTGTATAATCATCAATAAAAAACAAAATATAGTGGTTGCTTGCTAATAAAGGTGTTTTCATTGGTCCACACAAATCTGAATGGACAATTTCTAAGAGTGCCTTTGCCCTTATGCTCTTTCCTGATGGAAAACTTTCTCTGTATTGTTTGCCAAAGATGCAGCCTTCACATAGGTTATCTGGTTTCTCAATCAATGGTAATCCCTTTACCATTCCTTTTCTATGCAACAAATTCAGACCTCCAAAGTTGAGATGTCCAATTATAAAGTGCCATAATCAGTTTTCATCCTCTGCTTCTCTTTGGTAAGTCTCTTGTGTCACTACTTTCATTTCAGCTCCTTTCTTAAAATCTGCTCTCATCTTGAGAGAGAACATTTTGTTCCTTGTCATCTTCACTTGGGCAATGCATTGCTTTCTTGGTGGCTTATCTATGATGGTGCATACATCATCTTCAAAGAATACATTGTAGCATTTCTAAATAAACTGTCCAATGCTCAAAAGGTTACACTTCATACAATGCACATAGTATACATCTGATATGGATCTTCCTTCTCCTTTCTTTATCAAAACACTTACTCTGTCTTTTCCCATGAAAGAGACCTTACTGTTTGTGCCCAATGTTACTTGAGACTTTACATTTTCATCTAACATGGAAAACATGGAAATGTTTCCAGTCATATGGTTGCTACATCCTGAATCTAGAAACCATATATCTTAATTATTTTCTTCAGTCATATTACATGCTAAAAACAACTTCTCTTAACTGATATTTTCTTTAGTAAAATTAGCACTGGGTCTATTACACATGTCACTCTGTTTCTTCCTACATTCATTGGCATAATGGTCATACTCCTTACAATAATGACATTGGACTCAGGATTTATCATACCTTTGTCCATGTGCTTGATTTTGTTTTCCTTACTGGCTGCTACCTTGAACTTGGTTCTGATTTTGATTGCTGCCCCTTCCACTAGTATTTGCAGGGTTGTTTCTGCCTCCTCTATTTTGGCTTCTGCCTCTTCCTTTTTCTTAGTTTCCTCTACCTTGACCTATTCCTTTTCCAAATGACATTTTGGTCTTGAAGGCATGCTCCAAATATCAGTTTGTTGTTCTTCCCAATCTTTGTTCATGTGTCATCAATGATGCATGAAACTCATCAACTGTAAACTTTGAGAGATCTTTTGTCTCTTCAATAGTTGTGACTATCACATCAAACCTTAAGAATAAGCTCCTCAACACTTTCTCCATTGTCCTTCTCTCTTCAACTGTCTCTCCATGAGATTTCATTTGGGTGACCAACCCAATCATTAGAGTAAAGAATGAGTCTATTGTATCAGACTCTTTCATGCAAATAACTTCAAAATCTCTTCTTATTAATTGAAGCTTTGTAGTCTTTACCTTCTCCATACCTTGGTAGGCTGTCTAGAGGGTATCCTATGCATCCTTGGACCTCTTGGCTACTGCAAATCTTGGAAATACACTTGCATGCACTACTTGATAGAAATAGAAGAGGGTTTTTGAGTCCTTCTTCCTATTTCTCTTCAGCAAATCCTTCTCTGCCTGTGTTAAGGTATTAAATGCATTTTCATTTACTGATTCTTCTAAACCATCTTCAACTAGCTCACATGAATCTTGAGAGGCAAACATGGCTCTCATTGTGATTACCCAATAGTCATAGTTCTTCCCATTAAATTGTGGGAGTTGAGTATTTCCTATACTTGTGCTTGTGTTGGCTTCCGCCATTGCTAGCTCACTGAACTATGCTATAAACTTGACTGTGTTTTTAAATAAACCTTCTCACTGCTTGAGAGATAAACTTTGTCTCTAAAGAGACTTCTCTAGACTGCACTTCTTTTAAACACAAAACAAAAACTCTGTTTTGTAAACACCTGGTCTTTGTTGAGCCTTCACACTACTGGAAAACTGCTTCAACAACTCATTCCTTCAGCTTCTTTGACAAACTTCAAAGAGCTTGAATTAGCTCTGATACCATGTTGAAATTTCTGAAGAATTACGAACAAGAGAGGAATAAAAATTCCCCAACTTCAAACACAGAGATTCAATGTAAAAAAAATTCTGGACAGATATTGCACAAAAAGTTTGTTTCATTAAAATTAAAAAGCTATTACAAAGATGCCACAGAACTTTTTTTCTAGCATTTACAAAAAAAATTACAATTACTGCAAACATCATGTTCTCTTTCATTAAATTCTCTCTATCGTTTTAGTTTTCTTGCCTTCTAGAAAAAATTATGCAGAATCCACTCTTTTTTTTCATAGAAAACCTTACTTTGTTTTCACACACACTGTATTTTTAAAAAAAATACACAGTAATACATTTCCTGCCTTTTTCTTTTTATACATAACTATAAAAAATTAAAAACAAAACTATACTTATATATATTATAAACTTCATAAATTTTTAATATATATTAAAACTTATATATATATATATATATATGTGTGCGCGCATATTCAAAAATCCTTTTAACAAAAGACTTTGTTGTGGTCTCTTTACAATAGAAAACATAAAGCATTATACTAAGGTTTAAAAACCTTAATACACTTTTAAGTCTCAGCATAAAATAAAACATGAATCTTAATTCCTAAGTTTTAAACCTTTTTAGCGGACTTTAAACCATAAATTAAATCCCAATGCAAAAATATTTTCGCATTCCAATTGCCCTTGTGCTGACTGAGCATCAAACCAACGCGATCGTTCTTCTATTGGTCGGAGGTAGAGCCCGTAATTCAAACAATATCAAGCGGATTGGATTGCTATTTATCGGGTCCGAATTGGGCCTGTGCTCACTGGGCTCCAAGGCTGTGTGATAGCCTTGTGATTGGCTGGTGCTGTTGCGTTGGCGTGAGGTGGGAACCTCCCTGACGTGGGCAATTTCAAAAATTTAAAACAAACTGGCGGTAAAGATTTGTGTTAGGTGGAGGCGTTAAATGCAGATATAACACGGAGGTTTCAGAGTTTAATGCTGGAGATGGGGTGGTTTTAAAAAAAACATAGAGTTTAATTGCTGAGCATGGTTATGGCCATTACCTAACAAAATGGTTTTGCAGGCTTTCAATCATTCATGTTAGCGTGCAAGAAAACAAAAAATCAATCACTGCTACCGCTGTATTCTTCATCCCTCTGCACAGTGGTGTTGTAGTTGGATTTAAAAATTCAACATCTCGGTGTGATAGGTCTTTTAAATTTATCCAAATATTTTGACGGTCGCAATGTACATTCTTCCATCGTTTGCAATTTCCCAAAGTATTCGCCATTATTTCCTCTTGGTGAGATAGGTCTTTTAAGTTTATTCAAAGAATTTGACGGTCGCAACACTACTTTAAAAATGAGCACGCCTAGGTGTTTGTTCTTAACCAAACTATAGAAAGGAAGTAGTATATCCAGCTTCGAAAAAGTCGCCAAATTTTTTGAAGAATTATTTTTATTTTCTTCCACAATAAAGCAAACAAGTACTCTCCGGAAAGGGGTTTCTAGAGATATGGTATTGTGAGGCATTTCCAGGGACTTAAAGGTTAGTGTAACATTGATTGCCCGCCGTAGCCTACTAACAGATAAAATAGATTATGAAATGTCTAACAACGACATTTACTCGCGTCTCTCTTAGAGATGCAGCATTGTCTCGGTTGATTTTTCTTCCTGCGTTGGGAGAATTTATGAATTCATCTCACCTCCTCCTCTCAAAAACAAACAAGTCATTTAAGATATTGCATGATGATAAGCCTTTTATTATATTGTCAATCGCCTATTTCTCATTTTCGAAATAGATATATGGGAGGATATCGATAATGCTTACTCTAGGTATTTAAATGGAGAATTTCGTAAAATGAGTTGGACGGAGAGAACCAAAAGTGGTATCATTGAACTAGTGGTTTTAATGGGACGTGGTATCGTTGAACTGAGGTTGTAATAGGATGTGGTATCATTGTACCAGGGGTTTAATGGTACTTACTTTTATTGAGATAGATAGTTATTTAGATTGAAGGGTTTTATCAAATTTTGAAAAAAATATTTATTAATATTAAATTAATATACATTAATACTTATGAGCTTATATTAATTACATTTATTAATATAACTATATTAATTGATCTATTTTTCTAATAAGTTAATTTATCTATTTTTCTAATAAATTAATTAGTGATAAATTTAACTACATCACTATTATCTAATAAACATTTAGTCATTCAATCTTTCTACTATTTGAACCTTAATAAACCTTGGTCCAATATTTGAAGCGAAATAAAATAATAATGATTTAGATTATAGTTTATTTTCTAGGCGGTTCGTACTTTTTAGTGGGTAGGTTTGTTGTCGCCTACTACCATAGGAATTTTTAAATATTTAAATTTTATTAGGATTATTGTGTTGAGGGACGCATTTATCTGGATGTGTAAGTATGTTGGAAGCTAAAATAACAAAAACTAAAAAAAAATAAAAAACAAAATTTCAATAATGTTGTCTTAAACAATAATTTAGAAAACCATATAGATAAACAATTAAAATTCATCAAAATAGAAATTTATCGAAATATGAAGAGGTTTACGAACACTAAAAAAAGAGATATGGTAAATAAATAAATAAATAAACTAAAGGCCTATGGGTCAAATACCATATTTATAAAAGAAGTATGGTAAAATAAATATAAAAGAGGTATAAAGAGGTAAGGTAAATAAATAAAAACATATCAAATAGGATTAGAAATCAACATCTAATTATATATGAACTTTATGACCCAAATACCATGGACTAAATTATTATTAATAGCATGCAAAAAAAACATTATTAACCCTACAATCCATTATGACCCCGATGTGTCTGAAGCAAAAAAAAAAAAAAAAAAAACTAAAAATAAATAAAAATACAATCTAAATAATGTCAGCTTAAAAATAACTTACACAACCATATAAATAAACAATTAAAAATAAATAAAAAATAATTTTAAACAATATAAATTTAAAATATGAAGAGTTTTAAGAGCACTCAAAAAAGAGATATAGTAAATAAATAAAAATATAAATAAACTAGAGGTATGGTAAATAAATAAAACCTCTTTTTCTACTTACTCCGGAGATATGGTAAATAAATAAAACTTGTCTTTATATTTACTCTATAAACCTCTTTGTATTTACAAAAAATACCATGGGACAGATTATTATTAATACCATGGGCCAAATACCACGGGCCCAATACTATATTTATAAAAGAGATATAAAAAATAAGGTAAATAAATAAAAAAATATCAAATAGGAGTAGGAATCAACATCTAATTATATATGAAGTCTATGGACCAAATTAATAATAATAGCACGCAAAAAAATTTTATTAACCCTAACATTAATATTAAAATATTAATATTAATATTATTAAATTTAATAACTTTATATTAATACTATATATATATATATATATATATATATATATATATGGGAGGGAAGAACAGAGACATATGATAGAGGTGGAGAAATAGCCGGAGTGACAAAGGAGATATGGAGATAAATGAAGGAGAGGAGACAGGAGGAATGAAGAGAGAGAGAGGGAGAGGAGTGAGAGAGGTAGAGAAGGGTAAGAGAGGGAGAGGGAGACATAAATATGGAGGTGGGAGAGAGAGATAAGGAGAGAGAATTGGAGGGTAGAGAGAGAGAGAGGGCGGGCGGGTGAGGAGAAGTGACAATGGAGATATGGAGAGAGAGTATGTATGTTTAGGGTGAGATAAAGAGACATAGGAGGAGTGATTGAGACAAGGGGGGAGAGAAGGAGAGAGAAGAAGAAATGGAGGGATATAGTAACATATTTGGAGAGAGAGATAGAGTGACGGAGGAAGAGAGACGGTTTGGGAGAGAGATAGAGAGAGAGAGGTGAGAAAGAGAGAGAGATGAATGACGAGAGAGAGGATTTGAGATAGAGAAAGAGAGTGAGGGGGGAGTGAGAGGATTGTATGGGAACGAGAGAGAGAGAGAGAGAGAGAGAGAGGGAGTGTGAGTGATGTGGGAAGAGATAGGGAGGTAGGAGAGAAAGGGAGATAGAGGAAGGAAATGAGAGGGGAGTTGAGAGAGAGGAGGAGAGAGGGAGGGAAGATGAAATGCATAGAGAGTGACAAGTGGAGAGAGAGAGGGAGTGACAAGGGAGAGATGGAGAGAGAGTGTGTATGTTTAGGGTGAGATAAAGATAAAAAGAAGGAGAGATGGAGAGAAGGGAGGCGAGAAGGAGAGCGAGAGAGGCATATATTAACAAATTTGGAAGGTGAAGATAGATAGAGAGAGAGAGAGAGAGAGAGAGAGAGGTGGGAGAGAAAGAAAGAGAGAGAGTGGAGAGAGGTAGGGAAATAATGATGGAGATGGAGGGGGAGAGAGAGGGAGGTAAGAATAAATATAGAGTGTGAAAGCTGGAGAGAGAGAGAGAGAGAGAGAGAGAGAGAGAGAGAGGATAGTAGGAGGGAAGATAGATATAAGCAGGGGAGAGGGAGGGAAAGGGAAGAGAGAGAGAGGTAGGGAGAGGAGGAGGGAGAGATAGATAGATAGATTGGAGAATGAGAGTGCATGTTTTGGGGTTGATATAGAGAGACAAAGGGAGATAGAGATATAGATGGAAGGTGAAGAGAAATAGGAGATAGATGGAGATAGGGATGGAGGGAGAAAGAGATTGATAAATATGGAGTGAGAGAGAGTGTGTGTTTGTGGGGGTGAGATAAAGAGACAAATAAGGAGATATGGAGAGACATATAGATATATATGGAGGGGGGAGAGAGGGAACAATATTTATTGCAATAGATGCATTGATTTCGATGTAGATGGTGATTTCTAATCCTATTTGATTTCTTGAACTAGATGCATTTATTTTATTGTAGATTTTTATTTCTAATGATATTTGATTACTTGCAGTAGATGTATTGATTTCAATATAGATTATTTCTATTCATATTTGATTTCTTGCACTAAATGCATTGATTTCAGTGTAGATGGCTATTTATAATCTTATTTGATTGCTTGCGCTAGATGCATTAATTTCAATGTAGATGTTGATTCCTAAATATATTTGATTACTTAAACTAGATGCATTGATTTCAATATATATGATTTATAATCCTATTTTATTGCTCTCACTAAATGCATTGATTTCAATGTAGATGGTGGTTTATAATTCTATTTTATTGCTTGCACTAGATGCATTGACTTTAGTGTATATGTTGGTTTCTAATCTTATTTGCTTACTTGCACTAGATTCATTGATTTGAGTGTAGATGTTGATTTCTAATCCTATTTGATTACTTGCATTAGATGCATTGATTTAAGTGGAGATGTTGTTTTATAATCTTATTTGATTTTTGGCATTAGATGCATTGATTTTAGTGTATATGTTGATTTCTGATCTGATGTAAGTGGATGCATGATGGTACATTAATTTTAAAGTCATTGGATTAATAATTTCCATTGATTTCAGTGTAAGCAAAAATAATTATTGACAATGTAGATTTATTTTTGTGTTATAGTAATTAAACCAAATAATATTGGAGAGAAAGAGAGACAAGGTATGATGTTTACTACAAGGTATGATGTTTACTACAACAACTCCAGCTAAATATTTAAATGGTTTATGATTTCAACTGTCTTTTTCATATAATCGATATGAAAATATGACAAAGTAACAAGGGTGACAATAATAATAGTAGAAGAAAATAGTTTGATATTGATCACAACGAAAGCTATATTTATCATCTCAATAAACTCAGGTAACTAAGAAAATTTAAAATTAAAATGAATCAATAAATCTCAAACATATTTAGCATATTTAAAATGGTTATATTAATATTAGATATATTTACATATTATTGATAAAATTAATCATATGTTCCTTATATTATCAATAGATTTTCTTTGGCCGCACACGGCTGAAACTAGCCTAGATCCATCTTAACTCCAGATCTATCAAGTTCCGAGAGGGATGAAATCCCTTGAGGTGAAAACCTTTCCTCAAGTTTTTCACTCAAAAAAGAGGTTTTCACCTCAAGATATTTGATCCCTCTCAGCGCTTGATAGATCCGGAGTTAAGATGGATCTAGGCTGGTTAGGATACAATAGTGGATAGTGGAAACACCTGAGCCAAATTCTTTTGCGCCAGTTAGGGTTGAAATTTTAATTGTGGTTAACCACTTTTGTTTGTTATAGTTTTGAGTTCCTATTTCTCTATTCTCCATGTGACTAACAATACAAAATTGTACTCTTCCATACTCTTATTTTAATAGAAAATTCAACATTTTTCATAGAAAATTTAATCTTTTCTTAATAATATTTTGATTTAAAAATTACTCAAATAATAAATTATGTTAAAATTTTGAATTTTTAGATTTATATACTTTCCAAAAAAATTAAAGCGTACAAATATAATTTTTTTTATTGAAAACATGTTAGAATAAATATTTTTGTGATTCAAAAAATAGATAAATGTCTTAAATCAAATCCTAATAATAAAATTAATCCAAAAAACATTTATCTATATTAAAAACATATTATATAAATTAAAAAAATAAATGAAATATAAAATACAAAACAAATTAATTATTTATAAAATATTTTTTCACAATCTACATTCAAATTACAATATCAATCACAATAAAGAAAGGTTATCCAAATCATATTGCCCTGCCTAGGGCACCTAAGGCCCATGCTGCCATATAAAACAAATTAATTATATAAAAATTATTTTTTTCACAACTCACATTCAAATTACAATAAGGAGAGATAAGGAGAGATTATCCAAATCATATTGGCCCGCCTACGGCCCATCCGCCATGGGCCTCGGAGGCCTTAGTTTTTTAATTAATTTATTTTATTATTTTTTAATTATTTATATTTTTTAAGAGAGAAAAAACCTGTTTCATTTTATTAAAACAATTCATCTATCAAAATACATAAAGCCTCTGGGCACATTCATAGCAGAATGGTCAAGTTGAGAATAAAATGTCCCAGCGTAATCAGAAAATAGTCAGATAACATATCTATCAACTGATCTATAGAAGTATGAAACCGATATTTACATATTCATAAAGAACATGTAATCATCATAAATAGTTCAGCAATCTATATATAAAAATAAAGGTCGGCCTCCATCGAGAGGCAAAGATATGGCGATTTCAATAATGAACATCCAAATGACTTCTCAAAAAAAAAAAAAAAAATATATATATATATATCTTTTAAAATTAAAAATGCCTCTTTACAATATTTTACAATACGGAGAGTAAATATATAAATATAAAATTCCAGGACCTTCATTCCAATATAGAGCGTAAATACAGAAATACGAAACCCCTGACAAACCCAAACATTTAATTCTCTATAATTTGATTTTGTTAGCCTTCACACCCAAACATAAGTAAATATATAACTCCAAGGTTCCAACACTGATGAGAAACCAGACATTTAACTCGTTAAATTTATTGTCTGTATGGTCTATGCTACCCATTCTTATTGGCTTACATCCTATTTGGAAACATTAAGAGATGAATGGAATGCCGTAAGTGTTTGGGAATCCAATGCAATTAGAACCGCCTTGACCGTTCGTACACTTTTCATAGAAAAATATAAAATTGCACAGACCCGTCAATTTAAAACAGATCAAATAACTTTCATGTCTTTTACGATATGATCCATAAAAGCCCAGGATAATGCTCTGTATCGAATTTTGTTACACTGCAAAGTTATGTGTGAGATGTGTATTATGCTTTGATGATGTGTTTTTTTTTGTCAAAATAAATTGCTAAGAATAATGCACACGAGATATAAGAATATAATGTGATTTTGGTTGCTCTCGAAAAAAAAATAACATCTATGTCGCCAAATTTCTCAGCATCAAATTTCCACACAGATTCATTAAAAAAAAACACATAGGAAGAGAATTCATATTAGATGATCAAAAATTATAAAAGCATTCCATACATTTTAGAAAATATAGATAAATAAATACGTAAAGCTAAAGATATCATGAAGTTATAAACTTAAAGATTAAAAAACAAATCAATTTCTTTAAGGTTTTGAAAATTTATAAGATGCATGGAAAAAATATTCTTTTATTCACTATATAATAATTACGCCGAAGGTGTTCCTTTTATGAGCTTTGCTGGGACGAACAATGCTCCAACCAATCTATGTACTCCACCTATCGCCCTTCCACCCTCTCAAAATTTGACACTTGGCGGTTGCTCCACCCTCCTGCTCTCACCTCCTTCCCGCGCGCGTCGGTTCCTTCACGTCCGTGCTGCTGTCGCATCGTCCTGCCTCTACTTGACTCCTAGCCGCACCACTGCAACACGCCTCCTCTCCGTGCCCACGTCCCAAGTCCCGCCCTCAACCCGGCGCCCTTCCACAGACCCAGAGAAGTAGCAACAAGAGGATTCTGCAGTTTTCTGTACAAACATCTGCCCTTGGCTTGCAAGGCGTTTTAATCGATCGTGAGGCCGCGCACTCGAAAATCAGACTCCCTGTTGCCGGGCTCTCAGAAATTCTGATTTGAATGGTTCAAACGTAACTCTCTCATTATTGGGCATCCACAAAAATCTGAAAATTTAGTTGGATTGATTAGAGATTCTCGCAAACCGCTTAAAAATCTGCCCAAAAGTGATATCAGCCATGTCTTTACATGGAAAATTGGGAAATCCCGATGAAGAAGAGGGTCGTAGTGAGGTTCCTCCTCCCAGATGGTTCCGCTACAATTCCCCTGTGACACAGGTGTGCCTGATTGCACTGGTCTGCTTCTGCTGCCCGGGGATGTTCAATGCCCTCTCCGGAATGGGGGGAGGTGGGCAGGAGGACGACCAGGCCGCCAACGACGCCAACACTGCCCTCTATACGACGTTTGCAGTGTTTGGGATATTGAGCAGCGGGATTTACAACCTCTTCGTCCCCCATGTAACCCTCTTCGCTGGGTGCTCCACTTATATCCTCTACGCCAGTTCCTTTCTCTATTACAATCACCACCACAACGACACATTTGCTGTTATTGCAGGAGCGGTTTTGGGAGTGGGAGCAGGATTGCTTTGGGCTGGCCAGGGATCGATTATGACCTCCTATCCCACCGAGAATAAAAAGGGCAGGTATATTTCTCTGTTTTGGAGTATATTCAATTTGGGAGGAGTCATAGGAGGTTTCATTCCCTTTATATTGAATTATCACAGCACAGCCGTGTCTGTTGCCGACGGGACCTATATAGCCTTCATGTGCTTCATGGCCTTTGGGGCTTTTCTGACGTTGGCTCTGCTTCCGCAGAAAATCCCCGTTGAAAGAATTTTCCTGGGTATCTTTAAACACAATTCCCTACAAGTCACCATAATCCCTTTGGTATCTAAACATGTCACAAGTATTCTAAGGGCCACTGTCTGGCCATTCTGTTTTGGTGAAAAGATCAAAATAATGTCTGTTATTGTAAGTTCCAATAATTTTCTGTAAAAACTTACAATGGGTGGTTCTTTAAGATGTTGCAGAATTCAATTTATTTTCCTATATTTTATGATTTAACCTTAGAAGGTACTATGCCAAGGCAGGATTTGAAAAGTGCTATTTAAGTTTTTGAAATGGGTAAATTCTCCCAGACTTTCTTACCGCAAGACGCTGATCTTTCCCTGCTGAGTTATTTGGTATGCAACATCTAGCAAGGAAAGCATTCCATGAACTAGGGATGATGGTAGAATATTTTAACTGACAAAGGTTCAAATTAATGACCTGAATTCTGTATGACTGCATGGAAAAGCTCGTAAATAAGCCTATACATTCTATACTTCACCTATGCAAAACGTATGTTTATGTTGCAACAGCGGATTATTTGTTTGAGCTCATACTGCCTCCATTGTTATTTAAACTAGTTTAAACTAGATAATAATACAAAAGGATCTGTCAACTTTTAGCTTCCAAGAACGATAAATATCAAATAGCTTCTGTAATATAATATTGATAACACCTTTATGTAACTTTTTCCTTCCTTTAAGCCTCATTAGTGTCACTGACGTTTTAAGCTCTTGAAAATCCATGTCTTAATCAGCCTTCTAGACCTTCATAGCAACTAATGTTGTAATCTCCCTAAAGCCCATTAAACACCATTGCCTACAAGCCACCTTAATCCCCTTGGTATCGAAACATCTTACAAGTGTTTTTAAGGACCACTGTCCAGCTGTTTTATTTTGGTGAAAAAATCAAAAACAATGTCGGAAAGTTGGAACATTTAAGAGACATTTTGCAAAGTCGGAATTTCAAAAGTGCTGTATGAGTTTTTGAAATGAACTTAGTAAATTCTCCTGGACTTTGGGTCCCTCTGATTACCTCCCAGTTCCATAGGAGCAGCCAGAGATCTATTCAGAGTTTCTTTCTTTCAACCTCGGATGATATTTGTATCCCTTGCTCCTACATCCCCCCAAGATCATATGGCTGGACCCACCACTGGTTCTAGGGGACTTCGACAGTGAGCCAATGCCCAGTTTGCCTCCCTCGCCATCGGTCCTTAGAGTTAGTAGCCCTTGACATCTTTAGCTCCATGGCCAGATTTTCCTATCTCACTTATTCTTTCTTGACAATCTATTGATTATTTTGTATCATGCCATGGTCTTTTATGTGCATGTTGCGGCAACACTACTGTTTGTTTGCTTGTTTCTTTATGTTATTTTCAGCATTTTCTAGGAGCTGCACTTGCACTGCCACATCGTTTTCATACTGATTGTACTTTTCTTCAGTCCCATTGACCTACTTTGTGGTCATTTGTTGGAGACTAATAAATTTATCTCATCTTATCCCAAAATTGTAGATCTTACCCTGCTGAGTTATTTCATATTTGGTATTCAGTATCTTGCAAGGAAAGCTTTCCATGAACTAGGGATGAGGCTAGAATATTTTAACTGGAGAAGTTTCAAATGAATGGCATGAATTCAGTATGAATGCACGACAGCTTGTAAATATATCTTCTCCTTCTATGATTTACCCATGGAAACTTATGTTCATGATCATGTAATACAGTGGATTATTGTTTGATCTCTTACTGGCTCCACTGTTAAGTAGATCATAATACAAAGGATCTGTCAACTTTTAGCTGCAAAGAATGAAGTAAATGCAGAAAGAATTAAGCAACATAACTAGAAGCTTATGCCACTACTAGAATTCTTGGGCTTTTAAAAAAAAATCAGTTACAATGGTTGCAATAAACGTTGTATACCTTGAAAGCATGTATACATTATACTAACATGGCTGGATATATTTGCTCATAAATGTGCTCATCTTTTTTTCATGGAGTTTATGATTATGCTTGGAAGAAGGAGTGTATCTCATGTAAATTCTCTTGTCATAGGTTCGTGTGAATTCACTGTCGTTGGTCCAGCGTGATAGAAAATTGTTTTCAGACCATCATTGGAAAATTTTCCGTCTTTGCTTTGAATGGAGGTTTTGAATAGCCATTTTTCTCTGTATGTGAAATTACTTTTTCGATAATTCCCAGAAGTCTTGGTTTTGATAACCACTTTGCTCCGTATGTGAAATTACTTTTCCGATAATTACCAAAACTCTTTGTTTTGAATGACCATTTTGTTCTGTATGTGAAATTACTTTTCCGATAATTCCAAAAACCAGAGAGAATCATTGCTCTGAAGGAAGAACATGGTACTTACAATGGCTCTGTTTATAGCCAGGCTCCTCCCTATGATTATCTCTACTGTGGTTCCTCGCTGTACGGTGACCTGAGTCCTCACTGTACGGTGACCTGAGTCCTCAGAGCAGGTGGGATTCACCCCAAATTAGAAAGGTGTTGGAGCCATGGATTCACGCAGGTCGTGTGACATTGCAGGATATAACAGAAAGGGGAACAATATGATGGGTATTATCGTAATCAGTTTCTGTTTGTGAATGATTGTTTGCAAAGGCTCAAATTCATGGTGAGTTGGACCTTTTTCTTCGATGTAGATGAGTATTTCTATATTTCTCATGGGAAACCTTTGCGATCTGTAGTGAATGAACTCTCTAATTTTACTCCGATCAACTTTAAGCAATACACCATGTCCAACAAGATTTGCTTGCAGAATCAACATAGGCGCAATGAGTCTGCCAACAGTACTGATTCCAGGTAAGTGTTATGGTGATTTTAAATAAATGTTGTCAGTTGTTTTTTGAGCTTGAAATTGAATGTGATGATGATAGTTGTATGGTGCAGCGAATAGGGAATTGAGAAGCTCGTATTTAGATATGTGAATAGAGAAGCAAAGAGAGATTGCAAATATGCAGTGCAGGCAAGAAAAGTGTGGGCGACTGGAGTTCAAATGTCCAAGAATCTGAAAGGAAGAACACAACATAGGACAGAGGATAAGATGATGTTTTACCATTTTCATAAAACCATCAACAATAGAGGAGAGCCCTGCACTGAATGGCTTAAACCATCTAAGAGAAATAACGTGACTTGGGTGGGAAGAACTTCATATATCTATGACGGTTCCATGAAAGTTGTTGCAGTTAAACCAATGACCTGTGAACCTCTGCAATAAACCCATGACCTGTGAAAAACCCATGACCTGTGAAAAACAATGCAGGAAAACATTTGGAATTTGTGCTGGTTTAGAGGCTTGTATGGCACCTCCAATGGCAGATAGCAAACCTGAATCTCAACCTCCTCAGGTCTTATCCTTGTACCTAATATTATGTTAATGCTATTCATTCAGGTCCTTTCCTTGTCCCTAATATTTTGTCAATACCATTCATTGCAGAGAGAGACAGTGAGCGTTTGTAGAGTGTATTTAAATGCATAGATGGTTTTGAATGATGCACATGTATGGATACTGTTTAAACCCTTAAACCTAATCAGATAAATAAAATTCAAACTGGTATTGATTCTTATAGACCTATGTAATCGTGTAGCAAATTTCCCTTGGGCTACTGGAGTCCCACCTCACAAGAAGTCAGAGTTTCGATCGATTCAGAACTTTGATAAATTCTCTTGACTATCTGGTTTGATTTAGATTGGGAAAAACACTGGACATTATTTTAGTATACATGGAACATGAGCCATGGTGGAACTCTGATCATTCCTGAAATAGCTATCTAATTCATATCAAGTTTGCTGTGAGAAAGAGGTTCCCTTTTGTTTTGAATCTTGATTAGCTTACTCCATTTCTTATTAGAGCAGATGTATTTGGTGACTGTTCACATCGTCCGTAGGTGTCTTTTATTAGTCTCTGGGTTTCAAGCTAACTTCGTCACCATCACCTTCACACATAATATGATATGTTGGTTGAAGCTCTAGATGGTGGTGGATTTTGCCTAGTAGTCAGTAGATGCACTGGGGTTGACGAAATAGTTCTTGAGTCCACCCTCTCAAAATTCGACACTTGGCGGTTGCTGCACCCTCCGGCTGTCATCTCCTTCCCGCGCGCGTCAGGTCGTTCGCGACCGTGCTGGCCTTCGGCGTTCCAGCGGGTCATTTGTTAAAATGATCAAGTGCTAGTATAATAATAATTATCTCGATGGGGGTGCATGTCTAAGAGGAGGTCAGTTGGGTGGTTGATAGGCCCTGTGTGGAGACATGACAGAGATATAATGCCACGTGGTGGGAGGGCAAGGGAGTTACTCATTGTTTCATTTAATTAGCAAGTGTGTGATCATAAAGACTTTCTGGGTTGACGACAGTACAAAGGGATATATTTAATGTTTAGGAGGGTGTCTCGTTGGACCATTCAACGACTAAGACGTTTGGGTAAACAATCTGTGGCATATATAGCATACCAGTGTGTGTCTCAAAGGAAATATTGTGCATGCGGTTTATGGCGTAGGCAAGAATCAGAGAAACTTCGGCGGGCAGTGCGAGCCTGGACTCAAGGATGGCAGGCCTCCATTGGTGAGTGCACTCGTATTTATCTTCTAGTTTGTTTTTGTTCATCTTGGTGTGTTAATTTATTTGGGAGGTCCCCCGACTAGTTTAGTGGTTCAAGTTTTCCGTGAATTGGGCTCTGAGCAAGCTGTGGGCAACAAACTATTTTCTCAAGGTCCTATGTTGTTATGGTGGACTGTGCATGGGGTTTTTTTGGGATACTTTCAGTATTTAGCTACCATTTTCTCCTATGCATTCTGGGACTTGTCATGTTTGGTACTCCGGGGAATTATTTCTCTAGCGTTCAATTATTTGGATGAGGTGAAAGTTGTGCTACTTCTTGGTGTGCCTAGTGAATTATGGGGATTTACGAGGCTCCCTCCTTTGGCCCTGGCAAGGGGGGAGGTGTTTTAAAGCTCGTCAACGTTGCATGCTGGCTAGGGGGCTCCGACAGTGGTGGGACTACAGATTTTTGGGGAAGTAGAAAGAGTTGTGCATCTGGAGCGCGATTCCCCAACAAGAAGAAAGGTGTTGGTGGATTTTGAATCTCTTCATGAAAGTGGACCCTTTGTCTTTTAAACAAAGCCTTCTTATACGTCAATTTAGTGTTTGGTTTCACAGTGACCTTAAAATTAAATAATAATAATAATAATAGGAAAATTATAGATTAAATTAGTGTCTGAAATACTTTTATTTATGAAATATAACATCATTTTTTATAATAATTTGAATATTAAAATTTAGAAAAATATAAATATCTTACCGCTTTTAATTTATAAACAAAATAAAAAAAATGAAAACCTAAAACTCAAACATCCAGAAATAGAAACATTTAACTCTTTTGAAACATAAATAAAGAATTCAAATACTCATGCCAAACACAAACCTTTGAATGGTATTTTAGCAAATTTTTAGGTCTGCTTAGATAGATTTATAGTTGATTTTATTCTAAATTTAATAGAAAAATTAGGGGAAAAAAAACAAAACAAAACAAAAAGAGTGGCTGTTTTAAATAATTTAACATTTAATTTAAATATTTATTTGTAATTTAATTTATAAATATAATAAGTTACATGATCTTTAGGATATCCATGCAAGTAAGAAAGAGAACCATAAAAATAGGTCCCAGAGAAATTGAAATCTTAGAGTTGGAAGTTAGCTATGTAACTAAGAAAATCTATTAATATTGTGAATAATCACATATAATCATTTATAAAATGCAAGTAATTTAATAAATTTAATTATAATTTTCATTAAATGTTGATGAAAAACAATATTTGTTTTTATTAAATCTTTAACGTGCACTAAATATATGTAATAGGAAAACTCTAAAATCTGACATCCTCTTTCCAATATTGACATGTATATCTTTGTAAAAATATTATACCATATTTTTAATATAGAAACTACTACATCTTTGTAAGGTTGATCCCAAAACAATTTGGAGGAAAATTCTAATTGGTAGAACTAAAGAAACTATTGTTTTCCTTAAAAATTTGGAATATCTACCTTAAAAACGTTTATGAGTTCCATAATTCCACAAACACCATTTTGGTTGCTTCTACAGAGGAGGATATATTTTATTTGGAAGACAATTAATTTGGGATTAATCATCTCGTTAATGGGAAAATTAAGGATATTGAAGGCTATCAAGCTATTATTTTTAAAATGGGAGAGCATATTCTCATTCCTGACAGACACAAGCTCCTCAATTTGGTAGTGAAGCAAGGCTTTCCTAAGCCTTGTACAAAGAACCTTATTTTACCTATCTTCAAAAGTGGTGATAAATCATCCCCTCTAATTACAAAACTATTATGATTGACCACATTTTAGCCAAGTTGTACAAACTTATTTTGGAAAAAAAGATTCTAGCCTATGGTTTTAAAGTCATGAGAAAAGAGCTAAAGGCAAAGTTGGGTTTAGGAGACATCATTCAATTGTTGACCATGTTCTTACTCTCTCGATTATTACAAAGGAATGTTGCGGTAATAAGACTGATCTATTCTATTATTTTGTGCATTTTAGAAAAGCTTTTGACATTCTTCCTAGCACAAATATATGGAAGATGCTAGAGGAGCTAATGTTTCCTCTTGAGTTGGGGTTTATTGTGACAAGGCTATACAATAATGTTATTGCAAAATTTTAAGACCACTAAGGATTGGTGAGAAGAAACTTATTTCAATGTCGCAGTCAAGAAAGGGTCCCTTTTCCCCTACCCTTTTTGGCATTTACATTGATAAGATTGAAGATTGTTTAAAAGATGCATGATGTGTTGGACCCATGCTCACCGATATCATAACTCTTTCTCCTTTTGTACTAATTACGTTGTAAAGCGCTTCCTTATTTCGAAACAACTTTGCTAAATGAGTACGTGTACCATTATGCACCTTTGATTTGAATGTTAGACGATTCAAACCATCTCAACCCTAGGATTAAATTCTGTTATTTTAATCAGTTATACAGCCTAACGAATATCAGATGTCCGTGAGGGAACTCAGTAAGGGTTTCTTCTCTCATACCTCGAGTTCATTTTCTTCTCTGATGGCTGCCGGCTCATTTTCTTCTTCTGGTCACGTGGATGTATACCAGTTTTCGAATGCAGAAATAAACAGAGAGCAGGGGAACAGGCTTGACGAAGAGGCCCTGCAAGTCCGGATTTCGAATCCCAGAAAATCCCTTGGGCGGCTCGGTTGTGGGGATAATATGGGGGAGTCCATCATGTATGAAGAACGGGAGATCAGTAGTAACATGGTGGAATCGGTGGTAGAACTTGGGAAGAGCAACAAATACCAAATGTTTTTGGTGGGGAGGGGGCGTTTCCCGTCGCCCCTGCTTGCAGAATTGGTGGATAGAAGCGCAGAGTGTTCGGAATTGGGTCCAATTAGGGATCTGCTCGTCTCCTCCGCGGTTCCAATGGGTGCATCATTATTGGTGATCCAGCAACACAACGGCATTAATCATACCGATGAGGCGCCCTTCACCAAAAATTTGGAGTAGCGATGATACGCAGGGGATGTTCTTCCCTCTGGAGCAAGGCATTGAACACGATGGTGCTGTCTCTGTACATTCTGAGCAGTGGGCGCTCTGTCCCTCTATTTTTTTTGTTATTGAAACTTCTGATAAATCAGATTGGTGAAACTCTATCATCATTAGCTTCAAAAAATTTCCCTGAATTTCTATCATATCAATTCTCTTATTTATCTAAATTAGCTTCAAAAAATTTCCCCCTTTATGTATCTGTAGATAAATTTGTATCATATAAGTTCTCTTATTTCATATGTTTCATTTTTGGTCAAATGTTTTTGGTGGGAAGGGGGCGTTTCCCGTCGCCCCTGCTTGCAGAATTGGTGGATAGAAGCGCAGAGTGTCCAGAATTGGGTCCAATTGGGGATCTGCTCGTCTCCTCCGCGGTTCCAATGGGTGCATCATTATTGGTGATCCAGCAACACAACGACATTAATCATACCGATGAGGCGCCCTTCACCAAAAATTTGGAGTAGCGATGATACGCAGGGGATGTTCTTCCCTCTGGAGCAAGGCGTTGAACACGATGGTGCTGTCTCTGTACATTCTGAGCAGTGGGCGCTCTGTCCCTCTATTTTTTTTTTTATTGAAACTTCTGATAAATCAGATTGGTGAAACTCAATCATCATTAGCTTCAAAAAATTTCCCTAAATTTCTATCATATCAATTCTCTTATTTATCTAAATTAGCTTCAAAAAAATTCCCCCTTTTTGTATCTGTAGATAAATTTGTATCATATCAGTTCTCTTATTTCATATGTTTCATTTTTGGTCAAATGTTTTTGGTGGGGAGGGGGCGTTTCCCGCCGCCCCTGCTTGCAGAATTGGTGGATAGAAGCGCAGAGTGTCTGGAATTGGGTCCAATTGGGGATCTGCTCGTCTCCTCCGCGGTTCCAATGGGTGCATCATTATTGGTGATCCAGCAACACAACGGCATTAATCATACCGATGAGGCGCCCTTCACCAAAAATTTGGAGTAGCGATGATACGCATGGGATGTTCTTCCCTCTGGAGCAAGGCGCCTCATGACACAAGAGATAGAACATTAAATGGCATTCAAAATGGATTAAAGAAAGTTGAAGCCCTGTCTCTGAGAAGGAATTCTCCTGCCCGTCCTTCAAAAAGAATCAAAAGACCGTGTGTCCATGATGACAGAAGAGATGGAACATTCAGTGGCATTCAAAATGGAAAATGTGATAGTATCAAAAGGTTTAAACGTGGAGATTCAGCGAAAGCCATGGAGCAAAGGATAAAAACACATGAGATGGAGTTACAGGTATATCATTATGTGTTAAAAGCCTTTTATGATCATAATCCAAGTTCCTTAAGCTTGGAATATCATTGTTTCCTGACAGACCTTCGTATTCAATTGCGCATTACTAGCGATGAATATACACGCGAGTTGAAAAGAGTCACTTCTCAGTCCTAATATCAGATGTTCGCATATTGTAAAAATGCATTTTATGAGCATAACAACATCAGGGAGCCAAAACATTCTCACGCCTCCACTCAAAGCAGTTAACCTTTCAAACTATTGATTAATAATAAAGCTGAGTACATTCAGAGAATTGGACTCTGAATCTAAAGCCTTTGTTTCGCCTTTTATTTGATATGGTTTCAAGATGTCCACAATTCAATCGAATTTCTTGTTGTGGGGATGAACATTTTCGTGACAATGACTTTAAATATACCAAGAAAATTAATTTAAAAGTCAGGTTTAAGCAAGATTTCAAAGTATAAAAGAGGCTAACTCACTCAATAGTCTATGAAAAGTTGTTTATGTCAAAATATATCATTCTAGAATAGAACTCAAATTTATAAACTTTTATATTGAAAATATAAAATATGCCAGAAGCATCTGACTTCATTTACAGTGAGACTAAACCCTAACAAGCAAAGCTCAGGTTTCTTTGGTCCACACACCTAATTACCTTTAAATTTATTGTCCTTCCCATGAAGTATTCTCGTTGAAAAGTGTAAACTTAGAATGAGGTCCTATGTTCAGTTATTGGATCCCTGATTCGAATCCTTTGATAGGCTTCTTTCTTGACCTTGCAATTACCCTATAATGGGAAGGGCCAGCCACAAACAGTCAAAGTTTTTTCTTACACAATATCTTAAATAACTTTGAAGATCCCAATACAAAACAATACATACTTTATGCAAACTAAATGCAGGTGGAGCCCGATCCGTCGAGAATTAAGTGCAGTTGCTTTGTAAGACTTTTGAAGCTCTAAGAACCAATCCGATTCTCTCTATCCACCACTAGCTTTGTTGTGGTATCACAGCTGATGGTATCCAAAATCATTTTCTGGCTTCTTAAGTGTAATCTATATTTAAGTTGTTTGGCTTGAGGTTACTATATGAATTTATTCACCCAGTTTCAAACTACATTGTATGAAGTTCTCATGCAGTTGATAGCTAGCTTATTATTGCATGGTCTACACACAGCTGCTGGTGCAGTTAAATCTTAACACTTGGGATGAAAATTGAGTTCAAAATTGATGTTTGTGCTCTAAGCTATGCTCAATGACAACAGTTTGTATAAGGAACACAGGAAATTAACCTATAATACTATTCCCATTGAAGGTCAGGTTAGTCTCGACAAGTTGGTTAAGTAATGTAGAGTTGTGACACTATAGATTGGGCCATCTAAGTATATAGAAACTAGAAGAGATGAGGAGGCAAACTTAGTTATCGGTGGGATGTAGATCCATCATAAATTTTGTAGTTTTCTATAAATTACTTTTATGGTAAGCATCACTAGGACAATTCCTTAAAGATACCACAATCCCTTTTAAAGGACTTCTTGAATTGATTCATATAGACAGCAACATATGTGAGCCACTGCAAACTTTATGGCATGCTGGTGCAAGGTACTTTGTAACATCCATTGATGATGCATCTAGTAGAATGCCGACTGCTTTTCTTAACAATAATGAGAAGTTTAGATACATTAAAAATATTTCCAGGTTTCCCTGAGAATTAGACAGCAAAATCTCCCAGGAAGCTTAGTGTGACAATTACAACGCATATTTTTCTACAATGTTTACTAAGTGATAAAGGAAAAGGTGAAGCAATATGAGCAAACCAAAGATACAGATTGTAAAATGTAAAGGTGAAAAACTTGCTCAAAAAACACAAGATGATATTTTCATTAACTTCAGGTTTTTATGCACACTCTAAATGGAAATTTAAACTTGCTCGAAAGAATAGAAAGACTTTAAAGGTGAAGGCCTCTCTTAGAAGAATGACACTAAAAGATGCTTTCAAGTATCTCTAAGAAAGTTACAAATATAAGGTGCCATAGAGGTGTAGGAATTACAAACACACTAGATGTCAATGTCTACCAGATCATCTCACCAGGGACAAACCACTACAAGAGAAACTGCTAAATTATACACTCGAGATATACAATAAAATTCATGAAGGAAATTTAAGGTCCTTACCAAATAATCATTGCTTAACATGAATTTTTCCTTGATTTCTATAATAAATAGGAAAGCCAATGCTTAAATGGGTATTGTAAGATCCACGCAACCTGGAAAGACAAGCTCGCTTTTCTACAGAGTAGATGTATTGAAGTCTACCTATTTTTGGTGGCCATTGTCTTGATATTTAGCAATACATCTTCTGGAAGAGGAGGTTGGAAAAATGGAATTTTACTCTGTCCCAAGATGGCCATTGCTGGCTCCAAAATAAGAACCCTAGTTGATCAACCAATGGTATGAGAGATAAATGCATTTAAATATTGGGAAAAAATAAAATAAACAACTGATCCCTAATGTAACCTTTAGGGGAATTGGCCAAGATTTTCGGTCAATGTCCAAACTAATAGCAGTCAATGCAAATCGAATGCAATATAGCATGCCTTGTAGTAGGTTTAATAAATGCACGAGTGGTGAAGTCAACTTGAAATAACACAAATGTGCCATGTACTAAACACTGAGGGGCTCGATACCAAAAAATGCGCACAAGAAATCTTGGCTAAACCTTCCAACAAGAGCTCTATGAAGGCAGTGTCTTTGTCCTACTCTATCTGCTCATGTGATGTGCAAGAGGCAAATAGGGGCACTGAAAGCTCATGTGACGCAAGTGGTTGAAACTTCTAAAACAAGTTAGTAGTTGAATGATCAATGCAAACATGTGGTGTTCTAACATAACTTTGTTGAATGACGTGGAGGTATTTGTCCCGATGTTTGTTGGATTGATGATTTAAGCATATGTTTTGGACAATTGTCTTATTAATGATCTCAATATGCTCGTCAGTCTAAGACTAAAAAGCATAGGGAATTCCAACTGAAAGGCGAGCATTTTTTTCCAACGACACTGTGGATGAGGAATTTGGATCCCTGCTTCGGATTGATCATGAGAAGCAACCTGAAGTGTATCCAAATTTGTTGGAAGATTAGTATTGCAGCTTTTGGTGCATCATTGTTATTTTTGTAGGGAATCAAGACAACCATGTTGGAAAAAACAACACACTATTATGAAGATATAATAATGTTTATGGTGGTTCATAGACTTTCAAGCGATGAAATTCATTGAACTAGATTCCGATGGTTGAAAATACAGTAGATAGATTGTAAATATTTGATTGGAAAATTTGTTCGAATGTTTTTGGTGGGGAGGGGGCGTTTCCCGTCGCCCCTGCTTGCAGAATTGGTGGATAGAAGCGCAGAGTGTCCGGAATTGGGTCCAATTGGGGATCTGCTCGTCTCCTCCGCGGTTCCAATGGGTGCATCATTATTGGTGATCTAGCAACACAACGGCATTAATCATACCAATGAGGCGCCCTTCACCAAAAATTTGGAGTAGCGATGATACGCAGGGGATGTTCTTCCCTCTGGAGCAAGGCGTTGAACACGATGGTGATGTCTCTGTACATTCTGAGCAGTGGGCACTCTGTCCCTCTATTTTTTTTGTTATTGAAACTTCTGATAAATCAGATTGGTGAAACTCAATCATCATTAGCTTCAAAAAATTTCCCTAAATTTCTATCATATCAATTCTCTTATTTATCTAAATTAGCTTCAAAAAATTTCCCCCTTTTTGTATCTGTAGATAAATTTGTATCATATCAGTTCTCTTATTTCATATGTTTCATTTTTGGTTACTGATTAACTTCACGCATTGAATTTACAACGAATCGATTGTTTTGTTATATAGAATGTTGGGATCTCACATGGATATTCAAAAGACTAATAATTTCACACAACCAAGTTTCACACTGAAACTACTTTATCATATACGAACAATTTTACTTATAAATATGAAAAGGGTGATGTCCGTTTTCATGAAAAAGAAGAAGAGGGCTTGTTGTGTTTCTTCCGCAGAAGAGATGACACTGGCCTTATGCTATATCTCACATCAATAAGCAAATGTATGAGGCCAGGCCAGTGTCACCCTTCTGTGGATGAAACATCATGTTCCTCCATGTATCATTATTTTTTTTATTTCCTGACAATGGCCTGTCCATAATATCTAATATGTATGAGGAAGTGTCATATCACTGTGTATGAAACCTCCTCCTGTTCATTGGTTTTCATTTTTTTTAATAATGATGGGAACCCATGTTTACAGCCCTGCACACTTGCAGTTCTTTAGATTCTCATAAAAATGATTTTCTGTGGGCTTGTAATGGGTTTCTTGGTTTAGATTTTTGGATATTCTTGTTGCTAACTATTAATGTGAGTGAATAAGCCAAGTCTGAAGCTCTTTTAGTAACGATTGATTTGAATTGGTCATGATAAAAAACAATTGCCTTCCCCATCTGAGTTTATGTGTTTCCAATAGTTAAGCAAACCATTGATAAGCTCCTTCTACTTTATCAAATCATATCTTAGACTTGTTTTTTTAATATGACAGGAAAACTCAACTATAGAACAAATATGAATCCTGTGTGTTTTCTTACAGTGAAGAAAAAGGAAAGGTATGTCAAAAGAGAATGAAAATTACACCAGGGTAACAGTATACTGAGGAGTGTCTATCAAAAATGTGTGATGTATGTTGGGTGATTTCTTTTAACAGAAAAGTAAAAAGTACAATATTTTGCATTTTTGTTATTGTTTCGTAATCTTTAAAGATCTTTTACAATTTTTTGTGATCATTCTTCATCTATTTTTTTTGTTATTGAAACTTCTGATAAATCAGATTGGTGAAACTCAATCATCATTAGCTTCAACAATTTTCCCTAAATTTCTATCATATCAATTCTCTTATTTATCTAAATTAGCTTCAAAAAAATTCCCCCTTTTTGTATCTGTAGATAAATTTGTATCATATCAGTTCTCTTATTTCATATGTTTCATTTTTGGTTACTGATTAACTTCACGCATTGACTTTACAACGAATCGATTGTTTTGTTATATAGAATGTTGGGATCTCGCATGGATATTCAAAAGACTAATAATTTCACACAACCAAGTTTCACACTGAAACTACTTTATCATATACGAACAATTTTACTTATAAATATGAAAAGGGTGATGTCTGTTTTCATGAAAAAGAAGAAGAGGGCTTGCTGTGTTTCTTCCGCAGAAGAGATGACACTGGCCTTATGCTATATCTCACATCAATAAGCAAATGTATGAGGCCAGGCCGGTGTCACCCATACTTGGATGGTATCATGTTCCTCCAACTCATTATTTTTTTATTTCCTGACAATGGCCTGTCCATAATATCTAATATGTATGAGGAAGTGTCATATCTCTGTGTATGAAACCTCCTCCTGTTCATTGGTTTTCATTTTTTTTAATAATGATGGGAGCCCATGTTTACAGCCCTGCAAGTGTGCAGTTCTTTAGATTCTCATAGAAATGATTTTTTGTGGGCTTGTAATGGGTTTCTTGGTTTAGATTTTTGGATATTCTTGTTGCTAACTATTAATGTGAGTGAATAAGCCAAGTCTGAAGCTCTTTTAGTAATGATTGATTTGAACTGGTCATGATAAAAAACAATTGCCTTCCCCATCTGAGTTTATGTGTTTCCAATAGTTAAGCAAACCATTGATAAGCTCCTTCTACTTTATCAAATCATATCTTAGACTTGTTTTTTTAATATGACAGGAAAACTCAACTATAGAACAAATATGAATCCTGTGTGTTTTCTTACAGTGAAGAAAAAGGAAAGGTATGTCAAAAGAGAATGAAAACTGCACCAGGGTAACAGTATACTGAGGAGTGTCTATCAAAAATGTGTGATGTATGTTGGGTGATTTCTTTTAACAGAAAAGTAAAAAGTACAATATTTTGCATTTTTGTTATTGTTTCGTAATCTTTAATGATCTTTTACAATTTTTTGTGATCATTCTTCATCTCCATGAGTTTTGGCAAATCCAAAATAAACCTGAGCCAAGGTAATGAAAGGTATGTCTGGTTTTATTTATTTTATTTTTAGAAAAAAATAATAATGTGATTTCAACTTGGAGAAAGGCCATTTAGCATTGACAAATTAGAGTGTATGTTATCTTTCAAATTCTTTGCTGAAATGCAGGAATATGGCTGCCTGCTCGATGATTTGAAGGTTTTGGGATGCATGATTGCTCAGTTTGCAGCAGTCAACTATATGATGGGGTTGTATGAATTGAAGCATTCCAGATACTTTTATCTATGCTATGCATTTGTCATAGTGAGGCTATTAAATATCCATGTCTATATGTAGTTAATTTTTCATTTCTCTAAGAAAATAAGGACTTTATGTTGTATTTTCCAGGAATAAACAGTTCATGGTTGTTGACTATGCGTGTTTCCTCTTTCATTGGTACATTGGATTTTATCTTGAAAGCTTGTGGGCTTCATATGCAGTATACAAAGTTTTGAACTCATGCCAATTTACCCAACAAAATTTAATCTGTTTAAGGCATTGTTGGTGACAGAGTAGTTAATATGAAGAAATGGATCAAAGAATTTTGTTAATTTTCAGCACAAAATATTTTTATTTCTAGAGATGTGATTGATTGGTATTGGGTATGGTAAGAATAATGCTTCACATGGAAGTTTTGTGAGGATGCGTGAACATTTGAATCAATACGTGATACAGAGACTAATTGATTAATGAGATGGTTAGCCTTATTTGTGAAGTTGTCTGTAATTGCAAATGACTTCTTCACACTAGGGCACACTGCCCCAAATTCTGTTGCATGCATAGTGGTACAAAAACTGTGACCATGCTACTATGACCATGCTTTGTAGTAAACATGTGATTTTTCCATTTTTATTTCAATTTAATTTTTTCCTTTTCTCCAATTTTTGTCATCTTTAAAACAACATAAAATATTTCAGTTCAGGACCTAGAAATAACCAGAAAAACTTCAGTGTACGGCATTATGGTTTTTCTCTATATTACTATTTCTATGTTATTGCTTTACGGCGATTTCCTTTGCAACATATGGTGCAATTGCTAATTATATTGTTATTTTGGCAAGGATCCATGATGACCTCGATAAGAAACTAAGAATACTCCAATATTTGTACTCGAATATGTGTATGATTGTTAATAATGACAAGTCTAAAGTCATGATAATTAAATCCAAAAATTATCTATGGTAGTTTTATTTGGGATAATAGCCACTTGGAGGAAGTTCCTTCATAGAGAATCAACATATATCATTAGCTCAATTGGAATTATAGCATTCAGAAAATGATAAGTGGCGGATGAAAATCTTACTATGGACTTGGAAGCAATTGCATATAAACATATATTTAGATTTGGGATCAAAAGAAGTTCCTCTCTAAGACTCTTATCACCTCTATTATTTTATATAGATGCAAGGTTTTGGAATATGGTATATCTAGATAATCATGGTGGAAGATTGGACAGATTCAAAAGGATTTTATAACCTACAACCTCAAGATTAAAGGATATACTCCCTACCCTATGATCCCCACTAAAGCTAGCCTTTCTCCTATTGAAACCATGCTAGCTATGTCAGGGTATATCATTTATAAGAAGAATTTATACAATATGGAAGCCAACATGTTTCCTAAAATGTCAACTCTAGTCAAAACATTAAGATAGCACAAGGATGCCCAATCTTGGCTAGACCATTAGGGCATAAAGGAGTAGACCATCTTGCATATTAAAGATAATATTAAAAATATTGTTTCTTTTTAATTTGAGGAGGAATTATACAGAGATAAAGAGTTGGAGAAAAAAACATAAACTAAGATATTATAAGGAGATGATCAAACTTAATCTTGAAAACTAGAATTATTTATCTATCTTGACTAGTGTTAGAAAGAAAATGAACAACATTCAGATAAGAACTAATTCTAATGAGATTCATAGTGAAACTAGAAGTAGGTCTATTCCCAAAAGGCCATGGGATGAAAGAGTCTATCACCTATGTGATACCAAGGGGGTTGAAGATGAAAAACATTTTCTCTTAGATTACCCAACCTATAGTCAAATACATTCTAATTTTCAAAGTATGTTTCACACTACCAACCTTCTTGACCGGTTAAGGAAGCAAAACTATGGTGTTCTAGGAACACTTGTCTCACTTCTCTTAGAGCATAAAATTAATATGTTAAAATTTTTCTATTAATCCAATGTACCATGTTAGTTTTAGTGGATGTTAATCATCATCATCATAGTCTCCATCAAACAATGAATACTAATAATATGTTTTTGAGTACTCTAATTAATAGACAAAATAACCATTTTTTTGAGTCAATTTCAACCAAACCTAATTAGGATTTGAAGAATTATAAAAATCTTTAATAATCATATGTTTATATTATTTAATTTGAAAAGTTGAAATGACCTAAAATATTTCAGAATGGTAAACTCATTTATATATTCAAAACAAAATTTAAATAATAAAACATCATAATTTTACTTTTCTTAAAAGAACCAAAAATCATAATTTAGCTAAAATTATTTGGGAAAATTTTGAAAAAAAAAAAAATTATTATGAGTTAAACTGTTGAGTATTTTTTAATATTAAAACTCCCATAATATTTTTTTTTGAACTATTTTTTTTTCCAATAGAAAAAACGCTGTTTAATAAAAAAAATTTAAAATGCTCTTGACAATACTTTACAACATAGAACGTAAATATAGAAATATGAAACTCCTGTCAAACACAAACATTTAACGTCGCTGTAATTTAATTTTGTTAGCCTTCACACGCAAACAGAAGTAGTTAATTAGTAATTACAGTGAAAAGTTAGATGAAATTTGGAGGTGAAAGTAATTACAGTGAAAAGGTCGATAGATGAAATTTGGAGGTGAAAGTAATTACAGTGAAAAGGTACATAGATGAAATTTGGAGGTGAACTGATTCAAAAAGAGAGCCTGTCGGCCGAAAAACTCGAGTTCCAACACATGAGTAACCTGACATTTAAGTTGGTTCAATTTACTGTCTGTACAGTCTATGCCACCCATTTCAAACCCAGGATGATTCTCTGTATGAATTTCACATCACTTTATTATATTCATTTGGGACTAATTTCAAATTTCTTAGCATCAAATTTGGGATTCATAATAATTTTATATCACTTTTGAAAATATTTATTAAAAAAAAATATCGAAAGAGAATTCATACTAGATCTTCAAAACTTATAAGGATTCCATACATTTACAAAATATGGATAAACAAATAGGTAAATCTAAAGATACCGTGAAGTTTTATAAACTTGAATATTAAAAAACAAATCAATTTCCGAAGGTTTTGGAAATTAATAAGACGTATACGAAAAAAATATTTGGTTACTCTTAATTATTGTTATTTAATTTTATTATAATAATAGTAAATTATGATTAAATTAAGATGTTTTTGTTTAAGGAATAAGATATTTTTGTATAATAATTTGATGATAAAAATTTATAAAAATATAAATATTTTAGGGCTTTTAATTTATAAACAAAAAAACAAAAAAATGTAAAAAAAAAAAAAAAATGTGAACATAAAACTCAAACATCTGGCAAAACATAAACATTTAACTCTTTTGAAAGTAAAATTTTATAAATCAAACACTCATGCCAAACCCAGACCTTTGAATTGTATTTGAGCAAGGTTATTCTTTTTGGTTTGCTAAGATAGATGTTTAGCTTACTTTATTTGAAATTTGAATTAAAATTAGGGAAATTATATTCAAATGTAATTGTATTATAAAATAAAAATAAAAAATAATGTTTTTCTATATTTAACATTTAATTTAATTAATTATTTGTAATTTAATTTATAAATTAGTTCAAATGTAATTCAATTAAAAAAAAAGAGTGGTTTTTCATATTTAACATTTAATTTAATTAATTATTTGTAATTTAATTTATTTTTCAGTTTAATTGTATAAATTAAATGATTTTTAGGATATGGATGCAAATAAGAAATATAATTATAGAAATAGGGTTGGAGAAATTGAAATTTTAGAGTTGGAAGCTAAACTCTAAAATCTGACTTAGAAATACAATTTTCTATTTAGAATATTGACATGTATATCCTTATAAAAACTAGTACACCTTTCTAAAGTTGATCCCAAAAAAATTTGGAAGAAATTTCTAATTGGTAGAACTAAATAAACTAATTATTTTCCTTCAAGAATGATCATATATACCTTAAAAACCATTATGAGTTCCCTAATTCAAGGGACACTTTGAATGTCCCTATAGAGGATGATATATTTTATTTGGAAGACATTGAACTTGGGATTAAGCATCTCCCTAATGGACAGACTAAGGATATTGAAGGCTCTCAAGATGAAATTTTTAAAATGGGAGAGCCTATCCTCATCCATCACATACACAAGCTCCTCAATTGGCAGTGAAGAAAGGCGTTCTTACGTCTTGTACAAAGAGCCTTATTATGTCTATCTTTAAAAGCGAGGATACTATCATTCCATGTAATTACAGAACTTTTGTGATTGACGACATTCTAGCCATGTTGTACAAACTTATTTTGGAAAAAAAGATTAGCCTATGGTTTGAAATCCATGGAAAAAGAGATAAAGGAAAAGTTGTGTTTAGAAGACACCATTCAATTGTTGACCATAGTTTAACTCTTTGGATCATTAGAAAGGAATGTTGCAATAATAAGACTAACCTATTATATTGTTTTGTGGATTTTAGAAAAGCTTTTGACATTGTTCCTAGCGCAAAGGAATTTAATATATTGGCCGAGCTAATGTTTCCTCTCAAGTTGAGGGTTACAGTGACAAGGCTATACAAGAATGTTATTGCCAAATTTTAAGTCCACTAAGGATTGGTCATAAGAAACTAATTTTAATATCAGATTAAAGAAAGGTTATCCATTATGCCCTACTCGTTTTGGCATTTACATTGATAATCTTGAAGAGTTTTTAGAAGATGCATGATGTGTTGACCCGATACTCAAAGGTATCATCATAACTCTTCTCCTTTATATTGATGATATTGTTTTTTTGCCAAGGAGCCATGATGATCTCGACAAGAAATTGAGAATCCTCCAACATTTTTTCTCTAAGATGGGCATGCTTGTTAACAACGACAAAACTAAAGTCATGATAATTAAATCCAAAAATCACCTATGGTAGTTTCTTTTGTGTTAATAGCTACTTGGAGGAAGTTCCTTCCTACAAAATTGACATCCACAATTAACTCAACTGGAATTATAGGATTGAGAAAAGGATAATTGGAGGACAGAAAGCTTATTATGGACCTAGAAGCAATTGTATGTTAGTAGATATTTGGATTTGGGATAAAAATACGTTCCTCTCTGAGACTCTTATCACTGCTATTATTTTATATTTATGTGAGGTTTGGGATTATAATATATCCAGATATTCATGGAGGAATATTGAGTAGATTGAAAATAATTTTATAACCTACAACCTCAAGATTAAAGGATATACTCCCTACCTTATCGTCGTGACTCAATCTAGCCTGTCCCCTATTAAAAGTGTGACTCTGATTAGGTTTATTATGTACAAGAAGAAGTTATATAACATGGAAGCCAATATGTTTCCTAAAATGCTTCGAACTCCAGTCAAAACCTCATGATAGCATAATGATGCCCAATCTTAGCTAAACAATTGAGGGATAGAGGAGGATATCATCTTTCGTAATAAGGATAATATTAAAAATATTGTTACTTTTTAATTTAACCAGAAATTATGCAGAGATAAAGAGCTCTAAAAAAAGAAACTAAGATATTAAGGAGATGATCAACCTTAATCTTGAAAACCATAATTATTTATCTATCTTGACCAGTGTTAGGAAGAAAATGAACATTTTTCAAATAAAAACTAATTCTCATGAGCTTCATGGTAAAACTCGACCTTGGCCTTTTCCCAAAAGGTCATGGGAAGAAAGAGTCTATCACCTACCCTATACCAGGGGGGTTGAAGATGAAAAACATTTTTGAAACACATTTTCTCTTAGATTACGGAGTGTATAATCAAATTCATTCTGATTTTCAAAATACCTTTCACACTACCAACCTTCTTGAGTTGTTAACGAAGAAAAACTATGATGATCTCCCAACACTTTTCTTAGTTCTCTTAGAGCATACAATTAATGTGTTAAAAAATTTCTATTAATCTAGTAGACCATATTAGCTTTAGCCGATGTTAATCATTATTATCATAGTTGTCATCAAACAACTAATAGTAATAATATATTTTTGAGTACTCTAATTAATAGACAAAATAACCATTATTTGAGTATTTCTTCTAGTCAATTTCACCCAAATCTAGTTAAGATTTTGAGAATCATACAGATCTTTAAGAATCATATATTTATACTATTTAATTTACAAAATTCAAGTGCTATAAAGATTTTCAAAATATTAAATTCATTTATGCATTCAAAAACACATTTTAAGTAATAAGAAATAATATTTTTTTTATTAGAAGAAATCCTAAATTAATTAAGAAAAATTTAAAAGAAAAAACTATTTTATATTAAAGTGTTCACTATTTTTTAACCATAAAGATCCCATACTATTAATCTTGTAATAAAATAATTTTAAAAACTACCATGTGTTTCCAATAAAACTCGCTGTTTAATATAAATTTCTAAAATGCTCTCGACAATATTTTACAACATAGAGCGTAAATATAGAAATACGAAAATCCTGCCAAACCCAAACATTTAACGCGCTGTCATTTAATTTTGTTCCCTTTCACATGCACACAGAAGTAAATATATAGCTCTAAGTTCCAACAATCTTGACCTGACATTTAAATTTACTCTCTGTACAGAGTCTATGCCACCCATTCACCATTGGAAGATCAGTGGAATGACCTACATCGATGGATGGGAGTCCATCACAAGAGCATTCACAAACTTGTCACAGAAAAATAAGAAAATAGTACGAACCCCTTAATTTGAATCAGAATTCTTTTTAAATCCATGTCTTATACTATATGATGGTATAAAAACCCAGGATGATTCTATGTATAAAATTCACATCACTATAATATATTAATTCCGGACGAGTTTTACCTCTATCTTCCATAACGCAGGCTGGAGTCTGAAGTATACGCACGACCAACGTCATTTGAATAGGAAGCGATGGAGCGAGAATTAAGTGGAGCCATGGGTGGCAAAATGACATATATAGCCACTGGCCTGGACGAAGGAAGCAGCATCAGCTCAGCCCTCCTGAGCTTTCCCCGGCACCTCTTCTTCCATTCCAAATCTTACGGACGAACGCCACCGACGCGGCTACAAGGCTACCGGCACCGACGATGATGAGCACCAGGGCCTTGCGGGGGAGGTGCCATTTATTCAATGGCGATTGAGGTAAGCTTACCGAACTGAAACTCCAGTCCAAAATGCTGTGAATCTCGAAAACATTTCCCGTTGCCGCAGAGAACCCAACGTAGGCTGATCGCAGAACAGTCTTTGACAGATCGATTGTTCGATTCAGAATGCTCGCGTATGAAGTCAATCCGTCTGCATAGGTGGCGTATATTTGCAGGTTTTTGTTGCGGCCATCGTAATCGATTCGAACCCTTATACGCCTCCCTGACTTCAAGTTGATGCCGTATTGATCCAGATTGGCGGTCGCGTCAGACCGGATGCTCTTTAGGTCTATGCCGACATGGTTGTCGTCTGGATCTATCATGTAGTTCTTGTATGTGTCGAATTCAATGGCCAGCTGATTCGTTGTGTTTCCGGATGTTGATCCATCGAATAAGCCCAGATATCCTCCAATGCTGTCTGCGAGAAAGGGTTTATTGTTGGGGACTATGATGAAGGCCAGCCCGTCGCCACCGTAATTAGCTGTGATGTTGCTGATGAGGAAGGTGAAGGTGGTCGTAAACGTGGCAGGCCAGACGGTGATCGGTTGACGGTAGAGAACCCTTCCGATGCAGTTCTCGACGGACGTACCATTTGGCGACGGAGTGAGGTCGATGTAACCATGTGAAGGAGAAAACGAAGCGTTTCCCATGTACATCAACTGATCGCTGCTACTGTTGAATGATGGGAATGAGAAATTTACAGGACTTCCATGGGACTGTACTGAAAGGGAGACGGCAGCCAGGACTGGAAAGAGGAGAGCCAAAGCACCTACCATGACAGTTACATAAAAACGAAAACAACAGCCCTCAAGTCTATAGATTACAAGGAAGATTGAACCCTTAACCCTCAAATATATAGCTTGCAGAGAGGACCAAAATATGAAAGCTATAGCAGTAAAATGACCAAAGAAATCACACATTATTTATTTTTCAAATCCACGGCGTTCTTCAAACTATATGTTGTCTGAAGTGTGTGTATACATATATTAATTATAGGATTAGTTTAGGTTGGGAATGTTGAAAGATTGGAGGATAGTTTATTTCTAAGGGGTACCTACTACCCTTCACTTTCAGTTAGATTTAAATTATTTAGCTAATTCATATTATATTTTATAGAAATTAACTATCTCCCTACCCTGTGCTCATTCAAATGATACTTTATAGAAATTAACTACCCTCCTGCCCTTCACTTTCAGTAATATATCTATATATATATATATATATATATTATAGTAATCTGATATAAATTATTTTTAATACAAACTAAATTATTAAATATATTTGACTTAGTTATCCGATATAACTTATTTTGATATAAATTATTTTTAATACAAACTAAATCATTAAACAGATTTGACTTAGTAATCCGATATAACTTTTTTTTAGTCAATATTTTGTAACTCCAAGTTGATTATCAATTTGTCATGATTTTATTTAAATAAATAATATATATTTTATTTAATAACTTAACTTTAGCTATACATTTTAAAGATTATATATATGAAAAAGATTAGAAATCACATCTTCTGTATTTTTTTAATGTGTCATTTTTTAAGCGAGATTTTCTTTCAAGAGTATTTACATAAATTATATATATATATCCTTTTTATATGACTTAATCCATTTATTATTTTAATGTTATCCGAGGTAGATGACAAATTATGACTTAATCCATTTGTTATTTTAATGTTATCCAAAGTAGATGACAAATTACATCTATTTATATTTTAAATCGGTCATGTTTTAAAATGGAATTTTAGTTTAATTGTCTCTCATAGTGACTTGACTTTAGATATATGTTTCTTAATGTTTTTCGAGAGAGATTTTAGTATAGCTATATCATTTTTTAATGTTTTCCGAGAGTTTTTAGTATAATTGCGTTTAGAAAAAATCACATATTATGTAATTTTGAAGTGTTTATTTATATAACTTATATGTATTTATTTTGATGATATATATCTATCTATCTATATATATAGGGTTTTATTTGAAGAAATGACTTTTTTCATGACATGATTTCTAGTTAATTTTAATAACAATACTATAGAGATTTTTAAAAATTTGAGTTTGAGTTGTTTAATCTCTAGAATTCAAGTGGTTTAGGGGTTTTTTAGGGTGTTGAATCGATTTATGCATTAACATTTGCATTATAAAGAATAAAAATTAACATTCTTTCTTGAAATTGTTTTTCCAGATTCTGGTAAAAAGGTATATTTCATCTATAGAGCGCTTTCTCGGGAGGAGCGAGGGTTTTCTTAGTGGGTACACGTAGGCTTTGATGCTGATGGTGTTCAGAGGGGTAGTGAGCGGGGCTACCTCCTATCGGAATGTGGTAAGGGATAAGGGGTAGGGGTTCAAGGAAGGATTCAATGGTCCTGCAGATGGCATGTCAGCAAATGCCCAAGGTATGGTTCGAGTAGGTGGGAATGGTCCGAGAAGAGATGAGGACAAGAGTATGCCAAGGAATCATGTAAATTAGGAGCACCACCAAAATTCAAAAGGATCTATGGGGACGTGTAAGCCAAAAACAACGTGATCCTGATGACACTGATCATTGATCCTAAGACTTAGGACTTCAGGAAGCGTATGAGGTCATATGCTATCATATGCAAGTTTATGGGCCTTTGGCCCACAAAAAAACCTTGTGTAATTGGATTAAACATCATTGGAACCAATATGTGAGATAGAGTTGCATCGAGGGTCCAAAGGATTTTTTACGGTGGTCTTAACTAATATGGAAGATAAAGACCGAATATTTGATGGAAATCCCTACCTCTTTGCATAAAATAGCTTATACATGCAACCATGGATGGAGAATTTTATCTCGAAAAAGGAGACCTTTACCAGTGTGTCAGTTTGGGTGAGGTTGTACTCCCTTCCCTTGGATTATTAGCTACCTTCAACCCTAAAACTGATAGGAGACACACTAGGAAATTTTATTAGAATATCGAAGGAAACACAACAAGAAAGGTATACATCGTATGGAAACATTTGTGTGAAAATGATTTTTCTGGAACCCTTCCTGAAGTAGTCAAACTAGAGTTTCAGGATGAATTCTGGTTACAACCTGTGGACTATGAGCAGATTTCGTTCATATGCAGACAATTCCATTAACATGGCCACCTGATACAGGAATTTACTTTAAATAAAGGAGAGGAATAAGGAAAATAATCTTATCGAAAGGATGCATATTGGTTTGTAATACCTAAGCCAAGGGGAAGAGATAATCGAAGAAAACAATAAAGAAATCAGGGAGGGAGAAAATATAAGAGAAATAGCTTTGAAATATTATCCGAATAAAACCGAGAGAGTCAAGGGGTTGAAGAATAAAAAATGAGGAAAAAGAAGAAGGGAAAGAAGAAATGTCAAAACTGATAGAGGATAGTGGACATCGAGCTGATATCCGATATCTATCAAAGGATTTTGAAGGATATGTGGAAATGACCCCAAGCGAGGTAGGAACAAAGGACCCAAAGTTTGGGGGAATAGTAGAATGAGAGGGTATCGACCTCGTCTGATCAAATGGATTAGGTCCAATATATATGATGGGAGAAGAGATAAAAATAAGAGGTGAGAAAAGATCACTTCTAGAAATAGCCAAGATGGGAGCAAAAGCAACGATATCTCAGACAGTTTTCATGCCATGGCACAGCCATTGAAAAAGAGGGAGGACATCAAATAATGTTTCCCTCCAAGAGATGGGAGCCATGTTCATAAATTTAGGTAAGATTAGAGCATTAAGATCACAACCCCTTAATCGTAGTAAAATAATTAAAGTTTTAACATGGAATATAAGAGGCATGATTAGCCTTAGGAAACGAAGTATGCTTAGAAATAATATTAAAATGGAACAACTAGACCTTATTTTCTTACAGGAAACAAAGTTCTCTATGGAGAAAATCAAAGAATTAAATAGGAAATTAGTGAGGAGGTTTAAGAGAATGGAGGTAGCAACACATAGTTCCGTAGGGGGGCTCACAATTGGTTGGAACTCCTAATCTTTTATCTTACTTTATGTAGAAGAAACGAAGTCATATTTATCGTTGGAAATGTAGGTTATAGGGACTCCAAGATCTGTGGTGTTTACAAATGCTTTTGGGCCTCAAAGAGTAGAGGAGAATGTCAAACTCCTTCAATATTTGAGCAAGATAAGGACTAGAAAAGGTAATCTCCCTTCAGTGCTCGGGGGAAAGTTTAATATGATAACCTCTCTATCGGAAAAAAGGGGGGCCAAAGATGTGTAGGTCGAGATGTTGAATCTTTCAAGGAATTGATTAAGGATGCCAACCTCATTGACATGGAAATTTTTAATTGTTGCTTCACATGGAGTAGTAAGCACGAAGGGAAGCATAAGGTTTCGTCCATACTTGAAAGGTTTTTACTTTAAGAGGATTTTCTAATGTGAGGGATAGATGCAGCAACAAATATCATTCCCTATTGAAAAAAACCATTTTTCAGTGATATTAGTGATCACGATGTTAGGTACACCAAAAAATAGACCATTCAGATTCCAAGCCTTCTGGGTGGATCACCCTCCCTTTATAGAGAATATTAAATTATGGTGGTGGGAACAGATCCCATTTAGGGGATCCAAAATTTACACCTTACAGATAAGGTTAAAATATATCAAATACAAATTAAAGCAATGGAATAAGCTATAATTTTCTAATGTATTCCAAGAAAAAATGAAATCAAATAGAATATGGAAACATTACAAGAAAAGTTGATCATAGAAGGCTACTCAGAGGAAAGAAGGGGAGAGGAGATGGAGCTACCAAAGAAGTGGGAGGAAAAATGCAGACAGGAGGAAATTTTATGGAGATAGAAATCCTAAGTGTTATGGCTGAGGGATGGGGAGAAGAACACTAAGTTATTTCATCGCTCAACAATAAACCATAGTTATTCCATCCGAATCCTCATATTAATCAAGGATGAGAGGGGGCACACCTACCAATCCCATCAGGATATTGAGAATGTCCTAGTTCAACACTTCCAAAATATATCATAGTATCCTCTAGTGGATAAATGAGAGAATATACAAAGGATTGTTAGGAACATCCCTAAGTTTATCACAGAGGAACACAATAAGAAATTGAGCAAGTCAGTCTCCATGGATGAAGTGGCTCGGGCCGTGAATGAAATTCCCAATGGAAAATCCCTCAGACCACATGGATTTGCTATTGATTTTTTCAAATCTTGCTAGGATGTGGTTAGGCAAGATATCTATGAGGTAGTGGTAGATTTACAGGATTAAATAATGTTGGACACCTAATCCTCCATGGGTTAGGTGTGGAAGGCGAAACGTCACAAAGGAGTCCAAGTGACCTTGGAATTTGAATCCAAGAGTCACATTAATGTAATATAAATGTACATCTATGTGTAATAGAGAAGCAACAGATGCCTATCTTTCTATGTGTGTTTATCTTTCTTCTCATACACCATGTGTGTGTTTAACATGGTATCAGAGCTGATACGTTCATAACCAACTCAATCTTGAGTGAGCCACTTGTTTTGGTGACCTGTGTAAACCAGCAAAAATTTTGGTCATTTTTGCAGCATTCATAAATTTTCTACAGCATTCATAAATTATTCTGTTGGGTTTACTCAGAAGTCTACAGGTTTTCTCTCACTTCTCCCTGCTGCATTCAGTTTTTACTGCTCCCTCCACTCTGCATTCGGAAAAATTCTGAAATTTTTCCTGCAATTTCTGCCTACTTTTATTTCTGCACATTGGAGAGCTGCTGGAAAATATTGTCTGCTACTGTTTAAAGTGGGTCTCTGAAAAAATTCTGAGTTTTTATTAACAATTCTGCAAATTTCTCCAAATTGCTCTGCAAATTCTACAAATTCTACTGTTTCTCCAATTCTCTATTGTATATTTTACTCTTGATTTAAAAAAAATAAAAATAAATAAATAAATTTATGAGCAGCCTCACCTCTCGACCATCGGATTCCACACCACTCACACTGCATCACTCACCCCCGCTCCCCATGGCCCTCACGGCCCTCAACACTCACAATCGCTCCCCATGGCCCTCTCGGCCTCTCGACCCCATCTCCATACCCCCTCACAACGCTTTCACTACCTGTGGCCTCACCCGACCCCCTCACCTTGCCCCCTCACATCTCTTCCCTCTCGGCCTCTTGGCCCCATATACCTACCCCCTCACCACACTCCCCTCCCCGCTCACACACCTGCTCCCTCACCTCTCGGCCCTCACCCCTCCCCATTACGGCCCTTGCATCCCACCTCACCTATGATACCAACCCCAACCCCCTTCTCCACCTCACGGCCTCCGCCCCCTCACTTCCCTCCCATCCCTGCCCCCTTCGATATCTGCCCTCCCCTCATGATCCCTGCACTCACTCCCTCCCCACCCGCTCACTCTCCCCACCCCATTCCCTTACCCTGTCACGATCCCCGCCCTCCTCTCACCCCTCACCCTCCCCTCTCACCATCCCACGCTCCTCCTCTCGGCCCTGCCATCCCACTCGCGCGACTCATCCCTCCCCCTCACAGCAGTCGCTCGCCCTTCCCTCCCCATCTTCTCATAGCAGTGCACCCCTCACACTCCCCACCTGTCGCATACACTCCCAACTGGCTCCCTCACCCACCTACTCTCCTCCCACGCAGATTCTCTGCAGTTTTTTTTTTTTTTTTTTTTTTTTACAGTTTGGCCTTCCCCATATTTCACCTCCCCCAGTAGTCATCTCCCCCTGTAATTACCTCCCCCAGATTTCACCTCCCCCAATAAAAACCTCCCCCAGATAATACCCCTATTTTTCCCTAAAAAAAGAAAAAAAAAACAATAGAAGAAGAAGAGAGAGAGGAGATGGTAAATGGATAGATGGATTGTCTACATAGTGGAAAATTAATTTTGTGTTGTATCTTATAAAAAATTACCAAGATTTGTGTCATGTATAGAAGGGTGAATCTCTCAAAGAGATTTACAATGTGAAGGCAAATGTTGAAAGTTGGTCATTATTTTGAAAACAACAGTGGCATAAAAAATTCACTTATAGTTTTGCCACAAAGATTTTTTGGAATTTTCCTTCATCTTTATTCTGAAGTAATATATCAAGCTCAAGACCATCTTCTCATCAATAATGAAGCATCCAAGCTCATTAATATCTTTTTGTTGAATTAGAGTTGTTGATGTAAAACAACTCTTTGAAGAAGAGAGAAATCATCTGCCTTAAAGGGTTATTGCACAATGGTTTTTGTTTCACATTTACAAAATATTTGCAGTGACATTCTATTGTACTAACATTGTGAGCGGATATTGCTTCTTCATTCATAGTTGCAATCAATGTTTGAAGTGTAACTTTGAGTTGTTGAGAAATTGTTGAATACTTCTATGATGTGAGTCATTGTTGCTTACCAGTCAGACAACCAAGTCTATACCTTGATGTCCTCCATAATTTGAGTAGTAGATTTTGTTCTTTGGGATTTCCATAATTGGAAGTTCATGAAAGAAAATGGTATTTGAAGTCATTTGTATTCTTTTGGAAGTAAGTTGAATCACATTGTAAACGGGTGCATTATCGGTTGAAACCGACACCGTTTATTTCTTGAAGCTTGAGTTGTTGAGAAAAATGGCTAAGACAAATGATGCATTAGATTTGTTGCAGAACCTCATTCATTCCACTATTCATGATATGGTAAAAATGAGCAAGAAAACTATTTTTAATATTCAAACTTGCTTGCAAGATGCACAAGACAAGATTGAGTTTTTGTAGTTGGAGTCTCAGCTTCAGCAAGATGAACTTCAACAAAGGAGTCATTATTCTGAACCTATTTCTATTCATAAAATTGAGAAGGACTCTCATCAAGAGCAAGAATATAAAGTTGCAGTCGATTCACATTCAGTTCCTTATACAAGAGCAGATTTACATGCAGATGCAGCAATTCAATTTTCACTTCCCAAGCCCATCATCAGACCTTGGGAAGAGATTTTCCATAGCAAGCATAGAACTGGTCTTGGATATGATAAGGAATTGTCCTTTCGTATTTCAGACTACACCAAGCCCATCAAATTTCAGAGTGTTGGATTTCTTTATGACAGTTCACCTGCAGCTATTCCAGATCCTATTCCTCTTCCACAGCAACAACAACAACAAATTGTAAAATGCCAACACTGTGATTGGGTTGGCCATATGAAATATCATTGTTTTTACCTTCATCCATGCAAGCACTGTGGTTGGAGCACCCATTATTCACACAGATGCTTCAGAAACAAGCCTCCTACAAGAACAAAGATTCATCTTGGATGGATCACTTCTTGGCAATGGGCATCAAAAGCCAAGAATATGTTTAAGTCACATGTCACAACTTGTTCTCGAATATTGAACAAACTTGCAGTTGATTTTTCACCATCATCTCACCTTGTACCTGATAGGGGGGGAAATGGTGGTCAGCTACAAGCTTCGACGCCACATCAAGCGAGCCTGAGCCACAATCTCTCATTCCATATTTAGAGTTGTAGCCAGAGACGGAAAATTTCAAGTGAGCCTAAGCCATAATTCGTCATTCCAAATCCAGAGCTGTAGCCAGAGACATGGATGCCCATGAGCATCCCTTTTGTTGATGGACAGCCTTAAACCATCCATGTGAGGTTGATATTCATCCTCTTTTAGAACACTTCCTCTAGCAGAAGACGTCAGCTTCTTGCTAGCTTTGGAAGAGTTCCAGGAAATGCTTCAAGCATTCCAGTGTTGGTGGTCATCCTTAAACCATCACAGGTTGTAGACTCCCCTTATTTTAGGTTGAAGGTCTCCCTTTTAAAATATGAGGGACAATTCCTCTAGTAGAAGCCCTTAGCTTCTTGCGAGTTTTGGAATAGTTCTGGGAACTGCAATAAGAATTGTGTTCCAGTGTTGGTGGTCATCCTTAAACCACCTCTTTATGCCAACATTTTAGAGAGTTGATTCAACCTAAGTGCTGCCATGCATACTTTGTAGATTTGTATTACGACTCTCTTCTTGGACTCACACATACCCCTTCGAATTAAGGGGGGGAATGTTGGACACCTAATCCTCCATGGGTAGGTGTGGAAGGAAAAAAGTCACAAAGGAATCCAGGTGACCTTGGAAGTTGAATCCAATAGTCACATTAATGTAATATAAATTTACATCTATGTGTAATAGAGAAGCAACGAATGCCTATCTTTCTATGTGTGTGTTTATCTTTCTTCTCATACACCATGTGTGTGTTTAACGAATAACTATTCTCAAAGCCTTGAATTCAGATTTTATAGCCCTCATGACAAAGGAAAAAATAGCGAGGACTCGCGAGAAATTCAGGAGAATACCCTATGTAATGGTATACAATGAGATCATATCTAAAGTAGGAGCAAGCAAGATGAAAAAAATTCTTCCATGTCTGTTTTCAATAGAACAATCTAGTTTTGTCGAGGGGAGACATATTTTGGATAACTTTGTTCTTACGCATGGGATATCTCACTCATTGAAGACCCAGAAAAAGGAAGTTATGATTATTCAACAAGATTTTTCTAAGGCATACGATAATATTAGTTGAGATTATATGGAATAAGTTCTAGGCATGTTTTGGTTTGATAAGAATTGGATTTGATGTATTATTACTCTGGTATCATCCCCCAAATTTTCAATCCTGGTTAATGGAGCCCTGGAAAAACCTTTCTTCCCGTCTAGAGGTATAAAACAAGGAGATCCCATGTCTACTCTTTTGTTTATCATAATGATGGAAAGCACGAGGAGGGTGATTGATGCGGAAAACATAGAATAAGATATAAAGGGCCTTAAGCTACATGATGAAGGTCACGAAACAACACATCAAAAGTTCTTTTCAGACACCATGTTGCATGATATTCCAAAGATAAAGGAGGCTCGGTCATTTAAAGTCATCATGGACACCTTTATGTCTAATTTAGGTATGGAGATAAATCAATCTAAGTCCATGAATTTTTTCTTTAATACCCACATTCTTATCCAGAGGAACTAAACGACTATATTAGGGTTCCAAAATAAATTCCTCCCATCAAATTACCTAGGGGTTCCCCTATCTATGCAATCTTGGAAGATGTTCAATTGGGAGAAAGTTATCTCCAACCTTGAATACAAGGTTAAATGATGGATGGTGAGAGCCTTGAACTTGGCTCGTCGGTTGGTTCTAATAAAGGAGGTGCTTGAGGCTATCCCATGCTAGATGTTACCTATCCTACCTGTTCCTAAGGGAGTGCTCCAAAATATCATGGATGTCCAAAGGAACTTCTAGTGGCGAGGGGAAGAGGAAAAATGAAAATGGGCACTTGTGCCTTAGAACACTATGTGTAATCCAAAAAAATGCAGGAGGCAAAGTCTTCAAGATCCATAGATAAAAAACCGAGAAAACATAGCCAAATTATGGTGGAGGTGGTTAGAAGGGGGGGCGAAACCATGGGCAAAAATGTGGAAAGAAAAACATGCCCGTCAATGTCAAACAAAATACCTAGTTAGGCTCTCAGGTTCAATCCAAGGGTCAGTTATTTCGAATTTGGATCGGAAAAATAGAGACCTCATACAACAACATTTATTCTGGGAAATAAGAAATGGAAAAGAAGCCCTATTTTGGGATGATGATTGGCATAAGCAACCGAATTTAAATAGAGGGGAATGACATCCATTCCAATTAAGAACGAAAAATAGGGTTACAAGGATGTCCACCAAGTTTGGGCTTAAGGATTGGAGAACAACAAATGGAGATGAGGAAATATGAACATCTTCCAACAGACAACCCTGAGTGACTCAACCACTTATAATTTAACATAGGAACTGAGAAATAGGAGAATTATGTTTAATAACAACCAGGATGGACATAGGGGGGGGGGGAAGATGAAGGGGAGTTCAAATTTAAGGAGGTCAAAGCGTATCTCAGTGCAGAACATAATTCTTCCAATGACCATCATGGATAAAAGTCTAGTTGGCTCCACATTGCAAAAAAATAAAAAAAATCATGTGGCTGATTTTAGATATGAAGGTTCTAACCTGACACAATCTAGTAAAGTGAGGATTTATAAATGCATCTTGGTGTTGTATCTGCGAGAAAGAAGAAGAAAACCTTAACCATATTCTAAGCACCTATAGCTATACAAAGCCCCTTTGGTATTGGATGACCCTGATCTTTAGAAAAACTGACTGAAACATGGAAAACATAAAATAAAATATAAAGAAATTATCGTTACAATATTCTAAAAACGAGGTGGTGAATATGACTTGGAATTTAATTTTGAGATTCATCCTCTGGGTAGTATGTAAGGAGTGAAACTGAAACATATTTCGTGATAATAATATTCTTGTTGAAAACCTTGTGGAGGAAATAAGTCGTCAGCTTAAGGAGACAGTTATTAACAAAGGCACTCAAAGCTCAGAGCAATAACCTTACCCTTAGGAAGTGAGAATTCTAAATTTTTTTGATATGGAATACCTGAGTGGTCTGAACCATGAGCTAGAGAGCGCCATATACAACTTGACTCCAAAGTGTGGTTGGATCCCCCATAAGGCTTCTTTAAAATGAACTTTGACGTAGCATCCAAAATAAATCTAGGCAAGGCAAGGGATGATGCGATCATTAGGGACTAGATAGTAAAAATTCGCAGACTATACTTCATCTATATGGGATAGGCCTCAAACAATGCAGAAAAATTCAAGGTCCTGAAGCACATGACGAAAATGATGATTCATGAAGGAATGGTGAATGTGATAATTGAAGAGGACTATGCTCTAGCTATCTAAGCGACACATTAGTTACAATGTAGCACACAACTGAACAAAGTAACAAAGAATTGACATCTTTCCTAGTTAATTCAATGAAATAAAAAATATATGGAATTATTAAAAATCATGGATTTCACCTTAGTTTGTTGCTCGAATAACACACTGACAAATAGGGTGGAAAATGCAGGGGTGGAAAGTGCCAAATCTGTTATCGAGGTGGCATGGGAGGAATTTTTTAAGGGTCATTTAAAGGAAGCTTGTTGAAGGCTTGCAGAGCGAGACTACTCCATGTCAGGAAGGTAGGTTGATAGAGAAGGGGTGGGCCCATATCAGGCTAGCGACCCACCTAGTGATGCAAATAATAACCTTAATGATGGAAATACATGTAGCGGCTAGTTGGGAAATGATAAGGGGTACATGTTTACAATATATTAAAGAGGTGAAAGTTGATGAAGGTAAGGAGGGAAATTGTGCCTTAAGCAATCTTCCATCGGATCACCTCATTAATTGGAGAGGGCGATGAGAGGAGTGGATAAATACGATGTCGAGAGGGGATGTGTATTGGAACATGACTATGGAAATTGTTATTTTGTACAGACCGATTGAAAGGGCCAATGAGACAGAAGCTTCCCACAAGCTCACACGATTGTACTATAACACCGTTAGCATGAAAAAGTTACCGAAATTAGAGAAGGAAGGGACTCAAAATACAGGGAGGCATGATATGTTTTGGTTGTTTCCTTTAAATGAAAATTCGGGTCGAGGAGTAAGATTTGTAGGGGTAACCTCGAAAGATGGAAGGTGATGTGACTATGAGTGGTTGTTGACAACTTTAGCAAAGTAATTTAAGGTGTCAGTGACGAAAATGGCCAAGAATTGTAGTACTATGTGTAGGAAAAGGGACAGACCATTAAGAAGATGTAGATGGAGCATGTGGCAAGGGTGGTTGCGATAAATTACCAATTGATTGCCCCACAAAAAGGGAAGGAGATAGGGGAAATTTGGGAGAATGAGGTTAGAAGAAAACAGAGAGCTATGTGGGATGACTAAATTTAGGAGGAAGTAGATTGTACAATTGACACCAGGAAATATTGAATTCGGCCAATGGTGTACCATAAAACCTTGGAGACGACGTGACATGTCAAAACTTTAGTTGGGAAGCTCCAAGTGGAGGCAGTCAAGGAGAGAGCTAGGAGGCAGATCAAGACTCGACTCTAGTTGAAGGCAATTGGCCAGAGGCTGAGAGCTATTGAGGAGACCCTCAAGAATGTAGTGAATATAGAATGACTACAAGATGATAGAATTGGAGACATAAACAATATGTTTTCCATATACTTCAAATGCATCCATAATTTGAATATCTTGTTGGGGGAAGAACAAGGGGATCTGACCCGTCTGAGTAAATACTGTGTTAGAGAGGTTAGTGGTGCAGACAGTTGTTAACATTTGACTCAAGGATCGGGGGTGGCATTGGCAGCAACTCGAAGTGCAGGAATGACCCCTGCGGCTGATACAAGTGCATCAACAACAACGACACAAACTATTTTTAAATAGTTATGGCATTGACCACCTTTTTATTTTGTTTTGTTTCATGGTTTCATAGGAAATATAGTAGTTATTTTTTAAATTTAGGTATATAGATAAAAAATTTGTAGACAAAATGACAGGCAAACCGTTAATTAGCAGTACGAAAGGTGATTTTGTTGATATATATATAAGGGATACCAGAGACGTAAAAACCTTATGACATCCCTGGTTAAATGTGTGGTGAAGACAATTTCTTTTTGCAATTGGTTCGATTTCCAACATAGCATACCAACTACTTTTTTATTTTATTTTATGTTTATTTCGTAATACAATGTTTCTCGACTGACTTTAAAAAAAAAAAAGTCTTCTTTTTCTATAAATTATAATATATATATGTGTTTGCAAGAATATAAAAATACATAAGATTTAATTTTTATAATTTTTTTAAGAGATATTTTAGTTTTTATAGGTATAAATATAATGTTTATTTATTTTAAAATAAAGTTTTTAGAATTTTAATTTAATTATAAGTAATTAATAAGTAGATGATATAGATTTAATATATATAGAATATTAATGAAATAATTTTGATACTAATTAAAATATATAAAATATCTCAAAATATTATTATTATTATTTTTTAATTTAATTTAAAAAAAATTATAAACTAAAATTGAAATAAAATATATAAAAAACATGTTAGCTATAAAATAAGTTATACTCTTTTAAACCTGTATTATTCATAACTATAGTTATGTAATTATGGATATTGTTGTAACACTTTGCAAAGTATTAAATTCTCTAACATAATCATTCAACCCTCTACCAAAACTTTAAAAAAAAATAAAAAAATTGGGAAAAAAACTTTTAAACTCTTTACCAAAAATATTAAACTATACACTTACATATATGTAAATCAAAAGCATAAAAAAACAATTAAAGTTCTATCTCAACCCAAGACACAAAAATAAGCCCATTAGTCTAGTATGTTGAATGAATCTTGAAGTTTATCCCTGGGATTAAAATTTTGTTGATGAAGGTTTTTTTTCGGTTTAAATAAATGACGAAAATGATACACCGGAGAAGATAGGGACACCATGTTTATTAAAATTAGCATCTCCACCTCCAAAGTACTTGCCATCAAATTTCCAACCAGATTCATAATCATATTTTATTTCTCATCGGCATCTCCAAACTACCTACCATCAAATTTCCAACGAGATTCATAGCATTTTTTATTACTTTATTTTTGAAAATATTAGTTTAAAAAATACATTGAAAGAGAATTCATATTAGATCTTCAAAACTTATGCAAACGATCCATACCTTTTATAGCATGTTAAAATAAAGATAAACAAATTGGTAGAGGTAGAGACACCATGGCCGTAAATATTAAAAAACAAATATAAAGGTTTTAAGAATTTAACAAATATCAAGGTTTTAAGGATTTTGAAGTAACCTCGATTTGGATATGGCGAAAATTATTTTAGTATTTATTGTTATATTATAATAATTTGATTTTAAAATTATGATTATTTTATATATTAAATTAGTTTATAAGAATTTTTTAAAATGGAAGAGTTTTTTTATTTATTTCTCATATATACAAGTTTTTTAATTTGAAAGTGAAGCAATACTTTCATAAACTTTGGACATATAGTGTTATTTTATTTATCTCTAAAAATGGAGATAAAATCATTTTCTCTAATTACAAAACTATTGTTATTGGGCACATTTTAGCCAAGTTGTACAGTCTTATTTTGGGAAAAAATATCAACTTATGGTTTGAAATCCATGGTAAAAGAGCTAAAGGCCAAACTGGATTTAGGAGAAATGATTAAACTATTGACCATCTTGTTACCCTTAGGATGATTGTGAGGAATGCCGTAATAATAAAATTGATGTCGTCTATTATTTTGTGGACTTGAGGTAAACTTTTGACATTGTTCCTAGGACAAAACTATGGAAGAGGATAGTGGAGCTAATGGTTCCTCTTCCGTTTAGGGATATTATGACATTCTTATATGAGAATGTCGTTTCCAAGCTTAAGACCACTAAGGGTTAGTAAAAATAAAATAATTTCAGTATAATATTATTTCAAGGGTATCACCTACCCTTCTATTCATTGACATTAATAAGGTTGAACAATGTATAAAAGATGCATTATGCCTTCAAGGCCCCCATGCTCAATTTTATCCTCAAAACTCTTCCCCTTTATGTTGATGATATTGTTCTTTTGGGATGGATCCGAGATGATCTAGACAAGAAACTAAGAATCCTCTCATATTTTTGCTCCATGATGGGTATGAATGCTAACACTAACAAGACTAAAATAATGATAATTAAATACAAAACAATTAATGATAGTTTCATTTATGATAAAAGCTACTTGGAGGAAGCTCCTTTATATAGATATCTAAGAATCAACTTCCATCATCAGCTTAATTGCAACAATAGCATTGAGAAAAGTATAAGTGGAGGATGGAAAGCTTAATATTATCTTGAAAACAATTGTAAGTCAATAGACATTTCTATTTGGGATAAAATGTTCCTCTTTGAGACTTTTGTCACCCCTGTTATTTTAAATGAATGCTAGGTTTGGGGTTGTGATATATCTAGATAATCATAGAGGGAGATTGAGTAGATCCAAAAGTAGTTTATAACCTACAAACTCAAGATTAAAGGATATATTGCCTACCCTATCCTCCTGATTTAAGGTAGTCTTTACCCTATTTAAAGCATAGCTATGACTAGGTATATCATGGATAAGAAGAAGTAATACAAAATGGAAAAAATTAGGTTTCCTATTTTTTTTTTTTAAACTTTAGTCAAAACCCCCACCTTCAGCTCAAGCAAGGAGGGATAATGATGCCAACTCTTGGCTAGACTATTGGGGGATAAAGGAGAAAATTATCTTTTATAATAAGAATGATATTAAAAATATTGTTATGTCCAAATTTAAAGAGAATTTATGGATTGTTAAAGAGTTCGAAAGAAAAAAGAAACTAAGATATTATAAGGAGGTGATCAGCCCAAACCTTGGAAACTAGAATTATTTATGTTTCTTTACTAGTGTTAAGAATAAAATGAGCATTGCTAAGATAAGGACTAACTCTCATGAGCTTCATAGTGAAAATGAGTGTTGGTCTATTCGCAAATTGTCATGGGAAGAAAGAGTGATTCAAAATAGCTATCACACTACCAACCTTCTTAACCTACCAAAGTAGCAAAACTATGGCGATGTGAGAACATTTGTCTCACTTCTGTTTGAGAATATAATATGTAAAACAATTTATTTTTTTATTTCTCACATTCTTAAGGTCAATAAACCATATTGTTCTTAGTGGATGCTAATCTTGGTCATAATTAAATGGTGAAGGATAATAACATTTTTTATCCTAATCTAACTAATAGACAAAATGACCCTTTTTCTGAGCATTTATTCTAGTTAATTTTGCTCAAATCTAATAGAGATTTGTAAAAATCATAAATTGAAATTGTTTAGTTTGCAAAGCTCATATGAAAAAAGGTTTTTCAAGGTATTGAATGTATTTATGCATTCAAAAAAACATTTTAAAGAACAAAAAAATCAAGCAAAATATATTACCATATTTTAAAAGAAAATACCATTTATAATTAAATCTTAAACATGACATAATATTAATATTTATATAAAAAAATTAAAGTCTACAATCTTCTAGTATTTATTACGCCTTAAAGAGCGTTATTATTTGAAAACAACTCCCCTATAAAGTGCCGAGGTGGAATTACTTTATAGCTTTAGACTTAATGTTAGACGATTCAACAATAATCAGCCCTTAGATTAATATAGTTTTTAATAATAATTTCAGTTAATAATTAACAAACTCTTTTCAACCGTTTTCCTTCTGGATCTTCGGATCTTCACATAGAAAGAGGTTTTAACCATTTTGCATCAGGGATTTTCTGTAACAAGCTCTTTTCAACTGTTTTCCTTCTGTATCTTCACATGGAGAGAGCTTTTAGCAGCATTGATGGAAATGAGATTTTAAAGAGTTTCAGGGCATGTTGTATCAGGGATTTTCTGTTCATTTTCTGCATATTAAGGTGAACATGAGTGGATTCTATTTGGAGCGGGATTTTCTGTTCTTTTTCTGCATATTAAGGTGAACATGAGTGGATTCTATTTGGAGCATCCACTTTCTGAGTGACTAGAGGTATAGGTTTGGAGGTACAGGTTTAGTGGGGTCCTTGTTCTTCAAGAGTTTACTCCATAAGGGTTACACTTACACTGTCCATGCCACAACGCGCCACAGAGGTTTGCATCTCTTTTAATTCAAAAAGCTTTCTGCATTTTTTTTTAATATGTTTAAGAAATATATAATAAATGTATAATTTGGTAGACGCATCTCTTTTTAATACGTTTAAGAAATGTATAATTTGATAGACGCATGTCTGGAATGGCTCAAGCTCTTTAGAGCTGAGCTATCTGAAAACGACAGACAGAGAATTTTTCAAGTTCAAAGAAATCACTTTTATGTTTTGAAAGATCGAGAGGGATTGAGATTTATAGTGTAATGTTTTAAATTTTAATTAATTTTATTAAGTATGATTTTTTATTTATTATATTAAATCAAAAAATAGTATATATTTTTTTATAACAAAATTAATTACATGTTCTAATGAATGTTCTAATTATAAATTTGCGCCCAAAATAAAATTAAGAAAAACTATATTCTTCCAAATTTTGAAAATTTTAAAAATTATAAAAAAACCATAACATCATATATTCCACTTTTAAAAAACCAGCGAACTTTTTATAGATTTAATTAGTAGTTATTTTTTCCTTCACTTTTTTATAGATCTAATTTGCTGTTATTTTTGCCTTTGCTTTTTTACAGCTTTTGTTCTATTTTTAACCAGTTTTAATTATTTAATGATAGAAACGTGAAACTTGTTCCGTAGTGTGGTATATAATTTGATAGACACATCTCTTGGACATTCAATCAAGCTCTTCAAAACTGAGCTATCTGAAAATGGCAATCGTCACCAACTGCCACAGAGTTTTTCATGCCACGGAGTTTTTCATGTAACAACTCTTATGGATTCCACAGCCAAAGATCCAGAGGTAAACCTGTCTAAATCTCCGTTTATGCTTTGAAATGTATCGTGGACTAAATATACCTAACAAAATTTCGTTCCTCTTGGAAGAACGATGTGATCAAGCGGACCATTGAGGGAACGCTGAGTGTTTGGAGGGCGTGCACCAAGGCCCAAACTGTGAAGCGTGTGGTGGTCTCCTGCTACGTTTATGACCCACGAGTCAGTGGAGCCGAATGAGAGTGTTGACGAATCCTGCCGAACAGTCATTGATTCCCTTCGGACTAGCAAGACCTCTTTATGGTGGGTAGATGCATACCTAAGTACATCAAAATTTTAAAGCATAACTTGCAAAGCTACAACATCTCGAAATTCTTCTTTAGTTATGAGTTAGTGGACATGATTTAATTGACGGTGTAGGAATAGGTGTTTTCCAATAAGGTTAATGAATGCAAACAAGCAGGTATGCAAGGCATTTCCTCTTATTGTTTAGTAACAATCAAAGTTTTGTTAAACTGAAGCAGTCAACCATGAAAACCCATCTTGTAAGTTTACTCACCATAACGATCACAAGTATTTCTTTTATTATATGTAATTATAACTTTTTAAAGAACAATGGTAGGTGGGTTGTTTTCGTCACATTATTTTTTAAATTTTATTAATGGAAAATGAGTTAAATTCAATTGTGTTTTAGTTCATGCAATCTAATTTACTCTATATATAAATTGTTATTTAAAATTTCATAGTCAATACGAATTAACCAATAAACATTAAATATTTTAAAATAATAAATTATTTAATATAAATAATTAAAATTTAAAATGCACTAAATTAATAAAATTTAATTAAATAAAATATTTAAAATATATTTTAAAATAATAAATTATTTAATATAAATAATTAAAATTTAAAATGCACTAAATTAATAAAATTTAATTAAATAAAATATTTAAAATTTATATTGCCTGAATTAATTAAGACACATTAAACATGTTAAAATCATAAATATAAGGTATAAATTGATATTAAAAATGATAACACATCTCCTAATATGTATATATCTGAAATGATACGTTATTTGCAAATAAATGTACAAATAAAATTTAATATAGACATAATTTTGTGTGGATAACCAATAACTATTACACTCACTCATTTTAGAATTATAACATAATAAACTTTATGGCATATGGGTTAAATTGAATTTGGTTTCAGATTCATGTAATCTAATTTACTATGTATGAGTTTTTATTTAAAATTTCATATTCAAAATGAATTAACCAATAAACATTAAATAATTTAAAATTAATAAAGTATTGGATCAAATGTTAGATGATTGAAATGTTATAGACCATTAGATCCACAAGTAAATAGTTTTATATTTTTTTTTATAATATCACAAGTATATAGTTTTTTATATATTTTTTTAAAGTGTTAGTTTTTTTTCTATTTAATAAGTTATATTGAATTTAAGTTTTGGTGACTTTTAAGTCAAAATGTTGTTATTAAAAATTTGTTAGGTTTTAACCTCAATTTAACATTTTGACTATGTCAGAATACAGAGAAATAAAAATAAAAGTAAATTAAATAAAAAGATTGACATAATGTAATGAATATTTTAACTAGGTCAAAATACAATAAAAAATAAAAATAATAATAAACTATAAAAACAGCCCATGGTATTGACCCATGTTATTCATGTTGAATGTAGTTTATTTAAAATTAAGATGGCCCAAATCAATCTTAACTCTAGATCTACCAAGAGCCGAGAGGGATCATATAGGTCAAAATACAAAAAAATAAAAATAAAAAAATAGAATAATAAAAAAATATAAAAACAACTCATGGTATTGACCCATGTTATTCATGTGGAATGTAATTTATTTAAAGAGGGAAATTAAGATGGCTTGGATCAATTATGCATCTACCAAGAGCCAAGAGGGATCATATGTCATAATATGCAAACCTATTTTAGTGTGAAAAAAGAATTGTTATACTATATATCTAAACTAATTATTTAATAAAACCATTTTTGAATGTTTATAACCATTATTTTTTTAAAAATTTACTTAATAAAATGTATCTAAATTTTCATACATCGAAATATACATAGTTTTTCTTGTTCTATATTATTTTTGTTACAACTATTTTATTATTCCAAAAATACATGGTTTTTTTTTGTTATATATTATTTATGTTACAATTATCTTATTATTCATGAGTAGTATTTTTTAATATAGAGAAAATTAAATTAATTATGATTTTTTTTTTTAAATGTGATATTTTTTAAATTTCCAAATTATTTCATAGGACATGATTTATATAAAGATGAATGTTCATAATTCTGATTTCTTAAATAACACCGAATTTACCTTTAATTACTTAATTGTAATAGTTTCTAACTACATAACAATTTGTAACTACATACATACTTGTTCAGATTTTTTTTGTTAATGAATATCAAATTTCTTCCATTCAAAAAAACTATATACATGTCTTTAATTACCTAATTGTAGCTAAAAAATCTTACATTTTTTTTACTTTATAATCATAAACAATTTTCATGTTATATGATGTCAAACTTACTCAACTTTTTATTTGAAATTTGAAATTTTAATTTTTATAATTTTTTATTTTATTTTTCAATTCCAAATAAAACTTACGAAAGAAAAAACCCACTCAGTCCTTATTGTAGATTATAGTTTTACAAAATTGACACTATGTAGTTAACAATAGAGTAAGTTAAGACAACCCTAAGGGGTTTTTTTTACAATTTTTATCATAACCTTTCCCTCCATCAAATATATACTGTAGAGTCTTCTGAAGAGAGAGTATATTATAGTTTATAACCTGATCCATAATCAAAGAAAATCACTAGGGATTTCAAAAGTTAGTTATTAGTTTATAACTTGATCCACAATCAAGGAAAATGGCTAGAGATGTCACAAGTTATCATTCGCAAAATGATTTATTGATGTTCCCAGTTGAAATGGATCCTATTAGATGCATGGTGGCCAGAGACACTAAAAAATTCAAATCCATATTGTTTAGAAACCATCCAAATTTTCCATCTTATACAACAATTTCTAATAACAATCTCTCAATTTACTCTCTAATTTTTGAAACCCCCACCCATGCTAGGGAAGTCACAGTGTAAAATATAAATTGGTTTTTACTGCTCTTAAGTGATGAAATCCATAGTTGTTGCATATAGGAGCATACAAACTATTTTTTACTATTCTTAAGTGATGAAATTCATCGTTGTTGCATATAGGGAGCATACAAACTATTTTTTTGTGTGATACCGTTGTTATAATTTTCTCTACAAATGTGTTGGAGTTGTTTTCTCAATAAACTTGTTTTTACTACACTTAAGTGATGAAATTCATCGGTGTTGCATATAGGAGCATTTAGCTCTGGTAAGAAAAGTGTGATACTCTGTTATAATTTTCTCTACAAATTTGATGGAAAGTGTGCCTCGAATGTTGGAAATTTCATGGTTAATGTAATATAAGATAAATAAAATTTTATTTGTTCTACACAAGGTCAAGAAAGTTATGCTGAGTAGCCAAAAAAAACAAGAACATGGCAGACAAGAGGGTCATCTGTGGTTAATAAAAATGTGATATTTTGAATATTTTCAAAGATCACGAAGGAAATAATACATAGGTGACTCAATATGAATTGATCAAGATCAAATATGGAGGAAATGCATCAAAACAACCTTTGATTTTGAAGGTATAAAATCACTATCTATTTCTTTATTCGTGAGGCATTCATGTTGGCATGATCAGAATGGGTAGTTAACTTAAATTCAACATAGGCCTCATGATTTGTAAGGCTCAAGGACTTAGTATTGGATTAATATTTCACTATTTGCTTCCATGGTAGCTAAAAAATATTACATGTTTTTTACTTTATAATCATAAACAATTTTCATATACTTTTTATTTGAAATTTTAAACAATTTTTTTCACTACATAATTTTAGCTTTTATAATTTTCTTATTTTTCAATTCCAAACAAAACTTACAAAAGAAAAAACCCACTCAGTCCTTACTGTAGATTATAGTTTTACAAAATTAACACTATGCAATTAATAATAGAGTAAGTTAGAGTATTTTGAAGAGAGAGTATATTCTAGTTTATAACCTGAGCCACAATCAAAGAAAATCGCTAGGGATTTCACAAGTTGATAGTTTATAACTTGATCCACAATCAAATAAAATGGCTAGAGATGTCACAAGTTATCATTCGCACAATGATTTATTGACGTTCTCAGTTGAAATGGATCCTATTAGATGCATCGTGGCCAGCGACACTAAAAAATTCAAATAGATATCTCTTATGACATCCATATTGTCTACAAACCATCCAAATTTTCCATCTTATACAACAACTTCTAACAATAACCGCTCAATTTACTCTCCAATTTTTGAAACCCCCATCCATGTTGGGGAGATCGCAGTGTAAAATAAAATGTTCTTGTGGTTTTTTTAAAGGGTTCATAAACAAAACAGACAACGAGAAAGTCAATATTGTGGCATAATAACGGATTTTTGAATCGTTGTGACAAACAAAACATCACATTAGCTCATATAATATATCTAATTCTATAAGGATCTGATATGATAACAAAGTTTTGAATCATGATACTAGGTGACAACCAAAACTAAGTTGTAGCCACAAGCAAAAAATCACAACAACTCACAAAATATATCCAAGGTTGCAATGCACCCCATACATAGTGATGGACCTCATCGAAATTTTAGTGCACATAGAACACTGCCCTAAAAATTCTATAATCGTGATAAATTTAGAATAACATAGATGTCTAGATTGGATGTTGAGGTGGGTGGTACAATAATTGAGGATGATTCTTAAAGGGTAAGGGAATTTAGATACTCTACCCTTCCACCAAAGCTATAAAAATTGAGACATGTAGATTATAGTTTTACTTACATTTTTTTACTTTATCATCATAAACAATTTTCATATTATATGATGTCAAACTTACTCAACTTTTTATTTGAAATTTTAAACAATGTTTTTCACTACATAATTTTAGCTTTTATATTTTTTATATTTTTCAATTCCAATCAAAACTTACAAAAGAAAAAACCCACTCAGTCCTTACTGTAGATTATAGCTTTCCGAAATTGACACTATGTAATTAACTATAGAGTGAGTTGAGACAACCCTAAGGGGTTTTTTGTACAAGTTTTATCATAACCTTTCCCTCCATCCAATAGATACTGTAGAGTCTTGTGAAGAGAGAGTGTATTCTAGTTTATAGCCTGATCCACAATAAAAGAAAATAGCTAGGGATTTATAAGTTATTAGTTTATAGCTTGATCCACATAAAAGAAAATGGTTAGACATGTCACAAGTTATCATTCACACAGTGATTTATTGACATTATTAGTTGAAATGGATCCTATTAGATGCATGGTGGCCAGAGACACTAAAAAATTCAAAATAGATATCTCTTATGACATCCATATTGTCTACAAACCATCCAAATTTTCCATCTCATACAATAATTTCTAACAATAACTGCTGAATTTACTCTCTAATTTTTGAAACCATAGTATAAAATCAAATGTTCTTGTGTTTTTTTAAAGGGTTCGTAAACAAAACATACAACGAGAAATTCAATATTGTGGTATAGTAACTCATTTTTGAATCATTGTGACAAACAAAACATCACATTAGCTCACATAATATACCTAATGCTATAAGGATCTGAGATGATAATGAATTTTTGAATCATGATAACTAGGTGACAACCAAAACTAAGTTGTAGCCATAAGAAAAAAATCACAACAAATCACAGAATATATCCAAGGTTGCAATGAACCCCATACACAGTGATTGAAATCATTGGAATTTTAGTCCACATAGAACACCACCCTAAAAATTATATACTCTTGATCAATTTAGAATAACATAAGATATCTAGATTGGATGTCGAGGTGGGAGGTACAATAATTCAGGATGCTTCTTAAAGGGTAAAGGAATTCAGATACTCTACCCTTCCACCAAAGCTATAAAAAGTGAGACTTGTAGATTATAGTTTTACAAAATTGACACGATTTGATTGAGAATAAGTTACAAACATCAGGTATTTAAAAATTAATAAGAGAAAGGTACATGAGGGCCATGGTAAATAATTTGATTCTTTGTACTATTTTTATTTAAAATAGTAATTTGTATTTGTATTTTTTAAATGAATATTGTTAAAAGTGTTGTACTATTTTTATTTAAAATAGTAATTTGTATTTGTATTTTTTAAATGAATATTGTTAAAAGTGTAATTGAGTAAAATGTATTAAATTGATATTCTAATTTTTAAGATATTTATTTAAAAAATAAAAGTATGGTGAGTTTTGTTCTATTAAGATTTACTCTAGATGTGCTCAGAATGACTCTATCTCAAGTCCCAAAGAAGATTCTTCTTTCTCTTCATATTATAGCTTCTCCTCCTTGTACAAATTTAAGCTATGAGGCACAAGGTAGTTGTTACATATAGGAACATTTAGATATGATAAGAAAAATGTGATACTCCATTGTAATTTTCCCTAAAATTGTGATGGAAAATGTGCCCTAAATCTTGAAAATTTCATGGTTAATGTAGTATAAGATACATGTAAATTTACAGTTTTGTATACAAGATTGAGAAAGCTATGCCCAATATCCAACACCATAGAGAAAGACAAGTTCACCAATTCAACAGTTGCTTCCAAATCTCTCTCAGTGCTAGAGTTGTTTTCTCAATAATTTTTTTTTAATGCTCTTGAACTGATGAAAGCCATCATTGTTGCATATAGGGGCATTTTGATCTGATAAGAAAAGTGTGATACTGTGTTATAATTTTCTCTAGGAAGGTGTTGGAGTTGTTTTCTCAATAAACTTGTTTTTACTGCTCTTAAGTGATGAAATACATCGTTGTTGCATATAGGAGCATTTATCTCTGATAAGAAAAGTATGACACTATTTTGTGAGTTTATCTACAAATGTGTTGGAGTTGTTTTCTTAATAAACTTGTTTTTACTACTCTTAAGTGATGAAATTCATCGTTTTTGCATATAGGAGCATTTAGATGTGATAAGAAATGTGTGATACTCTGTTATAATTTTCTCTACAAATGTGATGGAAAGTGTGCCATGAATGTTGGCAATTTCATGGTTAATGTAATACAAGATAAATAAAAATTCATTTCCTCTACACAAGATCAAGAAAGCTATGCCGAGTAGCCAACACTACAGAACAAGACATGTTCACCAACTCCATAAATGCTACCAAATCTCTCTCGTTGTTGGAGCGATTTTCTCAATTTCCTTATTTTTACTGCTCTTGAAGTGATGAAAGCCACCTCTCCATATATTTTTTACTGTCTGCAAAAAGAAAAAGAAAAAACCAACTTCATATCAGCTATACTGAAAAAACAAGAACATGGAACAAAAAAAAAAACCAACTTCATATCAGCTATACTGAAAAAACAAGAAAATGGAAGACACGAGGGACATCAGTGGTAAAGAACAATGTGATATTTTGAATATTTTCAAAGATCATGAAGGGAATAATACATAGGCGACTCAATAGGAATTGATCAAGATTAAATATGGTGGCATGATCAGACAAGGTATTTAACTTAACTTCAACATAGGCCTCATGATTTGTAAGGCTCAAGGAAGTAGAATTGCATTAATATTTCAGTACTTGCTTCTATGGAAGAAAATTTTGATTTTCATTCCTCCACAATGGCTCCTTCTCTACAATATCTTATTTCTTCTAGGCTACTCTTTCCTATGCTATTTCCTTACGGCGTTTCTTTTGCAACATGTGCAATTGCTAGTATAACTATATCAGTAAATATATCAAGCATAAACCCTTTCTCAATCTCAACAACTTTCCTAAATTTAGGGTGATGGAAATTCTCAACCCTAACAACATTCTTAATGCTGAAGTTACTTCCACTTTATCATGGAGACTCTTAACCTATAAATAAGCTTCCACTTTGTTACAATACCAAGGCTTATGATTACTACTTACCCCAAAACCACAACAGATTACATGGTCAAAAATATTATATATATATATATATATATATATATTTTTATGTTAATTTAATTATATGACCATCACTTTTTAATTAAATTTAAAAGAAAAAATACATTAAATCTTAAACCTTTGTCTTGATTACTATTAAATATTCTCCACTTATTATTTATCAATTATTTCTTGAGAGGTTCTCTACCCCTTATAATGGGTACAAATGTCAAGCATAAAGGTTTAACATTTAACATCTACATGTCCACTAAATTATTAAAAAAGAAGTAATAAATAAAGTTAAAAGTAATAAATAAAATGTTAAAATTAATATAAAACCTCTAAACATTTAAAGGTTGGCTCAATTAATAATAAAAATTTAAAGTTAAAATCAATTTTTGATATGTAAAATTTATTATTAACTTGTGCATATGTCTTGTTAGCATGCCATGGATCAATACAATGTCACTTCCCTGACAATGGAAATATTTTATAACAATATGACATGATTCTTAATCATGGAAATTCAGCCCCAATTTATGGTCGATATTATTAGCATGTAAATAGGATTTGTTATGATATCATGGGTCAATACCATGGTTTATCAATACCACATGGCCAATAACCATAACTTATTTCACAATCAAGATATTCTAAAATAATTTATTTTAATTTAATTTAATAACATTTTCTTAATTAATTCTAAAAGGAAAAATGTTATGATTACTTTTGAGATATATATAAACGCTATATGGTATATACCCATATAAATTAAATCAAAGTTTCAATCAAATTAAAAATGAGAATACTTTTATATAAATAATATTACTAAGAAGCAACATAAATACATTTTAACTAAGCATCAAGTGATGAGAACAAACAAGTTGAATAACAATAATATAGGAAAGATAGTGCATGGTTGTTTTAAGTTTTTAATTATTTTATTTTCTTTGACATGGTTGATCCAAAACATATGCTTATAATTTTACAACCATATGGCTTTGTTTTTGTAATTTAGATATTTTCTTAAACACAATATTGTGGAATCAAATTTAAGAGAAGGCGCGGGGGGGGGGGGGGAAGAGATAGTGGCAAAGAGGGAGGGAAAGGAGAAAAATATCGAGAGAGGGGGCGAGGGGAGCGAAAATGAGGTGGGAGAGAGAGGGAGAGAGAGGAAGGAATACAAAGAGGAGGGGGAGAGAGAAGGAGAGAGGGAGAGAGAGAGAGACAAATGGAGTTGGAAGGGGAGAGAGAGGGAGGAAAGAAAACATATAGAGAGAGATAGAGGTTGAGAAAGAGAGGGGGTGACAAGGGAGGGATGGGGAGAGAGCAAGTGATATAGGAGGGAAGAGAGAGAACAGGAGAGGAGAGTGACAAAGACAGAAGGGAAAGAGAGAGAGGGGGGAGGTAGTGATAGAGTTAGAGGGAAGAGAGAGAGAGAGAGAGTGATGGGGGCGAGAGATAGAGGGATGTGGGATAGAATGAAATAGAGAATATAAAAGAGAGAGATGAGTCAATAGAGAGAGATAAATATGGAGTTGGAAGGGGAGAGAAAGGGATGGAAGAAGAATTACATGGAGGGATAAAAGTAGAGAGAGAGGGGGACTGATAAGGGAGAGATGGAGAAATAGTACAAGAGAGAGCAGAGTGGGAGGGAAGAGGGAGAGGAGAGTGATAGGGAGAGTAGAGAAAGAGAGAGAGAAACCAGCCTAGATCCATCTTAACCCTAGATCAATCAAGCGTCGAGAGTGATCAAATTTCTCGAGGAGAAAACCTTTCCTCAAGATTTGAAATCGAAAAAGATGTTTGCACCTCGAGAGACTTGATCCCTCTCAGAACTTGATAGATCAAGTGTTACGATTGATATACGATGGTTAAATTTAAATTAGGAAATCTGTATTCCAAGATAAAAATATTTAATCCAAAAAATATCGTATAATTAAATAATACGTTGAAATCTAGGTATTCACATCATTAGATACAAATACAGTGTACTACAAGATTTCATATGTATTTTCTTAGGATATTATTCAATTTTTTTTTAATAAAATAAAAATGATAGTCAATAAAAAAACTGAAATTTTTTTAACACTACTTAAAATTCTACTTTAGTTGATTCATTCGAAAATAGTCTTCAAGATGGATCCCCGTTGCAATTTGAAATGTCAATGAATTTCTTATAACACTGTGGATAATCTAGATCATTCTTCTCCATTTTTTTTTATCTTAAGGGTATATATATATATATATATCACTTAACAATCAATAAAAATAATATCAAAATGAGGGTATAAAAATAATCAAAATTAAATGTAAAAAACAATATAATAGTTGTTAGACAAACAAACAATATTTAAATTAGTTTTATTAATTCATAAGAAAATATATTTAATATAAATGTGAAATTTTGTAACATTATTTTATATAATGTTTATTTTTTTCTTTTTTTTTACTTGGAAATTCATTGAAGGATTTGTGTGTATAATTTAGAGGAAAATACGTTATATTCCATGCAAAGAATCTATTCAAAGCAACAATAAGAACAAATTCCATGAGATTTAATCCTCATATAAAAACAAAAATCATGAGATTTAATCTCACGTTTATAAACATTAGTTTTAATCCCGATATAAAACAAAATCTCAGGATATTAAAACTAATCTTTATGTGACTTTTTAATGATTTTCCAACGCTACACAAAATAGATTGAAGTTATAAATCTAATGTTAATATTTTCTAACTTTGTAATTATCCTTTTGATGTTTGTGATGTACTATTATTCAAACCATACTTTGGGAAGCTTCATGTTGTATATGAGTCTAGGTCCCGTGCTATTATTATCACTTTAGGAAATAAGCTATAAAGGATACCGAAGGTAGCCCCACCTACCACCATTTCTTTGAACTCTACAAAGCAATGAAACAAGATCATCTCATAGACTAGTAAATTTGTTTTCTTTCTTAGTGACTCTCAAAATAAGGGGAAGATCATGGCCACATTCATGGCCCCTAAGGGAGGTACCTCACATAACAAAAGCAGGTGGAGAATATCATGGAAGAATAGTGGTACATATCCTCACCCATATAGGTACATTTTCAATGTTAGGTCAAGCATTCCATCAATATAACCCACATAGCATGTCTAACCAATGGGCCAATAAACCACTACACCATTCTAGAAAGCTAAGAAATCAAGCAAAAAATCTAGGAGTTGCTACAAAGAGGGAAAATCCGACTATGTTCCTCACCTTGTGGGAGCTAGATTTTACTTGTACAAAAGATGGATGGGACCTAGAGACTCTACATTAACTACCAGACACTAAATAAATTAATTTTTAGGAACAAGTACCCAATCCCATGGATTGGTGACCTTCTTGACCAGCTCAAGGGGGGCATGTACTTCAATAATATTGATTTGAAGTCTAGATATCACTAGGTTCTCATAGAACCCATAGATGGGTGGAAGATTTCCTACAAATCTAAGGAGGGTCCTTTTTAGAGATTGGTCATGCCTTTCAGATTGAAAATTTCCCATACAAAATTTATGAGGCTAATGGATGACATGTTCTGGCCCTTTACTAACTCGTTTGTGGTTGTACAACTAGTTCACATCCTCATCTTCAATAAGAACTGGGAAGACAACTTGCAACACATTTGGTAGGTCCTTCAAACACTGTGATAGCAAAAACTATGTTCCAAGTTGGAGAAATTCACCTTTGGCATGAGCGAGGTGCATAATCCGAGTTAAATCATTGATGAAAAAGGCATGCATATGGATTTGTCTAAGATCCAAGTAGTTTGATATTGGCCAGCCTTGGTCACTCTAATATACCTTCATAGGTTTTGGCCTCAGTCAATTTTGTAAGGGCGGAGTGAAAGATTTTTTTTTTCAACCATCCCAACAGAAGTTGTTTGTTGATTTGAAGTGTTATCACCCAAACAATGTTGACCTAGCCATTTTGTACTAGGTGGATCAAAATACACTATGTAGGACAAGTTTTTCCATGGAAAACTCAATTTGACCATAAGAAATAATTTAGTGAACCATTTTCCTAAGGCATTTCTAATGTAGGAGCATCCTACTCCATAAATACATTTTTTGAAGAAACCTAAGGGGAATTTTTATTTTATGAAGGGCGAGATTCCCTAATGTTTTAATTATTAAAATCATGATTAATTTTTTATTATTATCTAATGTGTGAGAACATTTGAGGTCTTAGGTGTTATGAGTTCCTTGCATATTTTATGGAGCTAAAACATCTCTTGGAGATTGAGTAAGGGATTTTAGGATTTTCGTGAGGATATTTTATAGGATCTAAACTAAATTTAGTTCAAAATCCTTCCATTGTAAATATGATATGCCTTGAAGGCATTTGTGGTCGGATTGGATAAGTATATAGTGAGTGTAAGAGAGTGAGAAGTGTGAGTAAGAGAAGGTCCATGGGACCAAAAGGAGAGGGAAGTGTGACATTATTGCTAATTGTATTGATCCTCCCTTTGTGGTGTAAAATAATCAAAGTTTTATTGAATTTCCTGATTGAAATTAGTGTGGCGTGATTGGGTGTATGAACCGTTAATGTGATGAATAGATCAAGTTTTTTTGGTAATTTTTATAATAGAGTATACACATTAGTGACAAGACTAGTACTCCTTTCTATTATGAATTTGATTGGAGTTTACATTTGATACTATGAATCTTTGTGTTAATACTTTGGGAAGTGAAAGAAACTACACATTGATCAAGTCATATTGGCTCACTCTTGTACACAAAGGAATATGTGTTGATTTTTTTTCCAAGTTGTAGAGCATCAAATCCCTTTAATGAGGAAACACAATGATAATTTGAACCAGTCAAGGTTCTAGCTTTGAGATCACGCTTTGGCTTATCTTTTTACTAGATGACGTTAATTTGAAGTTCTTAATTCAGATTTGAACATAGAGTTTGATGTCAATTGTAGTCAAAATTTGTTTTCAAGGGTCAAAGTTCCACCCATGATCTAGAGATCAATCATTCTATTAGTTATTGAGGTGAGGGTTAGTATACAGGTGAAACCATAGCATGTGAAGGCAAGCATAGCACCAGAATTGTATGTGTAGCATCTTAGAGGTGTTTGCATAGCATCTATGGTGTGTGTCCAACACATGCACAATGAATGTGCAGCCTCAACTGAAAATGAAAGGTTATGACCAAATCTTGATTTTTCTATACTTCCTTTGGATATTTGGAGAATCACTCTCCTGAACGTTGTTATTTTCCCTTGCACATTGAAACATGTTCCATCAACCTCCAGATTGATCATAGCAATTCCAAGAGAGCTCCAATTATGTGATAAGATTGATGGAAAAGGTTCCTGAGTGCGCTAATCTTTGATAAAGGCATAAAGAATATTTTTTCAGGTTATGAAAGTATAATCTGTTGTTTGAATGAATCATTCACATGTTTCTCTAAATGGAAGGCTAATATATATTTTGAATGAAGCATTTGTGAATGGAATTAAGATCATCTTCAGTTTTAGCAATGAAATGTGTTTTTGGGGATTTATCTTTTGTTAAAATAAAAAGGGCCCATACAGATCTAGAGTTTTTTATCAGCTTCAAACCCTGCTGATTGATTATATGTTGCATATTTGGTTTTTTTTTTATTTTTTTATCCAATATGGAACCCTTTCTATAGAGAAAAAATGTATATGTAGAGGTAATAGAGCCCATATTGGGCATAATTTGGTATTAGAGTAGGATTGTCTATACAATATGATCAAGGAGGCCCAATTCATCTCATTTTGAAATTGAGGAACAAGTATTTTTATATGTTGCAGGTTTAAATAAGACCATGACAGTGGAAAGAATACAACAATATTCAAGAGGGAGAGATCTGAATTGGGTATAGATCTTGTAATTCTCTTTGAGGCATTATAAGTGAAACTTGTGTATGGATATTGAATTTTTTGTGCAGAGGTGAATTTCCAGCAGTGGAATTGCAAAAGAGTGTAGTGAATTGTAGAGGAGAGTTAGTATAAGGTACTTGAAGACTAAGGAAAAGTAAAAATTGAGATCATTCCATCTAAGGGAAGAGTGATAAAAATACAATGTCATTGAATTAAGGTCTTGTTAAGTGGTTAATTTTGATGAATAATGATGTGTATATGGAGGTAGTAGCAGACAAGGGAATTGTGGCAGTCATACAGTAAGAATAAGAAGAAAGGGAGCAGAAGTGCAAAAGCCAGATAAGAGCAACAAAATGATCAATAGGGTTCTAGAGGAAAGAGAACCAAGTGATTCCATGAGATCAAGCATACGAGGGAAGCTTGATAGGGGATTGTGTAGCAATAATTGAGACTGGCTACAAGAGAAAGGCTTTAGTGTAGCTCCCAAGTGGACATGGAAAGTTCATAAGAGGAAAGGTGAAAATGACTCCAGAGAGTCAGAGGAAAGAATTAAAAGAAAGCCATATAAGGAGGAAAGAATATGCCAAAACAGATGGTAGAAGGAGAGTATATGATGAAGAAATTGATAGGGATATGGTTGAGTTAAGGGCACAAATCAATCATTTGAAACAACTGCTACAAAAGGACATTAGGGAGGATCTGAAATATGGAGTGAACATAAGGAAAAGTGTCAAGTGGTTTTTTATGGGGTTATTTTCCAAGAATTTGATGCAAAAGAAGAATATTTGGATGAAGGAGGAAAAGAAAACTAGTAGAAGTAAACATAGAGAAGAAGTTCACTTTTGTGAACCCAACGAAGGATCAATCCTAAGAAAGGATGATGATGAGAGTGATGGGATGATTAAGTGCTTGGAGTAAAAAAGAAAGGAGATGTCGATGACATCAAGTGAAGAAGGAAATTTTAATGTATTTCAACCTAATTGTTTGTACGAGTATGAAGTCTTAGGTACTAAATATCAAGAAAATGGAGCTAAAAAAATGCTAAAAATGAAGGAAGGAGAAACAGTCCAAGAAAAGAGGGACTATGCTTGTAAAGGACAACAGGAGGTAGTTGATTATGGATTTGGACGGTTTCAAAGGAGTATTTTAGAATAAGGAAGTTTAGCCTTGTGTCATGAAGACAGCCTTGAAGAAGGTTATGAAAGAATTCATATCAAAATTTCACAATTTTGTGAAAATAGGAGTAATATGGGAGGTATAATTCATTGGTTGTACATTTTTTCACTGAGTGTTTATCTAAATATTTCTGAAGAAATTGCTTGTATGACTGAGAGTTATTGGAAACTAGAAAAGGAGGAGACAATGTACATCTTGCAGATATGCAATTATGGAAAAGGAAGAGCTGATAAGGAGAGTGCAGCTCAAGACAATTTTGGCAATGGAAAAGAAACTGTAAAGATTCAAATAATTGGAAGCATCCAAGGGCCTGAGGAAGAAGAGATATTATTATCTCATGTAGTCAGGAAAATAAGGTGACTAACTTATGAAGACAATCACGGAGAAGAATTTGCATAAATTTCTCATGGAAGGATAGAATATGGCTATGCTTAGAAAGGTCATGAAGAGGTTTATGAAGAACCAAGAATTAGTTGGAACAAAAATCAGATTACTAATTGTGATAAGAGAGCTATAGAATGTGAATAAAAAGTACAAGAAGAAGCTCATGTAACAGAAAATTTCAACCAAAAAGAAGAGAAATGTATGTTGGAAACTAAGCATAAGCCTAAGAAATGTCAGGAAGAATGTAATTTCTGCAAAAACTTTGAATCTGTAGGTACAAAATATGGAAGAAATCAACCTTCCATGGAGTAGCTGAAAAGGAGAATGGTCAAAGAAATCATATTCTTTGGAAGTTTATGAAGGAAAGTGGGAGAAAACTCTTGAAATTATCTCACAGTACAAGGTTGGAACATTGATGGCTGAATGGAAAAGATTGCTTTAGGGTGACAAGAATTGTAAATATAGGTTTGAGAATGGAAGAAATGTTTGGAAGATTAATAGAGATCAAAGGGATAGGCTTGAAGATAATTCATTTTTTAAATTTCTGAATTGGTTGCAACGGGAATATCACAATTTTGAAGAACTAATTGTGTATGATCATTTCTAGATGATCATGATGATCATGAAATATTTTTTTTTTATTTTTTTTCAGGGTTTAGAGAAAAATTTAGTGGATGGTTTTCATGAAGAGTAGTGTTCCAAATAGAATGGAAATTTGGATGAAGAAAGAATAATTTTAACAACTATTATGCAGGGTACTATTGAAGCGAAAGAGGATTTCAGAGAAAGAGACATGGAAGAATTTGAACAAAATTTGTTCACAAGTCCAAAAGGAGGCAAAGACCAAATATTTGATGGTGTAGAACCTGTCAATGCAGATAAATATGATGTGAATGCAAATATGAATTGGGAGGATGAAGAAATTTAATGGAAAATTTTAATCTCATATAAAAAAAAAATGTTTGTGAGATTAAAACTAATGTTTATGCTTGATTTTTAATGATTTTCCAACTACACAAAATAGATTGAAGTTATAAATCTAATGTTAATATTCTATAACTTTGTAATTCTCCTCTCGATGTTGGTGATGTACTATTATACACACCATACTTTGGGAACCTTCATGTTGTATATGAGTCTAGTTCTCATGCTATTATTAGCACTTTAGGAGATAAGCTATAAAGGATACCGAAGTTAGCCCCACCTACCACCATTTCTTTGAACTCTACTAAGCAATGAAACAAGATCATCTCATAGACTAGTAAATTTGTTTTCTTTCTTAGTGACTCTCAAAATAAGGGGAAGATCATGGCCACATTCATGGCCCCTAAGGGAGGTACCTCACATAACAAAAGCAGGTGGAGAATATCATGGAAGAATAGTGGTACATATCCTCACCCATATAGGTACATTTTCAATGTTAGGTCAAGCATTCCATCAATATAACCCACATAGCATGTCTAACCAATGGGCCAATAAACCACTACACCATTCTAGAAAGCTAAGAAATCAAGCAAAAAATCTAGGAGTTGCTACAAAGAGGGAAAATCCGACTATGTTCCTCACCTTGTGGGAGCTAGATTTTACTTGTACAAAAGATGGATGGGACCTAGAGACTCTACATTAACTACCAGACACTAAATAAATTAATTTTTAGGAACAAGTACCCAATCCCATGGATTGGTGACCTTCTTGACCAGCTCAAGGGGGGCATGTACTTCAATAATATTGATTTGAAGTCTAGATATCACTAGGTTCTCATAGAACCCATAGATGGGTGGAAGATTTCCTACAAATCTAAGGAGGGTCCTTTTTAGAGATTGGTCATGCCTTTCAGATTGAAAATTTCCCATACAAAATTTATGAGGCTAATGGATGACATGTTCTGGCCCTTTACTAACTCGTTTGTGGTTGTACAACTAGTTCACATCCTCATCTTCAATAAGAACTGGGAAGACAACTTGCAACACATTTGGTAGGTCCTTCAAACACTGTGATAGCAAAAACTATGTTCCAAGTTGGAGAAATTCACCTTTGGCATGAGCGAGGTGCATAATCCGAGTTAAATCATTGATGAAAAAGGCATGCATATGGATTTGTCTAAGATCCGTCATTTGAGATTGGCTGTGTAGAGCACTAATAGACCTTCATGGGGTGCCTAATTAAGTCAACTTTCTAAGAAGCGGAAGTGAAAGATTTTCAACCATCCCAATGCGTTGTTTGTTGATTTGAAGTGTTATCACCCAAAAAATGTTTGCCTAGCCATTTCTTACTAGGTGGATCAAAATACACCATGTAGGATAATGTTTCCCATGGAAACTCAATTTCAACATAAGAAAAAATTTACTGAACCATTTTCCTAAGGTATTTCTGAAGTAGGAGCATCCTACTCCATAGATTCATTTTTTGAAGAAACCTAAGGGGAATGCTTATTTTATGAAGGGAGAGATTCCCTAATGTTTTAATTATTAAAACTATGATTAATTTGTGATTATTCTCAAATGTGTGAGAAAATTTGAGGTCTTAGGTGTTATAAGTTCCATGCATATTTTATGGAGCTAAAATATCTCTTGGAGATTGAGTGAGGGATTTTAGGATTTTGGTGAGGATATTTTATAGGATATGAACTAAAATTAGTTCAGAATCCTTTCATTGTAAATATGATATGCCTTGAAGGCATTCGTGGTTGGATTGGATAAATTATATAGTGAGTGATAGTGAAGTGTGCAGGTAAAGAGGTCCATGGGACCAAAGGAGAGGAAGTGTGACATTGTGCCTAATTGTATTGATCTACTTTGTGGTTAAAATGATCGAGTTTTATTGGATTTCTCATTGAAATTAATTATTGGGCGTGATTGGGTGTATGATGGTTCATGTGATTAATAGATCAGGATTTGTATTTTATAATAGAGTATACACATTAGCAGTGACAAGACTAGTACTCTTTTCTATTATGAATTTGATTGGAGTTTACATTTGATACTATGAATCTTTGTGTTAATACTTTGGGAAGTGAAAAAAGCTACACATTGATCAAGTCAAATTGGCTCACTCTTGTACACAAAGGAATATGTGTTGATTTTTTTTCCATGTTCTAGAGCATCAAATCCCTTTAATGGGGAAACACAATGATAATTTGAACCATTCAAGGTTCTAGCTTCGAGATCAAGCTTTGGCTTATCTGTTTACTAGATGAGGTTAATTTGAAGTTCTTAAGTTAGATTTGAACATAGAGTTTGATGTCAATTGTAGTCAAAATTTGTTGTCAAGGGTCAAAGTTCCACCCATGATCTAGAGATCGATCATTCTGTTAGTTATTGAGGTGAGGGTTAGTATACAGGTGAAACCGTAGCATGTGAAGGCAAGCATATCACCAGAATTGTATGTGTAGCACCTCAAAGGTGTTTGCATAGCATCTATGGTGTGTGTCCAACACATGCGCAATGAATGTGCAGCCTCAACTGAAAATGCAAGGTTATAACCAAATCTTGATTTTTCTATACTTCCTTTGGATATTTGGAGAATCACTCTACCTAAACGTTGTGTTTTTCCCTTGTACATTGAAACATGTTCCATCAACCTCTAGATCGATCACACCAATTCCAAGAGAGCTCCAATTCTTTGATAATATTGATGGCAAAGGTTCCTGAGTGCGCTAATCTTTGATAAAGGCATAAAGAATATTTTTTCAAGTTATGAAAGTATAATCTGTTGTTTGAATGAATCATTCATGTGTTTCTCGAAATGGAAGGCCAATATATAGTTTTAATGAAGCATTTGTGAATGGAATTAAGATCATCTTCAGTTTTAGCAATGAAATATGTTTTTGGGGATTTATATTTTGTTAAAATAAAAAGGGCCCATAGAAATCTAGGGTTTTTTATCAGATTCAAACCCTGCTGATTGATTATATGTTGCAGATTTGGTTTTTTTTTTTTTTTTTAATCCAATATGGAACCCTTTCTATAGAGAAAACATGTATATCTAGAGGTAATAGAGCCCATATTGGGCATCATTTGGTATTAGAGCAGGATTTTCTATAAAATATGATCAAGGAGGCTCAATTCATCTCATTTTGAGGAGGTGGGAACAGTGTTTTATATGTTGAGGGTTTAAATAAGACCACATGACAATGGAAAGAATACAACAAATATTCAAAGGGAGAGATACGAATTGGGTATAGATCCTGTAATAATTCTTTTTGAGACAACTATGATGAAATTTGTGTATGGATATTGATTTTTTAGTAGCAGAGGTGAATTTCCGATGAGTAGATTGCAAAGAAGCAGGTGAAACTGTGAGGAGAGTTAGTAGAAGGTAGTTGAAGACTAGAGGAAAATACAAAACTGAGATCATTCCATCTAAGGGAAGAGTGATAAAAAGACAATGTCATTGAATGAAGGTCTTTTTAAGTGGTTAATTTTGATTAATAGCGATGTGTATATGCAGGTAGTAGCAGACAAGGGAATTGTGGCAGTCATACAGTAAGAATAAGAAGAAAGGGAGAAAAAGTGCAAAAGCAAGATAAGAGCAAAAGAATGATCAATAGGGTTCTAGAGGAAAGAGAACCAAGTGATTCCATGAGATCAAGCATACGAGGGAAGCTTGATAGGGGATTTTGTAGCAATAATTGAGACTAGCTACAAGAGAAAGGCTTTAGTGTAGCTCCCAAGTGGACATGGAAAGTTCATAAGAGGAAAGGTGAAAATGACTCCAGAGAGTCAGAGGAAAGAATTAAAAGAAAGCCATATAAGGAGGAAAGAATATGCCAGGACAGATGGTAGAAGGAGAGTATATGATGAAGAAATTGATATGGATATGGTTGAGTTAAGGGCACAAATCAATCATTTGGAACAACTTCTACAAAAGGACATTAGGGAGGATCTGAAATATGGAGTGAACATAAGGAAAAGTGTCAAGTGTTTTTTTATGGGGTTATTTTCCAAGAAGTTGATGCAAAATAAGAATATTTGGATGATGGAGGAAAAGAAAACTAGTAGAAGTAAACATAGAGAAGAAGTTCACTTTTGTGAACCCGAAGAAGGATCAATCCTAAGAGAGGATGATGATGAGAGTGATCGGATGATGGAGTGCTTGGAGTAAAAAAAAAAGGAGATGTCGATGACATCAAGTGAAGAAGGAAATTTTAATGTATTTCAAGCTAATTGTTTGTACGATTATGAAGTCTTAGGTACTAAATATGAAGAAAATGGAGCTAAAAAAATGCTAAAAATGAAGGAAGGAGAAACAGTCCAAGAAAAGAGGGACTATGCTTGTAAAGGACAACAAGAGGTAGTTGATTATAGAGTTGGAAAGTTTCAAAGGAGTGTTTTAGAATAAGTAAGTTTATCCTTGTGTCATGAAGACAACCTTGAAGAAGGTTATGAAAGAATTCATATCAAAATTTCACAATTTTGTGAAAAGAGGAGTAATATGGTAGGTATAATTCGTTGGTTGTACATTTTTTCACTGAGTGTTTATCTAAACATTTCTGAAGAAATTGCTTGTATGAATAAGAGTTATTGGAAACTGGAAAAGGAGGAGACAATGTACATCTTGCAGATATACAATTATGGAAAAGGAAGAGCTGATAAGGAGAGTGTAGCTCAAGACAATTTTGTCAATGGAAAAGAAACTGTAAAGATTAAAAGACTAGGAAGCATCCAAGGGCCTGAGGAAGAAGAGATATTATTATCTCATGTAGTTAGGAAAATAAGGTGAATAACTTATGATGACAATCACGGAGAAGAATTTGTAGAAATATCTCATGGAAGGATAGAATATGGCTATGCTTAGAAAGGTCATGAAGAGGTTTATGAATAACCAAGAATTAATTGGGACAAAAATAAGATTACTAATTGTGATAAGAGAGCTACAGAATGTGAATAAGAAGTAAAAGAAGAATCTCATGTAACAGAAAATTGCAACCAAATAGAAGAGAAATGTATGTTGTAAATTGAGCATAAGCCCAAGAAATATCAGGAAGAATGTAATTTCTGCAAAATTTTTGAATCTGTAGGTACAAAATATGGAAGAAATCAACCTTCCATGGAGCAACTGAAAAGGAGAATGTTCAAAGAAATCATATTCTTTGGAAGTTTATGAAGGAAAGTGGGAGAAAACTCTTGAAATTATCTCATAGTACAAGGTTGGAACATTAATGGATTAATGGAAAAGATTGCTTTAGGGTGACAAGAAATGTAAATATAGGTTTGAGAATGGAAGAAATGTTTGGAATATTGACAGAGATCAAAGGTATAGGCTTGAATATAATTCACATTTTAAATTTCTGAATTGGTTGCAACATGAATATCACAATTTTGAAGAACTAATTGTGTATGATCATTTCTAGATGATCATGATGATCATGAAATATTTTATTTTTAATTCTTTTCAGGGTTTATAGAAAAAAATAGTGGATGTTTTGCATGAAGAGTAGTGTTCCAAATAGAATGGAAATTTTGATGAAGAAAGAATAATTTTAACAGCTATTATGTAGGGTACTATTGAAGCGAAAGAGGATTGTAGAGAAAGAGACATGGAAGAATTTGAACAAAATTTGTTCACAAGTCCAAAAGGAGGTGAAGACCAAAGATTTGATGGTGTAGAACCTGGAAATGCAGATAAATATGATGTGAATGCAAAGATGAATTGGCAGGATGAAGAAATTTAACGGAAAATTTTCACAATTGAAAATCAACATACAGGAGATTGGTTTTTTGTTTCATACCAAGAAAGCAGTTAAGCGGGTTTGAAGATGAAGGACTTCCACTTAAAGCATTGGATGTGTAGACAATGGGAAAAGTAGAGGAATGGTATATTATAACTTCTACCAATTAATTGTGTATTGATATTCATCATGATCATAAAATAACCTCTTGGACGCAACCCATGATGGTGATGGTGGAAGCACAAGATAAAAAAATTGATAAAAGGTGCATTGAGCAAGGTTTTAAATATTTTGAAACCTTGAGAAATAAATTTTTCGAGTGTAAGCTATATTGTGAAGGAGTAAATTATTCATTTCGAAGAGGCAGAAATCAGTAGCGGGTAGAGATAAAGAATACAACATTGGAAATAAAATATTTCAAGTGGATAATAGGGAACAAAAGAAACAACAAGAAGGTGATTTTTAATTCAAGTAAGAGAAAGATAATTGCACAAATACAATTTAATAATTTGGATCTAGGAGGAATGCATACATCTACAAGGCAACAACAAGATGGAAAAGCGTGTGGTGATCAACAACATAAAGCTTGGAAACCAGGATGACTTGAAAAACAACAATTCAGGATTAGGAGATCATGGAAGATTTTGTTCCTTGGGAATCTGATGCAGGAGCATCCTACTCCATAAATTTATTTTTTGAAGAAACCCAAGGGGAATGTTTATTTTATGAATGGAGAGATTCCCTAATGTTTTAACTATTAAAATGATGATTAATTTGTGATTATTATTGAATGTGTGAGAATGCTTGAGGTCTAAGGTGTTATAATTTCCATGCATACTTTATGAAGCTGAAATATCTCTTGGAGATTGAGTGAGGGATTTTAGGAGTTTGGTGAGGAGATTTTATAGGATCTGAACTAAAATTAGTTCAGAATACTTTGATTGTAAATATGATATGCCTTGAAGGCATTCATTTTTGGATTGGATAGGGAGCATATAGTGAGTGGAAGAGAGTGAGAAGTGTGAGTAAGAGAAGGTCCATGAGACCAAAAGGAGAGGGAAGTGTGACATTATTGCTAATTGTATTGATCATCTCTTTTTTGTGTAAAATAATAAGAGTTTTATTGAATTTCCTGATTGAAATTAGTCCGGTGTGATTGGGTGTATGATCCATTAATGTGATGAATAGATCAATTTTGTTTGGTTATTGTTATAATATAGTATACATAGTAGTGACATTACTAGTACTTTTTCTATTATGAATTTGATTCGAGTTTAGATTTGATACTGTGAATATTTGTGTTAATACTTTGGGAAGTGCAAGAAGCTACAGAGTGGTCAAGTTAGATTGGCTCACTCTTGTACACAAAGGAGTGTGTGGTTATTTTTTTTCCATGTTGCAGAGCATCAAACCCCTTTAACAAGGAAACACAATGATGATTTGAACCAGTTAAGGTTCTAGCTTCAAGATCAAGCTTTAGTTTGTCTATTTATTAGATGAGGTTCAATTGAAGTCCTTAAGTCATATTTTAACGTAGATTTTGTTGTCAATTGTAGTCTAAATTTATTGTCCAGGGTCAAAGTTCCATCCCAAATCTAGAGATCGATCACTCCGTCAGTTGCTGAGGTGAGGGTTATCATACGGGTGAAACTGTAGCATTTGAAGGCAAGCGTAGCACCGCAATTGTGTGTGTGTCACCTCAAAGGTGTTTACGTAGAATCTCTGGTGTGTGCACAACACATGCACAGCGAATGTGTAGCCTCAACTGAAAACACAGGGTTATGACCAAATCTTGATTTTTCTAGACTTCTTCCGGATCTGTGGTGAAAAGCTCTATGTTAACATTGTGTTTTTCCATTGTACATTGAAACATGCTCCATCCACCTCTTGATTGATCACACCAATTCCAAGAGAGCTCTAGTTCTATGATAAGATCGATGGAAAAGGTTCCAGAGAGCACAAGTCTTTGATAAAGGCATAAAGAATGTTTTTTCGATGATGAAAGTCTAATATGTTGTTTGAAATGAGCATTCATATGTTTCTGACAATGGAATGCCAATCTCTAGTTTGAATGAAGCATTCGTGAATGGCATTAAGAACATCTTCAGTTTTAGCAATGAAATGTGTTGTTGGGAATTTAGCTTTTGTTCAAATAAAAAGGGTGCATACAGATATGGGGTTTTTTATTAGATTCAAACACTGTTGATTGATTATATGTTGCAAATTTGGTTTTTTTACTTATGTAATATGGAACCCTGTCTATAGAGAAAATAGGTAGATCTAGTGGTAATCCAACCCATATTGGGCATCAGTTTCTCATTAAAATCCAAAAACCCCATGAGAATAATTAAATAAGTCATTATTTATTTAACATTCTCAAGAAATAATTATTAAATCATTATTTGATAATTATTTCTTATTAATTTTTACTTAATCACCTTATAAAAATAAATTAAACCATTATTTATTTCTTATTTCTTATTTATCCTCTATTTTTCTTATGAGATCATTATTAAACCATTATTTAAGATTTTTTTCCTTTTTCTTTCTCACAATTTGATTAATACATCATTTATATTTGTTAATTACCTCAACCATTTTCTAAATAAAGATATTTGACCATTTTAAATACCTTTTCCCTCTCGAAAAATATAATAAAATATCCACAATGACTGGATTTTGAAATAGTCAACAATATTTTATTCTTTTCTAATTCTCAATCTATTATAATATTTTTTTTGTAAAGAGAGGGTTTTCTCTCCATTCTTCACCATGACCATTTTCATCATCACCATTATCGTTTCATTACACTTGAGCTCCAACTTGAGTTCAAGTTTCTTTTTGTTTTCTTTCCCATTGCAATTTCAGAGAGAATCACATAGCTTAAGCATAAGGACAAGAAAAGGACCCATCCCACATAGGGGAAACTATAGACACATGTTGTAATTTCTCCTCACTAGGTGATTTAATAAAATTATCAATTGATTAATTCCTTCATTGGGCTATTACACTTTAATTTCTTACTATTATGTGTTTATTTTTGCAAGATATGTTTGGATGTAGGGTTTTCTTCATTTTTTATTGCAGATCACAAGCGTATATAACCATATTTCGTTGTTAGGGTTTGATTCATCCATCAATTTAAGGGAATATTTTTTTGTGCACATACTAATAATTTTAATACTAACATGAAGCATCATCTCTAATCTTCCAGACTTGCAACAACCATTTGAAATTGAGACAAACACCTCTAACTATGTTATTGATGCAGTTATCACCCAACTAGGGCATCGAGTGGTCTATAAAAATGAGACACTTTACAATACAATTTTAAAATATCCCACCTATGATAAAGAGATGTATCCAATAATGTAAACTTTCCAACAATGGAAACATTACATTGTGGTGAAGGAGATGGTCATCCACACAATCACCAACATCTTAAATTTTTTCATACAGAAGGGATGTTTCAAAATGATCACCATCATAACTGGTACACTTATCTGTAACAATTTCATTTGAAAATTAAATACAAGAATGGTAGCACCAATCGAGTTGCATATTTCCTCAGTCATCATCTAGTTAAAACATTGACCATTTTTCTCAACTCTTATCGAAACAAGACCTTTGGATGGAAACAAATATATAAAAATTATCTTGAGTTCACTACCACATACTAGATGTAAGTGGATGGAAATTAAGTTCTCTTCCACCTCCATAATGCATTATTATGCTAACTAGGCCACCTTTTTGTTCCTTCAAATGAGTGTGCCAAGATGATTTGGGAGGCACACTACAATCGAGTCATGGGACACTTCGATGCAGATCAAAATGTGGTCATTTTATATACGTATTTTTATTAACCAAATATCTAAGAGGATGTTGAAAAATATATTAGATGTTTCACTGGCTATGCCATGACCAAATGAAAAATTAAGAAGAAATGCCTATATACTCCTCTTCCTACTCCTATTCGGCGATGAGAATTCATCTCCATGGACTATATTTATAGTCTTCCTTCTACTAGGCATGGAAATGACTATATATTTGTTGTAGTTGACAAATTTTCTAAGATGCCCATATTAGTTTCTTGCAATAAGAGTATTATAGTAGAAGCCACTACCAAAGACATCTTTGTACGATTGTGGGTGCATTTTGGGATCCTATAGGCCATTATATCATATCAAGATATCAAGATGATAAGAAAATTTTGGATTAACATTTGGTCATTGTTGGACACAATCTCACCAAGCCGACTACATTCCACCCCCACACTCATGGCGATACAAAGGTCATCAACAGGATGACTGTGCACATACTACAGATGTACAACTCCAAGCATCCATGAAAATGGGACGAGAGTATTCCCTCTATCCAACATAACTGTAACAAATCTCTCCATAGCTCGCCTGACCATATCTCATTTGAAGTGGGCTTAGGATTTGAATCATTATGTCCCCTTGATTTTACATTTGTTTCCGCAACTACATAGGAAGACTTTGACCATGTTTGGTCTAAAGATGATAAAGACGCCATATTTATTGAACACATTCAACACAACTTCTAGTAGGTATATGAAATATTTGAGAAATCCAATGTGAAGTATAAGAAATGGCATGATAACCATTGGGTGCCACATAAGTTTTAGGTGGGTGATAAAGTTTGGTTACATCTAAAAAATTAACGCCTTTTTGGAACCCATAAAAAGCCTTGGTCACTTTGATACAAGACTTACACCATCACCAAGGTTGTGGGAGAAAACAATTTTGATCTCAATATTCCCTAATTCCTTGGCTTTCACTTCATATTAAATGTGGACCACCTTCGGCCCTAATTTCCACCATTGTTGGACACATAAGAAATCGTTGAGTAGTTGACACCAACATAGCTCAACCTAGAATGCATCAAGAATAAAAAAATTGATCAGATCATGAAACATAGATCAATAAAACTCACAAATAAATTCTCCAACTATATCAAGTTTTTTAAGTTTTCCAGTTCCTACACTAGGGAAATTAGTTCACTAGGGACTAAATTCAACAGAAGTTTCCCCATCTCATGGAGGCACTCAATGCAATGGGGACCATTACCTTTTAATGTAGGAAGACTTATCTAGGTGGATATTGGTTTCCACCCTTCTACTCCGCTTAGACCCCCAAATTTTTTTCTATTTCTTTAATTGTAGCACAATTTACTATTTTTGGCATTTTTTCTGGTCCTCAACTTCTAGAGCCATTTTGAGGCCCTAAAAGAATTTTTTTTTGTTAAATGGGAAATATTATAGCCAACAACATGGGTTTGTATCCAAATCTTCTATTCATTAGATATATATTTCTAAAAAGGTATTATAAGCATCGGACAAAATTTGTATGCAAAATTTATGACCCTGAGAAGCTGATATATGAACTAACGCAGCCCACGAATTTTTTTTTCTTCATCTCCTAGGGTTAGGTTTTTTGATGTTTAGTGTTACACCTTATTTCACAATAGTAAAAATTCCTTCGAGCCTCATTGTAACACAATTTAGAGGTATGTAGCCATCACATCTCTTCTGAGAAATAAGCTACCATCGCCCGAGCTAGTTTATTTCTATTCTGCATGTAAAAGTTATCCATTATTTATCATTAATGAATTCAAGTTCATTTTTTATGTAGAATTATGTTTATATTTTGAATGTGTATTTCATTTTTTTCCTATGTAAATTTGGATCACACAATGCATAGTGTGAGGAGGCAGCAAGCCTTAAGGATCTTGTCGTTCATCCCAAGAGAGAGAAAAGCTTGACATTTGGGAATGACGAAGAGAAAAGTGTAGATTTTATTCTTAATGAGTTATAATAATCACTAGTGTTGACCAGATAACATCACGGGAAGGAAATAAAATACATGCATAAAAATACCTATCAGCCGTAACCGTTGTTAGGAGAAAATACTAGCAAGGGATGTGACACTGGTAAAACTAACTCCATAGATTGAAAAAAAAAATGTACAAGGTAATAATAGCATAAATATAATAAATATTATAATAAATAGGAAAAGTGGCACTTTCACACACAAAACAAACAAAAGAGATGGAAAATGTAGAAAAAAGTGACACTTTAGAAACTTACTTGGAAAATTGTTGCAAACCAAATATGAAGCTCCTTGAACTCATGGATATGGCTATAAATCCAATTTAAAATGTGAAAATGAGCTCTACAAACCTGTATTATATATATTTAACCCCATGGAATTACGGTTATGGTTTATGATGTGCATGACGAAAATCAAGGAGAAAGAGAAACTTGTCCATAGATCGGAAATAGAAACTTGTGCCACATGGTCAAAGAGGAATGTTCAATCCCTATTTTTAGGGATGCATAATTGGCTTGTTTTGGAATACTGTGCAGTCCACTGGTAGGAAATACTCTGCAATTTCCAGTGACAAGGTATTACAGAGTTCACTTGCTCAGTTGATTTTGCAGTGTTGACTCTCATAGGAGGATAATGCATTTAAATTTCTCAATGACTTCCTGTGTCATAGTATTATGAAACTCAATTTATTAATGATTTTTGAAGTTTCGAGTTGCATGAGATTCTATAGTTCCTCAAGGTAATACCAACAAATAGTGCTAGATTAGGAAAAGATTTAGCTTGTGTTTGGGAGAGAGTTTAATTTTCATAAAAATTCATTCAACTGTCATTCAGAAGACTCAGTCATCATCACCCAAATTTTCCATGCAAATATAAGTGATTAAAACACTATAAAATCATAAGGAACACTTAATGATAGTGAAAATGATAGCTCTTATAGACAAAAGGTAGGCTCTAAAATTGAAGAGTAGGAAAATTTTTGGAGTGGGGTTGTATATGCTACAACACCAATATACCTCCAACTTTATTAATTACTCTTCTTTTTCCATCAAAAAAATTTCTGGACATTATCTAGAAAAAGGAGGTTTGTGATATTATATGTTGTTCCATCATTTATCACTTTGAAATGACCATTTTTTAAAACCTCCTTTATTAACCTATTTAGCAGTTTAGAAACTAAAAGAAATAGAAAAGCCTATGAGGGGAACCCTGATCTTATACCCCTCCCTAGTTTAGGCCATCGGGGTGTCAACTAATTGATTATGATAGCCAAATATAGCGAAGTAATATAGATCATCAACCAAATAACAAACATAATTGTATAAGAATAAGTCTCAGGTAAATAAATATTACCTTATCATGTGATTTGTAGATGTCAAATTTAATCACCATTGATTTTTAATCCATAACCTTCATTGGGTGAATAATTTCTTCTGTGATCCCCATTATCTTTTGGTATTGTATTCCCTATAACAACTCAAACTATTGGCCATAGATTTCCTTGATAAAACACCTTTCACTCTTTTTGCAATAAACTTTGAGATAATTGTGTAGATGAAATCGTTTAAGGATATTGACTTTTTTTTTTACGGCTTTTTGGGTTTTGTTTTTAGGAATCAATGTTATAAAATTAGTGTTATAATCTCCTACAATTTAAGTAATTTTCTAAGAACTCATAACAACCTATAAATAATTATATAGGAAGGTCATGTGGCAATATTATCTTTTCAAAATATCAATAATATTTGTTGCAATTGTGATTTTACAACCTTTTTTTTTGGTCATATTTACAAGTATAGGAAATGAGTTTGATAGATATACTACTTACCTAATTATAAAAACCCTAGGGTCCCTAGAAGTAATTGGCTCCTTCGACAACATCTTGTTGGACTATCATTTCCCTTGTTAATTTTCCAAAATGAGTTGATGTTGTTCCTATTATTATATGTCTAACGAAAACTTGGTATTTTCATGGCCTTGATTTTATCCATATGGCCCTGTTCTTAAGCATTCATTATTATTTCACCAATATTATGTTCTTATCTCTTTTATTCTGCAAGCTTTACACTAAATTTTTTATCCTCATTCAAACTGTGATACCCATTACTATTGTAATTTTTTTTCAAGGATTTTTCCATTCCACTTCTTTGAATAGCATATCCCGTGTTTTTATTTTTATATTCTCCCCATTAGGTAGCTACATTTTCTTTGTTATTTCATATTTTTTTTTAATTAAATAAATGAAAAAATTCTTAAATAGTAATCGTAGGTTTCCAATTATCTTTAATAATGATTATGAACTCTTGCACCTTCAAAAATTGAACATTCTATTTGAATATATTAGATGGTTTATATTGCACTAAGGTTATTTTCGAGCTTAGATCAAGCCTCTTCAAAATTATAATTTTCCCTTTTCTCCTATTCCTTTAGGTGGGAGTTAGCTTTGTAGGTCACTGTCTAATGTACATGGATTCTACTTCTTCCAAATTTCTTATAATGTCACTTAGAGAATAATTTACTTATGCTCTTAATTCCTCACAAAAAAAAAAATAGAACATCTATCCCCATGAAGAATCTATTTTGAAAGCTTATATAATACTCCATGCACAAGCCCTGGATTAGGGTTCCCTATCAAATTATGATTTCCATCATGTCTCCCATGCCAACGCAATATAAATCATTAATGGATGAGGCTTAGTTGTGATACTCATCCATTAAGGTTGTAGATTTATTTCAATGTAGAGGGGAAGGTGGTGGACAGACAAGGATTCGACATATATAGACTACATGGGACATCAATTTAGATATTATTGCTTAGAGAGGCATTCATTCCCACGTACTTCTATGTAGTTGGTTGTCTTTGTTTCATTTGTAGAGTAGTGAAGGTTGGGGAGATTGGCACTCAAGACATATATTTTTCTTCTCTAATAATTATGGTCTATGAATGAGGATACCCTATGAGAGGAGACAAAGGAATATTTCATCATCCTCCCCCTCCATGAAATTTCTAAGAGGAAAAATATTTTGATGAAGATTTAATACATCATATTTGAAAATTGGTCGTAGCTATGAAAGTGCACGGGAATAGGAACACTTGGCAATGGTCCCTTTGAAGTTAGGAACTTCATTAGAGAAAACTTTAGCTTAAAAGTGATTTTTTCATGTAATTTCCATGTCATAATGTGTAAAGAAAAGAAAATAATTTAAATTTAAAAATAGGTACAAGTAAATATTTTGGAGGGAAAGTAAGAAAAACTATTTTTTTTAATTGTATTATTTACTTATCTCCTTATAGGTTTACTCAAATTCCAAGTACCGGCACTCATTCGATGCAAAATTAAATTCAAACTCAAATGAGTACCCATTATGCATACTTTTGAGAAGACGCACATTCATAAAAAATTAAGATACATTAAAAAACATAACACATTTTTACTGTATCTTCCTTTTTATCAATATGGCTCTTCTCAAAAGTATGCAATACGTGTATGCGTTAGATGCATATTTAATTATGCATCCAATGAATGTGTACACTTGAAATTTGGGTAAACCTATAATGTGATAAACCAAAATATAATTAAAAATTTATTTTTCTTCTTTTCCCTTCAAAATTCATTACTCTTACTTTTAGGTTGAAATTTCTTCTAATGTTTTTTCCTTAAATTGATAAGGAAGGGGACTTGTGTGTTGTGGAAAGAAAAATTTTGGGCAGAAATATCCATCTAGTCCATATTCAATCTACTCTAAGGGCAGCATTAGGGGCTCTGGGAATTTTATTTCCTCCTCCACCGCCTCCTCTAGCTTCCTCCAACTTGCAAGGAAAATTTGGATAATGGATACTTGATTGATCAATGTACCAAGCTTCCCATTCAAGAAAATATAATATCTTAGAAAAGAAGGAAAAGAAACCATAAAACCCCCTATTTTCCGTCCATGTGGAGAAGTAGCATACTTACTGCAACAAAAAAAACTGTTCTAAACAATCTGAGAGGCAAAACCTCTCAGTATGAGGCTAGCACCAACACAGGTGGTGTGTTTGTTGATTATGAATGACCTATATGGTTAACAGAAGGCTATGATGAACCCTTCAAATATCTTTCTTAATATACCACCATTGCTATCAATATCTACGAAAGTATATATGAGCCTCTATGACTTTACTATTTTTCTTGTGTTATTATATAACCAAAACTAAATCATCTCGGACATAATCCACTCATGTTTATCCATGCATATACTATATGTAAATTTAAATAATCAAATGAAATTGCAATTATACATTTAGACTTGAAGTCATGACCTCTTACAAAAAAATAATGCTCTTCGTCATTAAGTCTCCTCAAGTTGTATAATAATATATATTGCTTTAACAAATTATATGTAATAAATTAACATAAATATTATATATTGAACTAAAAAAATTAATAAAAAATATATTTAATTAATTTTTTATTTTAAAATATAAATATCCATAACAAAAAGTAATTAATAATTCCATAACATCCAAATTTATGGCCAAGTCAGGCACCAACTCATTTGAAACATCCATATTACTCCAACATGAGCCAAGTGAGTTTCGAACTCGAGACCTGTCACTTTGATACCACTTGATGGAATCATGATTTCCGTTAGACGAAAACCTGGAGGCTTTAGTCTCCACTACAATTTCAAGAGTTAGGATCCACGAGAGGCAGTTAGTGCATGTCACGAAACACACGGGGAGCATTGAACCCAATGTCTAACACTAAGTTGGTTCTAGTTGAGGGAAACAATGACATATTTTTATATTATCATTATTATTTATGTGTTTGAGATAAACCTCATACTTTTAAATTTACATGGCTATATCACCCTTTTTTAATTTTGTTTTTTTTGCTTCCCTTGCATAGTTTGTATGTCTTACCTCGGATGCTTTGAGTGGTTTGTCTGTTTATGTGTTTTGGATTTGGATGGTAAAGTGTGTGAATGCTACAATTTTTGTGTTATGTTTCTATATGTGTATCTATTTATCTATTAGTAATTAGTTGTTCATGAAGAAGGGAGACAATCTCTTCAATAGTTTACAAGAGGACTGATAATGCAAATTTATTTCATTTAATTTTAGGTATCACAACTTTTGACAATCAATAATCCTTAATAATTCCCCTCCAAGTATTACTAAATATATATTGAAGATTAGTTTAAATAATTTAGTGCATCCATATTACTCTTGAAATCATTTGTTTCATTTCTAATGTTTGAAATAATTTATTTCCTTGAAAATTTTTGACAATTTCTTTTTAACTATAGCTTACTTTGCAAAAGTCAAGAAATAATGTAATTTTGAAAAAAAATTTAATGAATGGTCAGATTTACAAAATATTTACATTTTTTGTTAGTTTTTCATCCTTTCATATCAATGATATGAAAAGGACAGTTGAGATCATAAACCATTCAATTATTGAACTCAAACTATTGTAGTACACCTCATATCTCATCTCTCTTGGTCTCCAATATTAACAGGTTGAGTTACTACAACACAAAAATCAATGCACATTGTCAGTCATTTTTTTGTGCTTACACTGAAATCAATTCACAATGTTAATCTAATCACTTTAAATCAATGTACCATCTTACATTGAGTTACATCATATCCAAAATCATCATCTACACTGAAATCAATGCATCTAATGCATGTAATTAAATAATATTAGAAAACATCTACACTGAAAAATCAATGAAACAAATGCAAGCAATCAAACAATATTAGAAATCAACATCTACAATAAAATCAATGCATCTAGAGAAATCAATGAAATAAGATTAGAATTCATCATCTACACTAAAATCAATGCATATAGTAGAAACAATCAACTTCTATTAGAAACCAACATCTACACTAAAATTAGTGCATCTAATGTAAGCAATCAAATAGGATTAGAAATTGGAATCTACACTAAATAAATGCATATAATGGAATCAATAAAATAGGATTAGAAATCACCATATACACTAAAAATCAATACATCTATTGCAATAAATAAATTAGAATTAGAAATCATCATCTACACTGAAATAAATGCATATAGTGCAAGCAGTTAAATAGAATTAGATATCCCTCTCTCTCGAAGTATTTTTCAACCATTTATAGAACCAATCTCTCTCTCTCTCTCTCTCTCTCTCACTCACCTCCCTCTCCCTCTCTCCCTCCCTCACCCTCTCACCCTTTCTCTCTCTGTCCCTCTCACTTTGTCCCTCTCCTTCTCGCCCTCTCCATATCTCTCCCTCACTCCCCCTCCCTCTCTCTCTCTCCCTCTCCCTCTCACCCTCTCTCTCTCTCTCTCTCTCTCTCTCCATCTCTCTCTCTCCCTCCCTCTCCCTCACTCTCCCCCTCTCTCCCTCCCTTCCTCCCTCTCTCTCTCTCTCTCTCTCTATATATATATATATATATATATATCCCTCTCCCTCGATCTCCCTCTATCTCCTTCTCCCTCTCTCTCCCTCAACATCTGTCACTCTCTCTCTCTCTCCCTCACTCTCCCCCTCTCTCCCACCTTCCCTCTCCCTCTGCCTCCCTCTCTCCCCTCTCTCTCTATCTCTCTACTACAACACTTCCTCCCTCTCCCTCCATCCCTCCCACCCTCTCTCTCTCTCTCTCTCTTCCTCTCCCTCCCTCTCCCCCCCTTCGTCTCTCCCCCCCGTCTCTCCCTCTCTCCCTCTATCTCTCTCTATACCTCTCCCTCTTCATCTACATCTCCCTCCTTCTCCCTCCCTCTCTCCCTCCATCCCTCTCTCCCTCCCTCCCTGAATCCCTCCATCTCTCTCCCTCTCCCTCTCCCTCTAACTCTCACTCTGTTTCTCCTCCTTCCTCCCCCCTCTATCCCTGCCTCGATATCTCTCCCTCTCCCTCTCCCTTCCTCTCCCTCTCAATATCTATCTCCCCTGTCTCTACCTCTCTCTCCCCTCCTCTCTCTCTCCCTCTCTCTCTCTCTCTCTCTCTCTCTCCATCCCTCTCCCCCTCTCTCCCATCCTCCCTCTCCCTCTCCTCCTCTCTTCCCCCTCTCTCTATCTCTCCACTATAACTCTTCCTCCCTCTCCCTCCCTCGCTCCCCCTCTCTCTCTCTCTCTCTCTCTCTCTCTCTCTCTCTTCCACTTTCCCTCCATCTTCCCCACTCCCTCTCTCCCCCCGTCTCTCCCTCTATCCCTCTATCTCTCTCTCTACCTCTCCCTCTCCCTCCCTCCCTCCCTCCATCTCTCTCCCTCTCCCTCTCCCTCTCGCTCTATCTCTCCCACTCTCTCCCCCCTCTCTCCCTCTCTCTCTATATCCCCCCTCTATCAATGCCTCCCTATCTCTCCCTCTCCCTATCTATCTCCCCCTTCTCTAACTCTCTCTCCCCTCCATCTCTCTCTCTCTCTCCCTTACCCTCTCTCTCTCTCCCCACCCTCCCTCTCTCTCCCTCACCCTATCTCCCTCTCTTTCTCGCTCCCTCTCTCCCTCCCTCTTCCTCTCCATCTCCCCTCGTCTCTCTCTCCCCCCTCTCCCCTCCCTCCATCCCTCCCTCCCTCCCCTCGTCTCTCCCTCCCTCCGTCCCTCCCTCCGTCCCTCCATAAATCTCTCTCCCTCTCCCTCTATTTCTCGCTCTCTCTCTCCCCCTCTCTTCCTCCTCTCTCCCTCTCTTCCCCATCTATCCCTCTCCCTCACCTTCCATCTTGCTCCCCCCCCCCCCTCTCTCCCTCCCCCCCTCTCTCTCTCCGTCACCCTATCTCCCTCTCTCTCTCTCCTTCCCTCCATCTCTCTCCCTTTCCATATATCCTGTCCTCTCCCTCCCTCCCCCTATCTCTCCCTCAATCTCTCTCCCTTCTTCTCTCACTCCCTACATCTCTCTCTTTCTCCCTCTCTCTATATCTCACTCTCCCTCTCTGTCCCCCCCACTCTCTTCCCCCTCTCTCCCCCTTTCTCCCCTCACCCTCTCTCCCTCTCTACCCCCTCTCTCCCTCTCCCTCCCTCTCTCTATCTCTCTCCCTACCTTTCTCTCTCCCCCCTCTCTCCCTCTCCCTCTCTCTCTCTCCTTCTCCTTCTCCCTCCCCCTCTTCCTCCCTTCCCCTCTTCCTCCCGCTCCCTCAATCTCTCTCCCACACTCTCTCACTCCATCCATCTCTCTATCTCTTCCTCTCTCTCTATCTCACTCTCCCTCTCTCCCCGTCCACCTCCCCACTCTCTTCCCCTTCTCTCCCCTCACCTTCCCTCTCCCCGTCTCTCTCCCTCCTCTCAATCTCTCTCTCTCTCTCTCTCTCTCTCTCTCTCTCTCTCTCTCTCTCCCCCCATCATAACACCTCTCTCCCTCCCTCCATATCCCTCTCTCTCCCTCTCTCTCTCTCTCTCTCCCTTTCTCTATCCCTCTTGCTCCCTCCCTCTCAATCAGACTCTAAAAAAACCAATATACATATAAAAACCCACTTTAACATATATTGTAACATATATTGTAAAGACGAATACCCTCTAAAAACCTTGAACTTAATGTTCAGAAAAAATGTAATAACAATATCGTCTTTGTGACTAGCTTCTAAAGCTTTATACCGACTTAAAGAACAAGCAAGCAAACAAAATTGAATAGTAATAAATGAATAGTAATATTTACATTTTAAACATAATATACTCTAATATTGCATAATAATTTTAGAGGCATTTTACTATAAAGGTAGCCTTTAATAAAAGAAACTAGGATGTTGTTTTTCTCATAGTAGTAATAAATGACTCGAAAGAAAAAGTTGCACAGATTAAAGTTTCTTAGCAAAAAACACGCAGTTTAAATTTTTCACACATTTAAATCAAAAAAAGTGATGCAGGGATTCACTTTTAATTAGTTCCAAGGAAAGAAAAAATTTTTGAAAAAAATTAATATATAATTAGTTCCGACGAAATAAAAATTATTAATAAAATTAATATATAATCAATACTTCAAAAATAAGTCTACATTTAAAAAAAACCTTAACTTAATTAATACTAACCTCGGCTTCGAGGATCGTAAATACCAACAATCGCAAATAAATAATGAGGCATTTTTCATCCGTTGCATCTTCGGCATCTCGCTACACCTTCGCAAATCAAAATAATATTGTATGAATAATTTTTTCTTACATAAGCTACATCAAATTCAATAAACATTATATAGAGCCATTTGAGTGTAAAGGTGGATTTAAAAAAAAAGAAACTAGACATTTGTTTTTCTCGCCGTCGAAATAAATGAGAAGAAAGAAAACTTCACACTTATGCTTTCTCAGCGATGGCAGGTAGTTTACGTTTTTCACAAATTTAGAAAAATAAATTATGAATTCAAAAACTATTTTGTTGTTCTTTGAAAGAAAACTAGGGTTTAACAAAACGACGAGAGACATTTAAAAACACCCTAATCAAAAATAACCCTGGTTTTTAGAACCAGAAGTACCAGAAAATAACCTTGGCTTTTAGAACCAGAAGTACCAGAAAATGAAAAATCAAGAAAAAAAGCACTCAAGAAATCAGATCTTGCAAAAACCTACCCATTAAATATCGATCAAACAGATCCTTAAATTGAACTCAAACACCATCTACGGATCTAAGCAGTATTTGAATTAATGAAAATAAAAGATCGAAGATAAAATAAAATAAAATAAACGGGCTCTGAACCCCATCGAGCAAAAGAACTTGAAAATTTGCCAATGCCTTGCATGCCATCTCCCCACATACACAATACACACATCCCAACACACATACACTGAGACAACACAAGAACATGTGCGAGAGAAGAATCCTCTGATCAAACACATTTCTAAAGGAATCTATCGATAAATAGAGTCTACAATGTTAAATGTGACAACAAATATTGTAAATTTACTAATTACCTATGTAGTTGAAATAACGAAATGTAGGTTGAATAATGAGATGTAGTTAGAGTAACGAAATGTCTCTAGGTTTAATAAGATGGCCCAAGAGGCTTGTAATGGACACGGAGAATTTATCAATAAAGTTTCTACGTGATCTATCTTTCAGTTATTGAATTCAATTTCATTTCTCCAATTCTAATTTCTTTCCCACAACAAGTGGTATTAGAGCCGGATTGGCCTGGAGGACGCGCTGTAGGTGAAGAGAAACCCGCTGTGTTATTGAAAGTATGTCCGTTGTTCGAAGCATATTCGTGAGAGAGACGCATTGTAGAAGAAGAGAAACAAATCTTGGAAGCTGACTGCTACGCTGCCGCTGGAGGAAAGGAGCAGCCACTGAGCAGAGGGTACTGTCGAGACTTTGCTGTGAGAAAGGGAGGAGTCCGATCTTGTCTGAGATCGCTAGAGAAAGAAGCAGCCGCCGCTGGGAGAATTCAGAAGCTCGTATTGTTTGCCTGAGGGGATTGGAGTTCTGAGATGAAGCCAGCCATTACATGAGGTCGATAGTTTAAAAAAGGGAGTCAGTCTTTTCCTGGTGAAGAGGTTTGCCAACCACCGAATACAAAGGGAAGGGTTGCCGAATAGTAGACAGGTATTTTTTTTAATCAACTTCTTCAATATATGAATGGAGGTTGTTCTTTAAAAATATGTGTTTTCTTGTAAAGGGTTTCTTAGTAGAATTTCAAGAAAAACATATTTTTGGGCTGTGTTAGCATTGAACAAATCGAGTTTCTTTTCCAGTTGAAGAAATTCAGAACAAAATTTCTTAAAAAAGAGGGTTCAGGTTTTTTCTATAGAACTGTTTAGGTAGGAAAAAAAATATGAAATTATTTTTTTGAAGGAAAAATTATTTGAATAGGGTTTGAACTTTTTTGTTGAAAAGGGTTTCAACAGCATTTTTTTTTTTAAAAGAAAAAGCAGGGTTCAGCTTGAGAAAAAGTGTTTTTTTTTTTGTACAGAAATATTGTTTTCAAATGAACTGATTAAGTGAAAGAGAAATCTTGAAACCCTAGAAGTAGAAAGAGAAATCTTGAAACCCTAGAAGAAGAGGGGAAATTTTAGAAGAATGGAAATTTGAAACCCATTAGGAGGGAGAAATGGCAAAAATGAAAAATGCAAGATTTGAGGTGGAGAAATTCACCGGCAAAAACAATTTTTATCTATGGAAACTGAAGGTTAGGGATTCGCTCGTGCAACAACGGTTGCACAAGGCACTCGACGGGGTAACTAAAAAACCAGCAAGCATGTCAAAATCAGACTGGGAGGACTTGGATGCTCGAGCTCTCAGTACCGTTCGGTTGTGTTTGGAAGACGAAGTACTCTTCAATATTGTTGGAGAGAGTACAAACTGCTGGGGGTTGTGGAAGAAATTGGAAACTCTCTATATGAAAAAATCTTTGACTAACAGAATCTATTTAAAGAGACAACTGTACAGCCTTCGAATGAAGGAGGGCACAAAAATTGCAGATCACTTGAATGTTTTTAATATGCTTATTTTTCAGTTGTCCGATATAGAAGTAAAGATGGAGGAAGAAGACAAGTCAATAACCTTGTTGTGTTCCCTGCCTAAGTCATGGGATCACTTCATGACCTTATTCGGTTTGAGCAACCGTCGATTCATTAAATTTTGAATCTGTCGTGGGTGCTCTCTTATCTGAAGAGGTATGAAGACAATCTAGCATTGAGACTTTTGCACCTGAAGCAATGGTACCTAGAGGTCGCTCAAAGGAACGGGGGGAGAGGACAAGAGGTTCTTCCAGGTCGAAGTCAAAGGGCGGCAAGAAGAGTAAAGAAAAATGCTGGTACTGCAACAAATCGGGACATCTCAAAAAGGATTGCTGGAAACGAAAGGAGGCGGAAAACAACAAGGAAGAAAATCATGTCGATTCAAGTATGGATGATGAGATTTTAATTGCTGAAGCACTCCCTGTATGTAATATCTCACAAGATGCTGACTATTGGCTATTAGACTCTGGTGCATCTCATCATATGCGTCCGCACCGAAATTGGTTTTCATCATATGAAACTGTAGATGGTAATTCTGTTTTCATGGGAAATAATGCATATTGTCAGACTGTTGGGATTGGAAATGTTCGAATTAAGATGTATGATCGTATAATTAAAACCTTATTTGATGTTAGGCATGTACCTGATCTAAAGAAAAACCTGATTTCCTTGGGAGTTTTGGATTCAAATGGTTATAAGTTTACAGGTCAGAATGGAGTGCTGAAAGTCTCAAAAGGAGCCTTGGTTGTTATGAAGGCTGAAAAGGTCGGAAACCTATACAGACTCAAGGGAAGCACTCAAGTCAGTGAAGCAGCGATCGTGTTAGATAAAAGCGAGAAGAAGGTTCTCGTCTATGGCATCGGGCGGTTGGGTCACATGAGTGAGAAAGGTCTTCGGTACTAATGAATCGCAAGCTACTTCCGATTTGAAATCCTTGAAGTTGGATTTTTGTAAATATTGTGTGTTTGGAAAATAATGTAAACAAAGATTCAAGTCCGGGAAATCATAATAGCAAGCGATTTTGGACTATATTCACTCGGATCCGTGGGGACCATCTCCTACTGTGTCCTATGGAGGTGCCTTGTATTTTTTAAATTTTATTGATGATTTCTCCAAAAATGTTTGGGTCTATATGTTGAAAAAGAAAGCTGATGTGTTTAATGTGTTTAAACAATTTAAAATAATGGTGGAAAAGAAAACAAGAAAATCAATCAAATGTTTAAGAACTGACAATGGCGGTGAATTTACCTCTTTAGAATTTGAACAATTTTGTAAGGATGAAGGGATAGTTAGACATAAAATCATGCAGTTTATACTCCTTAGCAGAATGGTGTTGCTAAATGGATGAATCGGACTCTTATGGAAAGAGCCGAAGCATGATTAGTAATGCTAATCGCAAAAGGAGTTGTGGGCGTAAGCGATATCTCATCGCTTGTTACTTAGTTAACGAGATCACCTTCGGTTGCAATAGAATGTCAAATTCCCGAAGAGGTTTGGTCGGGTCGGTCTTTGTGATTATTTGTATTTGAAGATTTTTGGTTGTGATGCCTATGTTCTTATTCCTAGAAATCAACGTTCAAAATTAGATCCAAAATCAAAAATGTTGTGTCTTTGTTGGATATGATTATTCAGGTGAAGGGATATAGGGTTGTGGGATCCTACTTCACGAAGATAGTCATTAGTAGAGATGTAAAATTTGTCGAATCATCTCTTTTAAAGTCGGATGTTGAAAAATTTGAATAGAAGCAAGGTATCGCCGAAAGTCGCTGATTCAATTGGGAGACTGTACCTTTTCCGTAAAGTCGAAAGGAAGGAGAGACTTCTAAAAAAGGTGGAGAAGCTGAGGAAACTGGAGAAATTCCGGAATCCGACAAGAACTGATCATCCCTAAAAAGGTATACGAGGGAAAGAAGAACACAAAAAAGGTATGAAGACTCTGCTTCATCATTTGCATTGATTGCTGAAGATGGGGAACCATATTGTTATCAGGAAGAAGTTGATCATGCAGATAGCGAGGTATGGAAAAAGGCTATGGAAGAAGAAATGGACTCCTTAGCCAAAAAGAATACCTGGGATCTTGTAGAACTTCCTGAAGGGAGAAGCGTTGTTGGGTGCAAATGGGTCATCAAGTTGAAGAGAAAAGTTGATGGAAGTATCGAAAGATATAAGGCTAGACTAGTTGCAAAAGGGTATTCTCAGGTTGAAGGTATTGACTTTCATGAGATCTTTTCACCAGTAGTTAAACATGTTTCTATTCGTACTGTGTTAGCACTAACTGCTTTATTGGACCTTGAATTAGAATAGTTAGATGTTAAAACAACCTTTCTTCATGGTGATTCGGATGAAGAGATTTATATGGATCAGCCAAAAGGTTTTGTACAAGGTCGCAGCAGAAGATTAGTTTGCAAGCTCAAGAAATCATTGTATGGCCTGAGTCATCACCTAGGCAATGGTACAAGAATTTTGATTCCTTCATGATGAGCCAGAATTTTATTAGAAGTGAGTATGATCATTGTGTATACTTCAAAAGTTTCAATGGCATATTCATTATCTTGGTGTTGTATGTTGATGATATGCTTATTGCAAGCAAAAGAGTGGAAGAAATCAGCAGGTTAAAGGCTCAGTTATCTAGGACATTTGAAATGAAGGATCTTGGAGCGGAAAAACATATCTTGGGCATGGAGATACACAGAGACAGGAAGAATGGTAAGCTTTGGTTATCACAACAGAAGTATTTGGAGAAAATACTTGAAAAGTTCGGTATGAACAATGTGAAACCCTGTTAATGTTCCATTAGCTTCCCATTTTAAGCTTTCTTCGGATTTGAGTCCTAGAAGTAATGAAGAAAAGCAGTATATGTCTCATGTACCATATGAAAATGCGGTAGGCAACTTAATGTATGCGATGGTATCTACAAGACCTGACATTTCACATGCAGTTGGAGTTGTCGACGAGTTCATGGAAAATCCCAGGGGAATAACATTGGTGAGTAGTGAAATGGGTGCTTCGGTATTTGAGAGGCACAAGTGACCATTGCATCGGCTTTGATGGTCGTGAAGGTACGATATGCGAATATGTGGATGCTGATTATGCAGGTGATTTGGAAAAAAAGGAGGTCTACTACAGGTTATGTTTTTTACTCTTGCAGGTGGAGTAATTAGTTGGATGTCAAAGCTTCAAGATTCATTTGCTTTGTCCACTCATCGACGGCAGTATATAGCTACTTCGATTCCCGCAAAGAGGCAATCTGGCTAAAAGGTCTGTTTGATGAGATTGGAAGGACGCAGGAAAAAGTGAATGTGTTTTGTGACAATCAGAGCGCTATTCATTTGGCTACAAATCCAGCATATCACAGCAATACTAAGCACATCGATGTAAGGTATCACTTTGTGAGACATATAATTGAAGGCGGAAAAGTAGTCCTCAAGAAGGTCCGCACACATGAGAATCATGCAGATATATTCACGAAGCCAATTACAGTAGAGAAGCTGAGATGGTGTCTTGCTGCTCTCGGCGTGCAGAAAAGATGATGAATGGACATTAGGAAAATTTTTTGTCAAGGTGGAGTTTGTTAAATGTGACAACAAATATTGTAAATTTACTAACTACCTATGTAGTTGAAATAACGAAATATAGGTTGAATAACGAGATGTAGTTAGAGTAACGAAATGTCTCTATGTTTAATAAGATGGCCCGAGAGGCTTGTAATGGACACGGAGAATTTATCAATAAAGTTTCTAAGTGATCTATCTTTCAGTTATTAAATTCAGTTTCATTTATACAATTCTAATTTCTTTCCCACAACATAGAAAAAATGAAAAAAAGTGAAAACTTACCACAGAGAAGCGAAGAACTACCGGAGAGAATAGCCGCCTGTCCATCACACCGTAAAATGAACCCTCCCACAGATCAAACACCTGATCGACCATGGCATTTCACATAATTGGAAAGCTCGGGACAAGTTCGATCATTTTTATCTTTTTCCAGAATGAAAGTAGTGGATAAAAAGCGAGGCATTAGCTTTTAGTTGTTTTCTCCACTAAAACGTTGACACATGTCCCACCTTCAGCTTAAAAATTAGACATTATTCCACTAAAGCTTTCAGTTGTTTTCTCCACTAAAACAATGACACATGTCCCACTTTCAGCTTAAAAATTAGACGTTCCACTAAATTTCAATTGGACCGTTTTGGTAGATGGTGGTGGTTTCCCTTGCATATTATTCTTCTTGGCATCCAACGGTTCTCCCAATTTTCTAATCCGTCATTCAAAATTAAAATTCAAAATTATTTCAATGAACATAGAAAAACGTTTCAATCTCGTTAGGTTATGAAACTCATGTGTTTTTATTAAAGTTCATGCAGATGCCTATCCGTTACGTTTTTATTAAAGTTCATGCACATGCTATCCGTTACAATTACAATTGAGATATGTTTGAGGAAAGGATAACTACGTTGGTGAATTAATATAAGTAAGTATATTTCTTTTAAGGTAAACTTACGATGGATTAAATTTAAGGTCTAATTTTCATTTAAATAAATTGTATTTTAAAGAAAAGTGTGATACATCTTTAATATACTAATTTTGTAATTTTTGTTTAAATAAATTATATTTAAAAAATGTGATATATCTTTAATTACATTAATTTAATGTTATTTCTTTTTAATATAGTTTTATGTCATGTATTAATTTTATAATAATTTTCTCATAACAAAAAATTGTTAATTGTTGTATGGCTAAATTTTATTTTCAAATATTTAAAGCATGAATAAATTGTCAAATTCCATAACAAGGGTATGGTCTCTAGTAAGAAAACAACAAAGTTTCAACAAATTCAAAATAGTAAAGAAAAGATGTTAAAAAGGGAAGAGGATTTGAAGACTTTCTCAACAAATTCAAAATAGTAAAACAAAGATGTGAAAAAGGGAATAGGATTTGAAGACTTTAATGGTGAGGGGGCTTGAAAATTAATTTGAAAAAAAATTAATTTTAATTATGCAACAAGCAAGGAAAATGCTATAATAGAAGTTATATCATTAATAATTACTAATACAATGTAGTCATAGATATTAAATGGTTGGTAAATGTAAATGATGATTCATCCATTATACTCATCAAAACATTTATCTTTGCTAAATTTCAAAAATGTTATTAAAATTAGCTAAAATATAACTTTATTTTCAATTATTATTACCATCAATTAAAAAAATAACATAAAATATCTAGATTTAAAAAAAACATGTAACAACATTTGAGAGTGTAAACTTATGTGATCCATATCATAGTATAATAAATCTTCCACTAAATCACATAGGAAATTTTAGAACCGACACTAAATACCTATAATAAATGGAAAATAGATGTTAAATTAATATTAAAATAAATATTACACATTTTATAAAATAAAATCCATAAAATTAGACATTGAAAATCACAAACACCATCAACACTCAAAATAAAAACAACCAACCAAGTAAATAAAAGAAAAAGAATTAAACACTATCATAAAAATAATATAAGATAATAAAATAATAAATAAAGACTAAGTAAAAAAAATAATAATAAATGAATATATAAATAAAAATAAATAAATAAATAAAAACAAATGAACATATAAATAAAAAGAACACTTAATAAAAAAAAAAAGAAAATACCAAATATAGACTAAAACTTGGTCAACATTAGAAATATTATTTAAAATATATAATTATAAATTAACAAAATAAATGAAGAAACCTAGAAAACATCAAATCTACCACATGAATATATATATATATATATATATATATATATATATATATATATAAACCTTGAAAAAATAATAAGAGAGGAAAACACGAGAGAAAGGAGAAAGGAACCCTACTCGGGAGCACGGAGATGGGATCCAATAATGAAAAACCAACTGATGGAAATGCTCAACCCTAACAACATTCTTAACCCTGAAGTTACTTCCATTTTATCATGGAGACTCTTAACCTATAAATAAGCTTCCACTTTATTACAATACCAAGGCTTATGATTATCACTTACCCAAAAACCATAATAGATTATATGGTCAAAAATACTATAATTATATATATATATATGTGTGTGTATATATGTATATATGTATATATTTATATATAGTTAATTTAATAATATGACCATCATTTTTTAATTAAATTTAAAAGAAAAAATACATTAAATCCTAATCCTTTGTATTGATCACTATTAAATATTTTCTACTTATTAATTATCGATGATTTCTTGAGACGTGCTCTACCCACTTATGTGGGGTAAAAATGTCAAGCATAAATATTTAACATTTAACATTTATATGTCCACTAAATTATTAAAAAAGTAATAAATAAAATTAAAAGTAATAAATAAAATGTTAAAGGTAATATAAAACCTCTAAAATTTTAAATGTTAGCTCAATAAATAATAAAAAGTTAAAGTTAAAGTCAATTTGTTATATGTAAAATATGTTATTAACTTGTGAATAGGTTTTGTTACCATGCCACTTCTTTCACAATGGAAATATTTTATAGCAATATGACATGATTCTTAATCATGGAAATTCAGCCCCAATTTATGGTCGATATTATTAGCATGTAAATAGGATTTGTTATAATATCATGGGCCAATACCATGGTTTATCAATACCACATGGCCAATAACCATAACTTATTTCACAATCAAGATATTTTAAAATATTTTATTTTAATTTAATTTTATAACATTTTCATAATTAATTCTAAAAGGAAAAATGTTATCATTACCTTTGAGATATATATAAACACTCTATCGTATATTCTCGTAGAAATTAAATCAAATTTTCAATAAAATAAAAAATGAGAATACTTTTATATATAAAGATGTGAAATATATATAATATGAATAATATTACTAAGAAGCAACATAAATTCATCTTAACTAAGCATCCAAGTGATGAAAACAAACAAATTAACTAACAATAATATATATATATATATATATATATATATATATATATATATATATATATATATAAATTATGTTAAAAAAAAAGTGTGATATATCTTTAACTATACTAATTTTGAAATTTTTGTTTAAATAAATTATATTTAAAAAAATGTGATATATCTTTAATTCTAGTAATTTAACCTCTCTTTTTTTTAATATAGCTTTATGTGATGTATTAATTTTATAATAATTCTCTCATAATAATAATTTGTTATTTTTTATATGGGTAAATTTTATTTTCAAATATTTAAAGCGTGAATAAATTGTCAAATTTCATATTGAGGGTGTGGATTCTAGTAAGAAAACAACAAAGTTCCACCAAATTCAAAATAGTAAAGAAAAAATGTTAAAAAGAGGAGAGAAGTTGTGACTTTGTGGTGAAGTGACTTGAAAATTAATTTGAAAAACCATTAATTTTAATTATGCAATATGCAAGGAAAATGCTATAATACAAGTTATAATATTAATAATTACTAATACGGTGTAGACATATATATTAAATGGTTGGTAAATGTAAATAATGATACATCCATTATACTCATCAAAACATTTATCTTTGCTAAATTTCAAAAAAGTTATTAAAATTAGCTAAAATTTATCTTTATTTTCAATTATTATTACCATCAGTTAAAAAAAATAACATAAACATATCCACATCTAAAAAAACATGTAACAACATTTGAGAGTGTAAGATTTTGTGATCCATATCATAGTATAATAAATCTTCTTCTAAATCACATAAGAAATTATAGAATAGACATTGAATACCAATAATAAATGGAAAAATAGATGTTAGAGAAATATTAAAATAAATATTACACATTTTGTAAAATAAAATTCATAAAATTAGACATTGAAAATCAAAAACACCAACAACCATAAAAAAAAAAAAAACCAAGAAAAAAAAAATCAAACATCATCATAAAAGTAATAAAATATAAAAAAATAATAAATAAAGAGTAAAAAAAAGAAGAAGAGAGATGTATAAATAAAAAAAAAAAAAAAAAAAAACCAAATATAGACTAAAACTTGGTCGACATAAGACATATTATTTAAAATTTATAATTGTAAATTAACAAAATAAATGAAGAAACCTAAAAACCATCAAACCTACTAAATGACTGTAACAATAAATAAGTATTTATATAACTATATCAATAACTATATCAAGCATAAACCTTTTCTCAATCTCAACAACGTTCCTAAATTTAGGGTGATGGAAATTCTCAACCCTAACAACATTATTAACGCTGAAGTTACTTCCACTTTATCATGGAGACTCTTAACCTATAAATAAGCTTCCACTTTGTTACAATACCAAGGGTTATGATTACCACTTACCCCAAAACCATAACAGATTATATGGTCAAAGATAGTATATATATATTTTTTATATTAATTTAATTATATGACCATCATTTTTTAATTAAATTTAAAAGAAAAAATACATTAAATCTTAAACCCTTGTCCTGATTACTATTAAATATTTTCCACTTATTATTTATCAATGATTTCTTGAGAGGTGCTCTACCCCCTTATAATGGGTACAAATGTCAACCATAAATGTTTAACATTTACATGTCCACTAAATTATTAAAAAAAAGTAATAAATAAAGTTAAAAGTAATAAATAAAATGTTAAAAGTAATATAAAACCTCTAAACATTTAAATGTTGGCTCAATTAATAATAAAAATTTGAAGTTAAAATCAATTTCTTGTATTTAAAATTTATTATTAACTTGTGAATAAGTTTTGTTAGCATGCCATGGGTCAATACAATGTCACTTCTCTCATAATCGAAATATTTTTAATGATATGACATGATTCTAAATCATGGAAATTCAGGCCCAATTTATGGTCGATATTATCAGCATGTAAATAGGATTTTTTATAATATCATGGGTCAATACCATGGTTTATCAATACCACATGGCCAATAACCATAACTTATTTCACAATCAAGATATTTTAAAATAATTTATTTTAATTTAATTTAATAACATTTTCTTAATTAATTCTAAAAGGAAAAATAGTGCATGGTTGTTTTAAGTTTTTCATTTTTGTAGTTTCTTTGACATGGTTGCCCAAAACATATGCTTAATATTTTACAACCAAATGGTTTTTTTTTATTTTTTTTTTAAATTTACATAGTTTCTTAAACACAATATGCTGGAATCAAATTTAAGAGAGAGGGGGCGAGGGGGAGAGTGAAAATGAGGTGGGAGAGAGAGGAGAGAGAGGGAGGAAAGAAAACATATAGAGAGATATAGACCTGGAGAAAGAGAGGGGGTTACAAGGGATGGATGGGGAGAGAGTGAGGGATATAGGAGGGAAGAAAGAGAAGAGGAAAGGAGAGATACAAAGAGAGAAGGGGAAGAGAGAGGGTGGGGGAGGTAGTGATAGAGTTAGAGGGAAGAGAGAGAGAGAGTGATGGGGGTGAGAGATAGAGGGATGTGGGACAAAATGAAATAGAGAATACAAAAGAGAGAGATGAGTCAATAGAGAGATAAATATGGAGTTGGAAGGGGATATAAAGGGAGGGAAGAAGAAATACATGGAGGGATAAAAGTATAGAGAGAGGGGGAGTGATAAGGGAGAGATGGAGAGATATTGTCGGAGAGAGGAGAGTGATAGGGAGAGTAGAGAAAGAGAGAGAGAAGCCAGCCTAGATCCATCTTAACCCCAGATCAATCAAGTGTCGCGAGCAATCAAATCTCTTGAGAAGAAAACCTTTCCTCAAGATTTGAAATCTAAAAAGATGTTTGCACCTCGAGAGATTTGATCCCTATAAGCACTTGATAGATAAAGGGTTAAGATGGTTATAGGATGGTTAAATTTGAATTATGAAATATGTATTCCAAGATTAAAAAAATATAATCCAAAAAATATCGTATAACTAAATAGTACGTTGAAATCTAGGTATTCACATCATTAGCTACAAATACAATGTACTACAAGATTTCATATCTATTTTTTTAGTATATTATTCAATTTTCTTTTAATAAAATAAACATGATAGTCAATAAAAAAACTAAAAAAAAATTAACACTACTTAAAATTCTACTTTAGTTGAGTCAGTCAAAATAGTCTTGAAGATGGATCCCTGTTGCGATTTGAAATGTCCATAGATTTCTTATAACACTTCATTCTTATCAAGTTTTTTTAATCTTAAGAGAAGATATATATATATATATATATATAATATGAAAATGAGGGTATAAAAATCATCAAAATTAAATGTGAAAAACAATATAATATTGGTTAGACAAACAAAAAATATTTAAATTAGTTTTATTAATTCATAATATATATATATATATATATATATATATATATAACTTGAAAATTCATTGAAGGATTTGTGTGTATAATTTGAAGGAAAATACATTATCTTCCATGCAAAGAATCTACTCAAAGCAGCAATGAGAAAAAATTCTGTGAGATTTAATCTTCATCACTAATATTGATATTATATGTTAATATACTTATATTTCCTATATTAAAAATCCAATAATATGGATTTCTTTTGTCAATTTAACAAATAAATAAGTCATCCATATCTCACTGCGTAATTTTTTTCCAATCCTACAACAATTTGATTGAAGTTATCAAGAGATATGAATCAAAAACTAATGTTTCTGTGACTTTGTAATTATTTTCCAATGCTACACCAAATAGATTGAGGTTATCAAGATATATGGATCAAAATATAATGTTAATATTCTGTAACATTGTAATTCTCATCTCGATATTTGTGATGTAATATTATTCAAACCATACTTTGGGAAGCTTCATGTTGTGTATGACTCTAGGTCTCGCACTATTATTACCACTTTAGGAAATAAGCTATAAAGGATAAAAAAGTTAGCCCCACCTATCACCATTTCTTTGAGCTCTACTAAGAAATGAAACAAGATCATCTCCTAGACTAGTAAATTTGTTTTCTTTATTAGTGACTCTCGAAAAAAGGGGAAGATCCCCCAGAGAGATACCTCACATAGTAGAAGTAGGTGGAGAATATCATGGAAGAATAGTGGTACATCATCTGCTCACCCATATGGGTACATGTCCACTATCAGGTGAAGCATTCCATTAATATAACCCCCATAGCATTTCTAACCAATGGGACAATAAATCACTACCCCATTTTAGAAAATTAAGAAATAAAGAAAAAAGTCTAGGAGTTGCTACAAAAAAGGAAAATCCGACTAAGTTCCTGACCTTGTGGGAGCCTGGTTTTACTTGTACAGAATATGGATGGGACCTAGAGACTCTGCATTATCTATCAAGCACTAAATAAATTTAGTTTTAGGAACAAGTACCCAATCCCATGGATTGATTACCTTCTTGACTAGCTCAACGGGGGCATGTACTTCAATAATATTGATTTGAAGTCTAGATATCACCAAGTTCTAATAGAATCCATAGATGGGTGGAAGATTTCCTTCAAATATGAGGGTATTTTCGAGAGATTGGTCATGCTTTTCAGGTTGAAAAGTTCCCATACAAAATTTATGAGGTTGATGGATGACATGTTGTGGCCCTTTACTGACTCATTCGTGGTTGTATAACTAGTTCACATCCTCATATTCAACAAGAACTGGGAAGAGAACTTCCAACACATTTGGTAGGTCCTTAAAACACTATGATAGCACAAACTATGCAGAGAGAAATGAACCTTTGGCATGAGCGAGATGCAATATCTGGGTTACATCGTTGATGAAAAAGGCATGCATATGGATTTGGCTAAGATCCAAGTCATTTGAGATTGGCCAACCCTGGTCACTCTAATAGACCTTCATAGCTTTTTGGACCTTGAAAGCTTTTCTCAGAAGTTTGTGTTGTGATTATCTCATATCACTTGTCCTTTGAGTCAAGTTTCTAAGGGTAGAGTGAAAGATTTTTTTTTTTAATCCATCTCAACAGAGGTTGTTTGTTGATTTGAAGTGTTATCACCCAAAAAATGTTTGCCTAGCCATTTCTTACTAGGTGGATTGAAATACACCATGTAGGATAATTTTTACCATGGAAACTCAATTTCAACATAAGAAAAAAATTTAGTGAACCATTTTCCTAAGGTATTTCTAATGTAGGAGCATCCTACTCCATAGATTCATTTTTTGAAGAAACCTAAGGGGAATGTTTATTTTATGAAGGGAGAGATTCCCTAATGTTTTAATTATTAAAACTATGATTAATTTGTGATTATTCTCAAATGTGTGAGAAACTTTGAGGTCTTAGGTGTTATAAGTTCCATGCATATTTTATGGAGCTAAAATATCTCTTGGAGATTGAGTGAGGGATTTTAGGATTTTGGTGAGGATATTATATAGGATATGAACTAAAATTAGTTCAGAATCCTTTCATTGTAAATATGATATGCCTTGAAGGCATTCGTGGTTGGATTGGATAGGAAGTAGATAGTGAGAATTGTGAGTAAAAGGAGGTCCATGAGACCGAAAGGAGAGGTAAGTGTGACATTATTGCTAATTGTATTGATCCTCCCTTTGTGGTGTAAAATAATCAGAGTTTTATTGAATTTCCTGATTGAAATTAGTCTGGCGTGATTGGGTCTATCATCCATTAATGTGATGAATAGATCAAGTTTGTTTAGTTATTGTTATAATAGAGTATACACATTAGTGACAAGACTAGTACTCTTTTATATTATGAATTAGATTGAAGTTTACATTAGATACTATGAATCTTTGTGTTAATACTTTGGGAAGTGAAAGAAGCTATACAATCATCAAGTCATATTGGCTCACTCTTGTACACAAAGGAATATGTGTTGATTTTTGTTCTGATTTGTGGAGCATCAAATCCCTTTGGCGAAACACAATGATGATTTGAACCAGTCAAGGTTCTAACTTCAGGATCAAGCTTTAGCTTATCTATTTACTAGATGAGGTTAATCCGAAATTCTTAAGTCAGATTTGAACGTAGATTTTTATGTCAATTATAGTCAGAATTTTTAGTCAAGGGTCAAATTTCCAACCCTGATCTAGAGATCAACCATTCTGTCAGTTGTTGAGGTGAGCGTTAGCATACAGGTGAAACTGTAGCATGTGAAGGCAAGCATAACACCGAAATTGTATGTGTAGTGACTTGAAGGTGTTTGCGTAGCATCTCTGGTGTGTGTCCAACACATGTGTAGTGAATGTGCAGACTCAACTGAAAACGTAGGGTTATGGTCAAATCTTGATTTTTCTATACTTCCTTTAGATATTTGGAGAATAAATATATTTTTCACACGAATTCCAAGAGAGCTCCAATTCTATGATAAGATTGATGGAAAAGGTTCCAGAGTGAAGTAAAGATTTTTTTTTTTGGTTATGAATGTATAATCTGTTGTTTGAATGGATCATTCACTTGTTTCTAGAAATGGAAGGCCAATCTCTAGTTTGAATGAATCATTTGCAAATGGAATTAAGAACATCTTCAGTTTCAACAATGAAATGTGTTTTTGGGGATTTATTTTTTATTAAAATAAAAATGGTCCATACCGATATGGGGTTTTTTATTAGATTCAAACCCTGCCGATTGATTATATGTTGCAGATTTGGTTTTTTTTATATCCAATATGGAACCCTTTCTATAGAGAAAACATTTATATCTATAGGTAGTCGGGCCCATATTGGGCATCATGTCACACCTCCAAATTTCCTTCCCAATTTTTTTTTTTCATTCATCTTTTCAAGTATCATTCTAGCAAGGTATTATACTATCACTATGTAAATTTAACCAGATCAGATTTGTTTCCCCAATTGAGATTTATTTCCATATCTCAACTATACCCAACCAAATGGAATTCAATAGATTTGTAACAAAACATAAATATATTTGACATAAAACATAATGGGTTTATTTATCACCAGCCACTTTCATGTCCCACCTTCGGTTGTATAAAATCAATCTTTGAAAATTCAACAGATTCGCATATGTGGGATGGATTTGATTTCACATGTTCACCATATTGTTATATTTCAATGGACCTATATGAAATCAATTCGATTACCCATGTTTAATACTCCATGTCCCCACTCATTGATAACATATAAACCTTAGTGGGATTTAACTTACCCACGTTGATATCTATGCGTACATGGCACTCATGTCCATTTATTGACTTCTCGTCCTCATTTATATCAAGATTGGACTCCTTTATTTTGGCCCCCACGTAATACGAATTTGTAAATTGGTTCAACGTAGTTGGGAATTGAGGCATGAAACTAGTTTCCACATAATCTTATATAGGATTTTCATTCTCATCGTAGAGCTTGTAATGGGTCTTATTCCATTCGTGGTCACTTGGGTTAGCTCCACATTGCTTTGGACTCATCTCGCCAGCCTACCTTGTTGCCAAGGCAATTTATATGGCACGACTAGAACGCTGTGACATTTATTGCATTGCTTGTCACATTAAATGTTGAACGTATGGTGTACATGACCCATTAAACCCTTCGATCCATGGCTTAACCCTTGGGATCTTGCCATGTGGTTGACGCAGATTCATCCTGTGCATTAGAGTTTCGTTGATCGATTCAGGGGAAGTTGATATAAATTCAACATGTTATTTTTCTCGTCGATTCTTTTCCCTTCCTACTTGTTTGGTTCTTCGCATGACAGTGAAATTCAATGCCATGGAAAACTGAGTGTGACTCGGTTCAGTCTTCGGGGTATCCCTAAGCTTCAATTGACAATTCAGGTATGATCATTTCAGAGTTTTTTAATTTCACGCTCTGCTCTTGCCGTTTAACATTGGCTTCCCTTTTCTGGTTTATATTTATGCTCATTTCTTCGAGACTGTACTGAGATTTTGGATTTAGATGAATCATTTACCATCGATTTGTTCCAGATTGCTTTATGTATAACAATTTTTTATATTGTTTTTGTAGAGAATTTGTTTTCTCCATTCAAGTGATTCGATTTTCTTGGTTTAAATTCATAGTATTTGTATTTCCTCACACGTATCCTCAGAAGTAAGACTGAACGAATGCTCTTATGGTTTCGAAGCTTACCCTATACCTTACGCTCATCGAAGGTTGCTCCGAGGTCATTCATATGGCGCTAGAGGGATTCTACCCCTCTCGAAATTCTGGTTCGCTTCTTCCCTCGACCTGTGTAGGGTGAAATTCCTACTGTTCATTCACCAGAGTGCTAGCTTAGTTATTCAAATTTGACCGCCAACCTCCAATTTGTTTTTATTTATGAAAAATTCCTATTTATATGTAACAGGTCAAGGAAGGAATGGGGGTTTCTCCCTCACCAGGTAGCTATTCCCTTCTCAGTCATCATTTTATCTTTTTTCACGTTCTTCTTCCTCATCACGTTCTACATCGTATTCATATTGGGGTTTTGTCTCTTACAGGTAATTACGACTTGCGTCTTGTTCTCTCTATTGAACCATGAGAGAAGTGGCTTCCTTCAACATTAACATTGACTCCTCTTGCCACTTCCAGGTCGGTATTCACTGAACACTGGTTAGAGGAAGTCTGTTCTTCTCTCATTGTTCTATAATTTTTCTGACAGCTTAAAATTTTTATTAATGAAGTTGTATAATTTTGACAATTATAATTTTTTTAAGTCCTGACACTGAATGTTCCTTTATATCAGCTTCCAGAACATTATGAGACTGTCCCCAGGCCACAATGGCTTGTAAACGTTGGATTTTTGTATATATATCTCTGTCATTCGTTGATTTCCATAATACCCATTTTGATTTCATGTATTATTATGTGTTCTAGTAGTGCTCTCTCTTTACTCTCTTTGACTTGGCTCTAACTTAATACTTACTGATGGCATTTTCAATTTTGTATATCCCACATTCTATGTATTTTATTGCCTTAAAGCTTTCAGGCCATACATTTGTTAAACTATATTCATGAACATGGTGATATTTTAGTGAATAATGTACTATTCTTCTCCATAGTGTAAAATTAGTTGCCTGTATTCTTATAACTCCACCTTTTATTATGGTGTTCAAGTAATTGTTCTGTCTAAACCATTTTCGTAACAGGAATATTAGTTGTCCAAGGAAATTTAATGTTGTTCTCATACCACACTGGTTTATAGTTTTTGATAGTAGCAGTATCTAGGTCTCTTCAATAATCTTGGGAATAGTACAAAATATTTCCAGCTTTGCTGTACACCTTTGTTCATTAATTTGCACAGGATATTTGTCTACCTTGTTAGCATTATCTCTTGTCATGTTTCTTAATTATCTACAGGTGGTGTATTAATACATATATCTATATTTATGTCTAGAAGACATTTGCATTTATAATCTGCCACTATACACCCTTGCCATTAGTTCACATGGTATACTAGAATACATATAGTTAAATATGCCTCGCTTTTGTGAAATCCGCATGTTGTTTATTTACTTAACTTTCTTTCATCTATTAATTCTATCCTCTAATGTAGTAATGGTTCCATAAAATAAATATTAAAGAGAAATCTCATGCTACCTGATATTTGCTTCTTTCTGGTGTAGAATAAATTTCGTACATGCAGAAATAACTATATAATTTTCTATATAATTTTTTCTTTCTCATTTAATGCACAATTTAAATTACAGTTCATATATGGCTATTTTCAAGTATGGTACAGGAACTCTCATACTGCTTTATCCTAATCATGTTCATAATTTATACTAGTAGATCAGAAGCAGTTCAAAGTTAAATTGTCTGTGGAGGAATATGTATCCTCAGATTTAAACCCACCTCGGTTTAGAGTTTCTGTTGGATTCTACTCTACAGATTTCCTCTCTACAACTATACAGAATTATAATGGTGAATTCCTTATGATTAATTCTGTTAAATGTAGCACTAATAATTCTAACTTACAAATCAACTATTATATGTAGCCAATTCATACCACAGGAAGTAAAAACACACCAATCAATTTAGAGACATACCACTCTCGAAATTGACCAACCTCCCAACCTTAGAGTCCTTTTGTCTCCCAGAACTCACCCCCGAGCTGAGATCACCTCCTAGGACAGATCAACCTCTAATCTGTTTAGGAGAATCTTATTTAAGCTATTGTTCCCCAAAGCATGTTTCTAATTCTGCGTCCAGAATATTAGGATGCTTTTCTTCCTGTTTTCCTAGGCTTCCCATTTTTGGGATTCTTTAAAGATGTTTTATGCTTTTCCCCAGCTTTTGCAGCTTTTTACCTCTTCCCAACTATTTTCCTCATCATTGTGGAATTTATATTTTTCCTCAAAAACCTAAATTAGAAATAATTTCTTCCAAGTATTTTTGAAAGATTGCGGGGAAATATTTGCCTTATCCATCCTCATGGATTTAGCACGTGATCTCATAAATCTCATTTTAGTCAATCTGCACAAAATCATTTTATTCATTTCCTCAAATTTAAATATTTAATTACATTCACAAAATACTTGTCCTTTGGGGTCCACTCCCCTTAGGATTAAAGTTCAAATGTCTAGTTTTAATTTCAAACACATAAACTAGGGCTGTTACATATTCCCCCTCTGAAAGCAAACATCATCCTCGGTGTTTTTATTTAACTACTAGAGTTCATTTTTCAAACAAAAATGGATATCTTTCCATCATTTCCGCTTCTCTTTCCCAGGTAGCTTCTTCAGTAGTAAAGTGCTTCCACTACACCTTTACTCTTGCTACCGTTCGGTTCCTCAATTCAATTTCTTCCCACTCCAATATTTGAAGAGGTTCTGGAAGGAACTCCCCTTCTGGTTCCACCTGTACAACATTACAATCAACTATGTGAGAAGCATCATGTACATATATTTTTAATAACGAAACATGAAACACATCATGAAATCTAACATGGGGTGGTAAGGCCAGCTTGTAAGCCATTGGTCCCACCCTTTCTAATACTTCAAAAGGACCACAATATATAGGAGCCAGTTTTGCAGAACTTCCAGCATAAAGTGTGCTCTTTTTGGGTTTAATACGCAAGTACACATGCTCCCCTACTTTAAATTCTCGGTGCACTCTTTTCTTATCAGCATAGTTTTTCTGGCAATCTTGTGTTGTCTTGATGTTTCTTTGTATCTGTTTAACAATTCTTTCCATCTCTTGTAAAGTGTCTGGTCCCAACATTAGTTTATCTTCTGGCTAGCTCCAGCTCAAAGGAGTACGACACTTTCTTCCATACAGTGCCTCAAACAGACTCATTTTGAGGGAGGCTTGGTAGCTGTTATTATAGGCAAATTCAGCTAAATGAAAGTAATATTCCCACCTTGATGGCCTATCCATCACATACATTCTCAGCATGTCCTCCAAAATTTCATTAGTTCTTTCCGTTTGACCATTTGTCTGAGTGTTGTAGGAAGTACTAAATTTCAACTTAGTACCCATCCCTTCAAATAACCCTTTCCAAAAAAATACTGTAAACTTAGCATCTCGATCATAAAAAATCACTTTTGAAACTCCATGGAGCCTTACTACCTCCCTCAGGAGCACATTCACTACTTGAGTTGTCCCAAAGGTAGATTTCACTGGTATAAAATGTGTAGCTTTTGTTAAAGTGTCTACTACCACCATCACTGAATCATGTTGGTATTTGGTTTTGGGTAATCCTCTTATGAAATCCATGGAAAATGTGTCCCATTTCCATTCTGCAATCGGAAAAGGGTTTAAAAGACCAGCAGGATGCTGATGCTCAAATTTGACTAATTGACATTCCATGCATCTAGTTAAATATTCTGCTACATCTCTCTTCATTCCTGGCCAAAACAACTTCTTTTTCAAAGCTGTTAACATTTTCTGATATCCTAGATGTCCTGCATATGGCTGTTTCTGATATTCATCTAGAATTTCTTTTTTCAAGGAATCTACATTGGGAATATACAATTGGTTTTTATAACAGATCAGTCCTTTCTGGTTTTGAGTGAAATCAGCCATCTCCTTCTTTAGGATTTTCACTTGTATGTTCTCATAATTGGGATCATGGTCTGCTGCATGTTTCACTAACTCTTCTAAATCAACCTGGGCACTATTTCCACTACTGCCTATAATTTGAAAAGCATTTCTACTTAAAGCATCAGCAATTTTATTTTCTTTCCCTCTGATATGATTTATATCCATGTCAAATTCACTTAGAAAGGACAACCATATGGCCTGTCTCACATTCAGATCAGTTTGAGAAAAGAAATATTTAAGACTAATATGATCAGTCATCAATGTAAATTTATTTCCAAGGAGATAGTGTCGCCACATTTTCAAAGCATGAATAATAGCAGCTAACTCCAAATCATAGGCACTATAGTTTTTTTCATGTATATTTAGTTTCCTAGATTCATATGCAATAACCGAATTTTCCTGCAAAAGAACTCCTCCCAACCCCTCTCTACAAGCATCCATACATACCACAAATTCTTTATCAGGATCTGCAATCTTTAGTATAGTGGTTGTAGTAAGTTTTAGTTTTAATTGATCAAAACTATTTTGGAATTTTTCAGTCCACTCAAATTTGACACCCTTCCTTTGTAGGGAAGTTACAGGATATGCTATGGTAGAAAATATCTCCACAAATATGCGATAATAGCCTACAATCCCCATAAACGATCTCACTGCTGAAACATCAGTTGGTACAGGCCATTCTTTAATAGCTTTTATATTTTCAGGGTCAACAGCCAGCCCTTGTTCTGAAATAATATGACCCAAGTATTGGATTTTATCTTTGTAAAATTCACATTTACTGAACTTGGCATATAATTGGTTTTCCTTCAGAGTTTGCAATACTATCCTCAAGTGTTCTTTATGTTCCTCCTCATTTTTTGAGTAGACTAAAATATCATCTATGAACACACGGACAAATTTATCCAAGTACTTATTTAACACACTGTTCATCAGGCACATAAATCTGGCAAGGGCATTTTTCAACCCAAAAGGTAGGACTACAAATTTTTTGATGTCTTCGAAAGGCTATTTTGCTGATGTATTCTTCTTTAATTCTAAACTGGTGATAACCAGTCCTTAAATAAATCTCCAAAAACACTGAATCTCCTCTCACTTGGTCAAAAAGATCATCAATTCTAGGTAAAGGGTATCTATTCTTAATGGTCAATTTATTCAATTGACGATAATCAATGCACATTCGAAATGTTCCATCTTTATTTTTCACAAACAACACCGGTGCTCCCCAAGGAGACACAATCGGTCTGATATAACCTTTATCTAATAGTTCTTGCAATTGCATTTTCAGTTCCATAAGTTCAGGGGGAATCATTCGATAAGGGCCTCGGGAAATAGGTACTGCTCTCGGCACCAGATCGATTGAAAAATCAATCTCTCTTTTAGGGGGAAGATGAGGAATGTCATCGGGAAAGACTTCGTTAAACTCTCTTACTACTGGCATAGCATCCAACAATATTTCTTCAGGTTTCTGTTCTGTTTGTTCCACATGTACTGCATAAACTTGGTATCCTTTTCTAGCTGTTCATTTTAATTGTAGTGCTGATATTTGTCTTACAGAGATAGGTTTTGGTTTTCCCTTGAGAATAAAAGGTTTCCCTTCTTCATCTACACAATGAAGGGTCTTGTCCCAACAGTTCATCATAACCTTCTTCTTTTCCAGCCAGTCCATTCCTATCAGCAAGTCATATGAACCTAAGGGCAAAATGTTCAAATTTACTTCTGTTTGAAAATCATTTAATTTAATTATTGTTCGGGGTAATTTATGTGTTACCTTCCTCTTGGTTCCAGTGGCCAGCTGAACCAACCATGACTGCTGAAATTTTTCAGGTTTAAGATTACATTTTTCTACAATTTTTGGACTAATGTAACTCAAAGAAGCACCCGGATCAATCAAAACTGTAACAGATTGGTCAGAAATCTTACCATCCATTTCAACCATGGTAGCTTGATGTTCTGCTTGTCAATTTTCCAAGGCTGCACTGATAGTTGGTATATTTCTGGCTATGTCATTTACTGTGGTGGCTTCTCGATCTCTCATAATCATCTGAATGTTTCGATGGGGACAATCTCTCAACAGATGGGGTTCTCCACATCCCCAACATTTCAGGGGTTCTCTCATTTTCACTGTGCCCTCTTTCTTATTGTCTCCATCTATTTGTTTTGAGGCCACTTGGGACTGAGAAGTTTGACTTTCTTTGGATTTATTAAACTTTTTTCGCTGATGATCTCTGCCAAAATTCTTCAAATAGGTTGTTTTTTGTTTCTTCCCTTTGAATTCACTCTTATTTACCCAGCTTTTCCCATGTTCAGTTTTGCTTTTGAACTGTTGGTAGCACAATCTAACTTTTCTAACAGCTTCGTCCATTGTTTTTGGGTTTTCAAACTCGATCTTCTCTTTGTATACAGCAGGCAAACAATTCCGAAACCTTTGTACCTTTTCCTTTTCTTCCCTTATGTAGGGTACATAGCTCAACAGATTTGTAAACTTAGTAACAAAATCATCAATAGTGAGCTGTCCCAGTCTAAGTTCATGAAATTCCTTGGCTTTATCATCATAGTAACATTCATTTAGGTAGCGGTTTTTGAACTTAACATGGAAATCTTCCCAGGTAACTGTCTTTTCATCAATGGCATGCACCATTTTTGTCTCCTCCCACCACAAGGTAGCCTTACCTTGTAGCTGGTAAACAACTAAACTGGCCTTCAGATTTCTTTCATATTCATAGACCTGGAAGTAACTAATCATGTTCAACAACCAGGTTTCAGCATATTCCTCCTTCTCCCCATCATAGGAGGGAGATTTGATCTTTCGAAATTCCCCCTGTAATTCCTTTTTCTACTTATACTAATGCCTAACAGCATCATCATCATCAGACTCATCCGTCTTCCTCTTTCTGGAACCTTCACCTTCTTGGCTGTTTCGTGAAGTTAATTCTCTGATGAGCTTTTCCTGCTCCTCACTCGCTAATGACAATCTGTCATTCTAGATTTTTATCTGAGCCAATTCTTGTTGCAACCGCCACAACATAGCCATCATGGCCGCATTGGGATATGGTTCATTATCCTCATCATGCAGATCAATATAAATTTAGTCACCTTCTACCATTTCAGCACCAATGTACACTACACAACACCAATCAGTGAAAATAAAAATATATAATTTTTTATTTTTTTTTTCACAAAAATCAATTTATACAGTGAACACACAGCCACAGTGAGCACAATGTCACCAGCCCAGTTTTATAACTTGAGCTCTGATACCATTTGTCACACCTCCCAATTTCCTTCCCAAAATATTTTTTTTCATTCATCTTTTCAAGTATCATTCTAGCAAGCTATTATACTATCACTATGTAAATTTAACCAGATCAGATTTGTTTCCCTAATTAATATTTATTTCCATATCTCAACTATACCCAACCAAATGGGAATTCAGTAGATTTGTAACAAAACATAACTATATTTGACATAAAACATAATGGGTTTATTTATCTCTAGCCACTTTCATGTCCCACCTTCGGTTGTATAAAATCAATCTTTGAACATTAAACAGATTTGCATATGTGGGATCGATTTGATTTCACATGTTCACCATATTGTTATATTTCAATGGACCTATATGAAATCAATTCGATTACCCATGTTTACCACTCCATGTCCCCACTTGTTGATAACATATAAACCTTAGTTGGATTTAACTTACCCACGTTGATATCTATGCGTACATGGCACTCATGACCATTTATTGACTTCTCGTCCTGATTTATATCAAGATTGGACTCATATATTTTGGTCTCCACGAAACACAAATTTGTAAATTGGTTCAGCGTAGTTGGGAATTGAGACGTGAAGCTAGCTTCCACGTAAGCTTATATAGGATTTTCAGTCTTGTCGTAGAGGTTGTAATGGGTCTCATTCCATTCGTGGTCACGTGAGTTAGCTCCATGTAGCTCTAGACTCATCCCGCCAGCCTACCTTATTTCCAAGGCAATTTCCATGGCACGGCCAGAACGCCGTGACATTTATTTCATTGCTTGTCACATTAAATGTTGAACGTATGGTGTACATGACACATTAAACCTTTTGAATCGTGGCTTCACCCTTAGGATCTTGCCATGTGGACGACGCGGATTCATCTGGTGCGTTAGGGTTTCGTTGATCGATTTAGGGGACATTGATATAAATTTGCCATGTCATTTGGCTCTTTGGTTCTTTTCCCTTCCTACTTGTTTGGTTCGTCGCATAAAAATGAAATTCAACTCCATGGAAAATTGAGCGTGAAATGGAAAACTGAGCGTGGTCTTCGGCGTATCCCTGAGCTTCAATTGACAATTCAGGTATGATCATTTCAGAGTTTTGAAATTTCGCACTCTGTTCTTTCCATTTAACGTGGGCTTCCCTTTTCTTGTTTAGATTTACGCTCATTGCTTCAAGCCAGTACTGAGATTTTGGATTTAGACGGATCGTTTACCATCGTTTTTTTCCAGATTGGTTTATGTCTAACAATTTGTTATATTGTTTTTGCAGAGAATTTGTTTTCTCTATTTCACGTGATTCGATTTGCTTGGTTTAAATTCATAGTATTTGTATTTCCTTACACGTATTCTCAGGAGCGAGACTGAACGAATGTTCTTATGGTTTCGGAGCTTACCCTCTACCTTACGCTCATCGAAGGTTGCTCCGAGGTCATTCGCATGGTGCTAGAGGGATTCTACCCCTCTCGACATTCTGGTTCGCTTCTTCCCTCGACCTGTGTAGGGCGCAATTCCTACTGTTCATTCACCAGAGTGCTAGCTTCGTTATTCTAATTTGAACACCAACCTCAAATTTGTATTTATTTATGAAAATTTCCTATTTATATGTAACAGGTCCTGGAAGGAATGGAGTTTCTCCCTCACCGGGTAGCTAATCCCTTCTCAGTCATCCTTTTATCTTTGTTCCCATTTTTCTTCCTCGTCACGTGTTGCATCGTATTCATATTAGGGTTTTGTCTCTTACAGGTAATTACGACTTGCGCCTTGTTCTCTCTCTTGACCCATGAGAGACGTGGCTTCCTTAGGCATTAACATTTACTCCTATTTCCACTTGCAGGTCGGTATTCACTGAACACTGGTTAGAGGAAGTCCGTTCTTCTCTCATTGTTCTAAAATTTTTCCGACAACTTAACAATTTTATTGATGAAGTTGTATAATTTTGACGATTATAAATTTTAAGTCCCGACACCGAATGTTCCTTTATATCAGCTCCCGAAACATTATGAGACTGTCCCCAGGCCACAGTGGGCTTGTAATCGCTGGATTTGTTTGTTTCTATATATGTATCTTTGTCGTTCCTTGATTTACATAATACCCATTTTGATTTCGTGGATTATTATGTGTTCCTACAGTGCTCTCTCTTTACTCTTTTTGACTTGGCTCTAGCTTAATACGTACTGATGGCATTTTCTATTTTGTATATCCCACATTCTGTGTATTTTATTGCCTTAAAGCTTTCAGGCCATACATCTGTTAAACTATATTCATGAATATGGGGATAGTTTAGTGAATAATGTATTGTTCTTCTCCATAGTGTAAAATCAATTACCTGCATTCTTATAACTCCACATTTTATTATGGTGTTCAAGTAATTGTTCTGTCTAAACCATTTTCATAGGAGGAATATTTGTTTTCCAATGCATTTGTATGTGGTTCTCATACCACACTGGTTTGTAGTTTTGATAGTAACAGTATCTAGGTCTCTTCAATAATCTGGGGAATAGTACAAAATATTACCAGCTCTGCTCTATACATTTGTTCAGTACTTAATTAAGTATTTTATAGTTAATTTGAAAATGATATTTGTCTACCTTTTTAGCATCATCTCTCGTCATGCTTGTGAATACCTACAGGTGAGGTGTTAATATATATATATATATATATATATAGATAGATAGATATTTATGTATAGAAGACTTTTGCCTTTCTAGTATTCCACTATACACTCTTGCATTTAGTTCACATGATAGAATAGAATACTTACAGCTAAATAGGCCCTTCTGTTGTGAAATTTGCCAGTTGATTATCTATTTAACTTTCTTTCCCATATTAATTTTGGCCTCTACAGTAAGAAAGGTTTATTGAAATAAGTATTAATGGGAAATCTCATGCTAACTGATAATTGCTTCCTTCTGTTGTGGAATAAATTTCTTATATGCAGAAATAACTTTCTATTGTACTTCTGTTTATGTATGAATGATGTGCTGACCCTGGAAGTGAGTCTGTATTATTTTTTTTCTGTCTCATTTAATGCACCGTTTAGATTTCAGTTCATCTATTGCTATTTTCAATTATGATATAGGAACTCCCATATTGCTCTATCCTAATCATGTGCATAAATTTATACTAGTAGATCAAGAGAAGTTTAAAGTTAAATTATCTGTGGAGGAATATGTATCCTCAGATTTAAACCGACCTCAGTTTAGAGTTTCTATTGGATTCTACTCTATAGATTTCTTGTCTACAACTATACAGAATTATAAAGGGGAATGCCTTATGATTAATTCTGTTAAATGTAGCACTAATAAATCTAACATACAAATCAACTATTATATGTAGCCAATTCATACCACAGGAAGTAAAAACACCAATAAATTTAGAGACATACCACTCTTGCAATTGACCAACCTCCCAACCTTAGAGTCCTTCTGTCTCCCAGAACTCACCCCTGAGCTGAGATCATCTCCTAGAATAGATCAACCTCTAATCTTTTTAGGAGCAGCTTATTTAAGCTATTGTTCCCCAAAGCATGTTTCTAATTCTGCGTCCAGAATCTCAGGATGCTTTTCTTCCTGTTTGCCTAGGCTTCCCATTTTAGGGATTCTTTAAAGTTGTTTTATGCTTTTCCTCAGCTTTTCCAGCTTTTTACCTCTTCCCAACTATTTCCTCATCATTGGGGAATTTAGATTTTTCCTCACAAATCTAAATTAGAAATAATTTCTTTCAAGGATTTTTGAAAGATTGTGGGGAAAGTATTTGCCTTATCCATCCTCATGGATTTAGCAAGTGATCTCATAAATCTCATTTTGGTCAACCTGCACAAAATCATTTTATTCATTTCCTCAATTTAAATATTTAATTACATTCACAAAATACTTGTCCTTTGGGGTCCACTCCCCTTAGGATTAAAGTTCAAATGTCTAGCTTTGAAATTCAAACACATAAATTGGGGGTGTTACATATTCCCCCTCTGAAAATAAACACCGTCCTCGGTGTTGTTATTAAACTACTAGAGTTCCTTTTTCAAACAAAAATGGATATCTTTCCATCATTTCAACTTCTCTTTCCCAGGTAGCTTCTTCAGCAGTAAAGTGCTTCCACTACACCTTTACTCTTGCTACCATGCGGTTCCTCAATTCAATTTCTTCCCGCTCCAAGATTTGAAGCGGTTCTGAAAGGAACTCCCCTTCTGGTTCCACCTATACAACATTCCAATCAACTATGTGAGAAGCATCATGTACATATCTTTTTAATAACGAAACATGAAACACATCATGAACTCTAACATGGACTGGTAAGTCCAGCTTGTATGCCACTGGTCCCACCGTTTCTAATATTTCAAAAGGACCATAGTATCTACGAGTCAGTTTTGCACAACTTCCAGCATAAAGAGTGCTCTTTTTGGGTTTAATACGCAAGTACACATGCTCTCCCACTTTAAATTCTCAGTGTATTCTCTTCTTATCAACGTAGTTTTTCTGGCGATCTTGTGTTGTCTTAATGTTTCTTTGTATCTGTTTAACAATTTTTTCCATCTCTTGCAAGGCATCTTGTCCCAACATTAGTTTATCTTCTGGCTGGCTCCAGCTCAAAGGAGTACGGCATTTTCTGCCATAAAGTGCCTCAAATGGACTCATTTTTATGGAGGATTGGTAGCTGTTATTGTAGGCAAATTTAGCTAAATGCAAGTAATCTTCCCACTTTGATGGTCTATCCATCACATACATTCTCAACATGTCCTCCAAAATTTGATTAGTTCTCTCCGTTTCACCATCTGTCTGAGGGTGGTAAGCAGTACTAAAATTCAACTTAGTACCCATCCCTCCAAATAGCCCTTTCCAAAAAGCTGCTGTAAACTTAGCATCTCGGTCAGAAACAATCACCTTCAGAACTCCATGGAGCCTTACTACCTCCTTCAGGAACACATTCGCAACTTGAGTTGTCCCAAAGGTAGATTTCACTGGTATAAAATGTGTAGCTTTTGTTAAAGTGTCTACTACCACCATCACTGAATCATGTTGGTATTTGGTTTTGGGTAATCCTGTTATGAAATCCATGGAAACTGTGTCCCATTTCCATTCTGCAATCGACAAAGGGTTTAAAAGACCAGCAGGATGTTGATGCTCAACTTTGACTAGTTGACATTCCATGCATCTAGTTAAATATTCTGCTACATCTTTCTTCATTCCTGGCCAAAACAACTTCTTTTTCAAAGCTGTTAGCATTTTCTGATATCCTGGATGTCTCGCATATGGTTGTTTGTGATATTCATCTAGAATCTCTTTTCTCAAGGTCTCCACATTTGGAACATATAATCTGTTTTTATAACAGATCAGTCCCTTTTGGTTTTGAGTGAAATCAGTTTTCTCGTTTTTCTGTAATTTCACCAGGAGTGTATCATAATTTGGATCTTGGTTTACTGCCTTTTTCACCAAATCTTCTACATCAATCTGAGCACTACTTCCAAGGCTATTGATATTCTGACAAGCATTTCTACTCAATGCATCAACAATTTTATTTTCTTTCCCTCTGATATGTTTTATGTCCATATCAAATTCACTTAGAAAAGACAACCATCTGCCTTGTCTAGCATTCAAATCAGTTTGGGAAAATAAATATTTGAGACTAATATAATCAGTCATCAACGTAAATTTCTTTCCAAGGAGATAGTGTCGCCACATTTTCAAAGCATGGATAACAACAGCTAATTCTAAATCATAGGCACTATAATTATGTTCATGTACCTTCAGTTTCCTAGATTCATATGCAATAACTGAATTTTCCTGCAAAAGAACTCCTCCCAACCCCTCTCTACAGGCATCCGTACATACCACAAATTCTTTATCAGGATCTGCAATCTTCAGTATAGGGGCTGTAGTAAGTTTTAGTTTTAATTGGTCAAAACTATTTTGGCATTTTTCAGTCCACTCAAATTTGACACCCTTCCTTTGTAATGATGTTATGGGATGTGTTATGGCAAAAAATCTCTCCACAAATCTGCGATAATAACCGGCAATCCCCATGAATGATCTCACTGTTGAGACATCAGTTGGCACAGGCCATTCTTTAATAGCTTTTATCTTTTCAGGGTCAACAACCAGCCCTTGTTCAGAAATAATATGACCCAAGTATTGGATCTTATCTTTATAGAATTCACATTTGCTGAACTTGGCATATAACTGGTTTTCCTTCAGAGTTTGCAATACTATCCTCAAGTGTTCTTTATGTTCCTCCTCACTTTTTGAGTAGACTAAAATATCATCTATGAACACAAGGACAAATTTATCCAAGTACTTATTTAACACACTGTTCATTAGGCACATAAATGTGGCAGGGGCATTTGTCAAGCCAAAAGGTAGGACTACAAATTCGTAGTGACCATACCTGGTTCGAAAGGCTGTTTTGCTGATGTCTTCTTCTTTAATTCTGAGCTGGTGATAACCAATCCTTAAGTCAATCTTCGAAAATACAGAGGCTCCTCTCACTTGGTCAAAAAGATCATCAATTCTAGGCAAGGGGTATCTATTTTTAATGGTCAACTTATTCAGTTGACGATAATCAATGCACATCCTAAAAGTTCCATCTTTCTTTTTCACGAACAGCACCGGTGCTCCCCAAGGAGACACACTCGGTCTGATATAACCTTTATCTAACAGTTCTTGCATTTTCATTTTCAGTTCCATAAGTTCAGGGAGACTCATTCGATAAGGGGCTCGGGAAACAGGTACTTCTCCCGGCACCATATCGATTGAAAAGTCAATCTCTCTTTTGGGGGGAAGATGAGGGATCTCATCTAGAAAGACTTCCTTAAAACTCTCTTACTACTGGCACAGCATCCAGCAATATTTCTTCAGGTTTCTGTTCTGTTTCTTCCACATGTACTGCATAAACTTGGTATCCTTTTCTAGTTGTTCATTTTAATTGCAGTGCTGATATTTGTCTTACAGAGATAGGTTTTTGTTTTCCCCTAAGAACAAAAGGGTTCCCTTCATCATCTACACAATGCAGAGTCTTATCCCAGCAGTTCATCAAGGCATTCTTCTTTTCCATCCAGTCCATTCCTATCAGCAAATCATATGAACCTAAGGGCAGAATGTTCAAATTTACTTATGTTTGAAAATCATTTAATTTTATTTCTGTTCGGGGCAATTTATGTGTTACCTTCCTCTTGGTTCCAGTGGCCAGCTGAACCAACCATGACTGCTGAAATTTTTCAGGTTTAAGATTACATTTTTCTACAATTGTTGGACTAATGTAACTCAAAGAAGCACCTGGGTCAATCAAAACTGTAACAGATTGGTCAGAAATCTTACCCTCCATTTCAACCATGGTAGCTTGATGTTCTGCTTGTCGATTTTCTAAGGCTGCACTGATAGTTGGTATATTTCTGGCTATGTAATTTACTGTGGTGGCTTCTCAATCTCTTATAATCATCTGAATGTTTCGATGGGGACAATCTCTTAACATATGGGGTTCTCCACATCCCCAACATTTCAGGGGTTCTGTCATTTTCACTGTACCCTCCTTATTGTCTCCATCTATTTTTTTTTAGGCTACTTGGGACTGAGCAGTTTGACTTTCTTTGGGTTTATTAAATTTTTTCCGCTGATGATCTTGGCCAAAATTCTTCAAATAGGCTGGTTTCTGTTTCTTCCCTTTGAATTCACTCTTATTGACCCAGCTTTTTCCATGTTCATTTTTTCTTTTGAACTTTTGGTAGCACAATATAGCTTTCCTAACAGCTTCATCCATAGTTTTTGGGTTGTCAAACTCAATTTTCTCCTTGTACACAGCAGGCAAACAGTTCAGAAACCTTTGTACCTTTGCCTTTTCTTCCCTTATGTAGGGTACATATCTCAACGGATTTGTAAACTTAGTAAGAAATTCATCAATAGTGAGTTGTCCCAGTCTAAGTTCGTGAAATTCCTTGGCTTTATCATCATAGTAACGTTCATTTAGGTAGCGGTTTTTGAACTTAACCTGGAAATCTTCCCAGGTAACTGTCTTTTCATCAATGGCATGCACCATTTTTGTCTCCTCCCACCACAAGGTAGCCTTACCTTGTAGCTGGTAAACAGCTAATTTTTCTTTCAAATTGCTTTCATATTCATAGACCTAGAAGTACTTAATAATGTTCAACAACCAGGCTTCAACATCTTCCTCCTTCTCCCCATCATAGGAGGGAGGTTTGATCTTTCAGAACTCCCCTTTTAATTCCTTTTTCTGCTTATACTGATACCTAACAGCATCATCATCCTCAGACTCATAACTCTTCCTCTTTCTGGAACCTTCGCCTTCTTGGCTGTTCCGCGAAGTTAATTCTCTGATGAGCTTTTCCTGCTCCTCACTGGCTAATGACAATCTGTCATTCTGGCTTTTTATCTCAGCCAATTCTTGTTGCAACCTCCACAACATAGGCATCATGGGCACATTGGGATCTTGTGCATTATCCTCATCACGCAGATCAACATAAATTTCGTCACCTTCTGCCATTTCAGCACCACACTCACTACACAACACAGAACAGTGAAAATAAAAATAAAAATATATATATTTTTTTTTCCACAGAAATCAATTTATACAGTGAACACACAGCCACAGTGAGCAAAATGTCACCAGCCCAGTTTTATAACTTGGGCTCTGATACCATTTGTCACACCTCCCATTTTCCTTCCCATTTTTTTTTTTTCCATTCATCTTTTCAAGTCTAATTCTAGCAAGGTATTATACTATCACTATGTAGATTAAATCAGATCAGAATGGTTTCCCCAATTACGATTTATTTCCATATATCCACTATATCCAACCAAGTGGGAAATAAATAGATTTGTAAACCAAATGGGAAATAAATAGATTTGTAACAAAACATAACTATAATTGACATAAAACATAATGGGTTTATTTATCACCAACCACTTTCATGTCCCACCTTCGTTTGTATATAATCAACCTTTGAACATCCAACAGATTCGTATATTTGATAGACACATGTGGAATCAATTCGATTTCACCTGTTCACCATATTGTTATATTTCAATGGACCTATATGAAATAAATTCGACACTCCATGTCCCCACTCGTTGATAACATATAAACCTTAGTGGGATGTGACTTACCCACGTTGATATCTATGCGTACACGGCACTCATGTTCATTTATTGACTTCTCGCCCTCATTTATATCAAGTTTGAAATCCTTTATTTTGGCCTCCCCGTAATACGAATTTGTAAAGTGGTTCAACGTAGTTGGGAATTGAGACGTGGAGCTAGTTTCCACGTAAGCTTATATATGATTTTTAGTGTCGTCGTAGAGGTTTTAATGGGTCTCATCCTATTTGTGGTCACGTGAGTTAGCTCCACGTAGCTCTGGACTCCTCCCGCCAGCCTACCTTGTTGCCAAGGCAATTTCTATGGCACAGCCAGAACACTGTGACATTTATTGCATTGCTTGTCATATTAATTGTTGAACATATGGTGTACATGACACATTAAACCCTTCGATCTGTGGCTTCACCCTTGGGATCTTGCCATGTGGACAACGCGGATTCATCCTGTGCATTAGGGTTTCGTTGATCGATTTAGGGGACATTGATATAAATTCACCAGGTTATTTTGCTCGTCGGTTCTTTTCCCTTCCTACTCATTTGGTTTGTCACATGACAGTGAAATTCAACGCCATGGAATACTGAGCGTGACTCAGACTAGTCTTCGGCGTATCCCTGAACTTCAATTGACAATACATGTATGATAATTTCGGAGGTTGAAATTTCCCGCTCTGTTCTTACCGTTTAACATGGGCTTCCCTTTTCTTGTTTAGAGTTACGCTCATTGCTTCGAGCCAGTACTGAGATTTTGGATTTAGATGGATCATTTACCATCGTTTTGTTCCATATTGTGTTGCATCTAACAATTTGTTATATTGTTTTTGCTGATAATTTTTTTTCTCTAATTCAAGTGATTCTATTTACTTGGTTTAAATTCATAGTATTTGTATTTCATTATACATATCCTCAGAAGCGAGACTGAACGAATGCTCTTATGGTTTTGGAGCTTACCCTCTACCTTACACTCATCGAAGGTTGCTCCGAGGTCATTCGTATGGCGCTAGAGGGATTCTACCCCTCTCGACATTTTGGTTCGCTTCTTTCCTCGACCTGTGTAGGGCGCAATTCCTACTGTTCTTTCACCCGAGTGCTAGCTTCGTTATTCTAATTTGAACACCAACCTCCAATTTGTATTTATTTATGAAAAATTCCTATTTATATATATAACAGGTCATGGAAGGAATGGAGTTTCTCCCTCACCAGGTAGCTATTCCCTTCTCAGTCATCATTTTATCTTTGTTCACGTTCTTCTTCCTCGTCACGTTCTGCATCGTATTCATATTGGGGTTTTGTCTCTTACAGGTAATTACGACTTGCGTCTTACTCTCTCTCTTGAACCATGAGAGACGTGGCTTCCTTCGACATTAACATTTACTCCTCTTGCCACTTGCAGGTCGATAATCACCGAACACTGGTTAGAGGAAGTCCGTTCTTCTCTCATTGTTCTATAATTTTTCCGACAGCTTAAAATTTTTATTGATGAAGTTGTATAATTTTGACGATTATAAATTTTAAGTCCCGACACTGAATGTTCCTTTATATCAGCCCCCGGAACATTATGAGACTGTCCCCAGGCCACAGTGGGCTTGTAATCGTTTGGATTTTTTTATATATATCTCTGTTGTTCCTTGATTTCCATAATACCCATTTTGATTTCGTGGATTATTATGTGTTCCAACAGTGCTCTCTCTTTACTCTTTTTGACTTGGCTCTAGCTTAATACTTACTGAGGGCATTTTCAATCTTGCATATCCCACATTCTGTGTATTTTATTGCCTTAAAGCTTTCAGGCCATACCTTTGTTAAACTATATTTATGAACATGGTGATATTTTAGTGAATAATGTACTGTTCTTCTCCATAGTGTAAAATCAGTTGCCTATATTCTTATAACTCCACATTTTATTATGGTGTGCAAGTAATTGTTCTGTCTAGACCATTTTCGTAGTAGGAAGATTAGTTGTCCAAGGCATTTGTATGTGGTTCTCATACCACACTAGTTTGTAGTTTTGATAGTAACAATATCTAAGTCTCTTCAATAATCTTGGGAATAGTACAAAATATTATCAGCTCTGCTCTATACCTTTGTTCATTAATTTGCACAGGATATTTGTCTACCTTGTTAGCATTATCTCTCGTCATGCTTCTTAATTATCTACAGGTGGTTTATTAATATATATATCTATATTTATGTCTAGAAGACGTTTGCATTTATAATATGCCACTATACACCCTTGCATTTAGTTCACATGATAAACTAGAATACATACAGTTATATATGCCCTGTTGTTGTGAAATCTGCCTGTTGATTATTTATTTAACTTTCCTTCACATTTTAATTTTAGCCTCTTTGTAAGAATGGCTCATTGAAATAAGTATTAATGGGCAATCTCATGCTAATGGATATTTGCTTCCTTCTATTGGGGAATTAATTTCTTATATGCAGAAATAACTTGCTATGGTACTTCTGTTTATGTATGAATGATGTGCTAACCCTGGAAGTCAGTCTGCATATTTTTTCTTTCTCACTTAATGCATAGTTTAGATTTCAGTTCATCTATTGCTATTTTCAATTATGGTACAGGAACTCCCATATTGCTTTATCCTAATCCTGTGCATAATTTTATACTAGTAGTTCAGGAGTAGTTTAAAGTTAAATTATCGGTGGAGGAATATGTATCCTCAGATTTAAACCAACCTCGGTTTAGAGTTTCTGTTGGATTCTACTCTACAGATTTCTTTTCTACAACTATACAGAATTCTAAAGGTGAATGCCTTATGATTAATTCTGTTAAATGTAGCACTAATAAACCTAACATACAAGTCAAACTATTATATGTAGCCAATTCATACCACAGGAAATAAAAACACCAATAAATTTAGAGACATACCACTCATGCAATTGACCAACCTCCCAACCTTAGAGTCCTTCTGTCTCCCAGAACTCACCCCCGAGCTGAGATAATCTCCTAGAACAGATCAACCTCTAATCTGTTTAGGAGCAGCTTATTTAAGCTATTGTTCCCCAAAGCATGTTTCTAATTCTGCAGCCAGAATATCAGGATGCTTTTCTTCCTGTTTGCCTAGGCTTCCCATTTTAGGGATTCTTTAAAGCTGTTTTATGCTTTTCCTCAGCTTTTCGAGCTTTTTACCTCTTCCCAACTATTTTCCTCATCATTGGGGAATTTAGATTTTTCCTCACAAATCTAAATTAGAAATAATTTCTTTCAAGAATTTTTGAAAGATTGTGGGGAAAGTATTTGCCTTATCCATCCTCATGGATTTAGCAAGTGATCTCATAAATCTCATTTTGGTCAATCTGCACAAAATCATTTTATTCATTTTCCCAAATTAAATAATTAATTACATTCAGAAAATACTTGTCCTTTGGGGTCCACTCCCCTTAGGATTAAAGTTCAAATGTCTAGCTTTGAAATTCAAACACATAAATTGGGGGTGTTATAGTTTCGTTGTTCCTTTCCAAAAGGAACAACAACACCGCATAAGCGGCCGTTCTCCAAAGGAACAAGACCACTTTTTTTTGTTGGGTTCCTTTCAAAAGAAATATAACTGACCGTTCTTTAAGTATCTTTCCAAAGAACAACATTTTTTGATTATTTTTGATGTCTTTCTCCAGTGGTTTGTACTTTTTGAGTGCATTTTTCTTGTTTGTGAACAATTTTTTGAGGATTTTTTTGAATTTTTCATAACTTTTTGAAAGACAAACATACAATTTATGAAATGATACACAATCATACAAATTAAAGCTTACTCTAATTAGCAAATCAAAAGAAATCGTCATTTTTAAGAAAGTTGTTTAGTAATGATAAGAAAAAGGAAAAAGGGACATAATCAATAACATGATTTTGTTGTCTTATTACCACTAAATTCATATGATTGATTATATTTATCATGTTGGTTCTTTCCCATATTTTATAACTTTCTTTGATTTTTACTTATGGAGTAGGAACAAGGGCATATTCTTTTCTATTGAGTTGTTCAGACTTCTTCCACCATCCCTACTCTTAAGGAGTGTTGAGCCATCCTTTATGAATAAATAGGAAAGTGCTATATGAAAAGAAAAATATTTACATATTTCATTAATAATTTTATAATTTGGCAGATGGAGGATAGGGGGTCTCATCAAAAGCCAGCCTACCATGTTCATAAAGAAGCAAGTGAAGTGGCATTCCCATCATGGCCACCAAACCAAGGATATGGTCCAATGGACAATTGAAAAAATTAAGAAGTCCTTGGAACAGGAGGTCTCATCACGAGCCGGCCTGCCCACTTTTCACTTCTTCCTAGTGAATGGCATTGTGATTTATCTGGTCACCAAGCCAGCACAATGGCCTCCGTTATGACAATTAACAAGCACTTCCTCAGCATAAATAAAGGACAATGGTTCCAAGGGTGAGAGAGCAACTCTGTCAAGGTTATGGACACCTATGGGCAATAGAGCTCTGCTGATGGTATTGGAGTCACATTTATACACATCAATAGTAATATTAAACCCTTTTTCCTATATCTCTATTTAAATATCAGATGAAAGTATGAATCCTTAACCTTTGATTTCGAACCTATTATACATGAAAATCATCATAAATCGATCACATTAGTTTAAGTGGGTAATAAACGCATTTGTACTTATGTTTATCTTAAGTTGTCCCTTCTCCTTATCCTTAAATCATTACAAAACGCTTCTATATCTGTTTACGATTTATCACATGCATGGATTTCAGTAAATGCTATAATTTCATTGATTGTATCATAAGTATGTATGTCTTTCCATGTTGTACAATTGTTGTGCAATACGCTGCTCTTTTATTTTGCTGATTTGCCACAATATTGATACTGCATTTTTACAGAATTTTTTTCTGCTTGAACTTTTTTGCATGCATATTATCTGTTGCTATTCAAAACTGAAACTGTGGATTCCAGAAAATTGCGTACAGAATTGTGATTTGTTTACAGGAGAACAACAAGTATGGGGAAAAATTCTATTCGCAGCACGACCACACTATTGCAATTAACAACGAAGGCTCGTGAACACGTACAATTCTTCAGACATGATGTGCTTGCATGGCTTCCACCTTTTGCATCACTTTCAGTATCTGTTCAACCTACATCAGCTTCAACAAAGGCCAGTCCCTACATGTCCTTCCACATTTTTTGGAGGTAACACTTGAGGTAAAATAGCATAATTTTCTGATTTATTATGAATTTAGGAGAATTTCATGAAAATCCGTTGAGCATTGTTTATCATCATTCATTCCACATCTTTACCACTTCCCATTTTTTTAGACATGTCTCATCTTTCAGTTTGGGGGAGTGTTGATTTCCTTCATTTATTTCTTATGACCATGTCAATGATATTCTTTATCATCCATTGATATTCTTATTCATTCTCAACACCTCCATTAGTCCATGTTGTTTTACACCAAGCATTGATTTCAACAGATTGTAGCAACCACCTCTCTTTGTTTTCTAGCATCGCATGAGGACATGCTAATTCTTCAGTTTGGGGGGGGGGGATTGCTACACATGATGGATGTTTTCCACTTTCTTTCTCATTTAAGACATACAATTTCATTTGTATATAGTGCATAAATTTTTTTGCATATATCTTTAAAACTATGAACCGAATTCTTGTGATTTCTGGATAACAAAGAGGTATCATTAAAATACAAAAACCCAGATAATTTCACACTAAATTAGTTCATAAAATTTCGAAAATTATGCACTATCACCTACAACCATTTTTTATATATATCTCATGATCCGTGCATCCAAACGATCTGATTTTTGAGAAAATGGTTAATGAAGTTTGTTGTTACTTATGTCACATTTTTCTGCAACTTCATATACATATAGTTGAATGTCAACTGTAAAAATTGTTATGCCTTTATCAAGATTTCTAAAATTGAATTTTCATTATTTGAGGAAAAATTCATTTGTTCCATCCATTTCATGAGTTGGGATGAACAATTTTCTTTGCTTGGTTAACACATGGGTTTTGTCTTTGGGTTGCATGAGGACATGCAATATATTCAGTTTGGGGGTATGTTGGGTCGTGAATACGACCACTTTTTAACACTTATTTCATCCATTTTTACTCTTCTTTATCATGTCATTTATTATAATTTATTATATAAATCCATCTTATAATGATTTATGCTCTTATGGATGAATATTATTTCTTCTCCTTTATTTTTAATAAATTGATGATTATTATGCATAATTTTATCAATGATGGTTTATTAATATATTTTGTAATATCATTCACCATTTTAGCCTCCAAGATATTTTCCAGACTGCAGATTTGATTTCCAAATCATCATGAAATATTCCAACTCAGAAATCCGCTGGAATAAGAAGTGACCATTTTGCAGTTGAGATTCTGAGCAAATGAAGAAGAATCTGGAAAATCCGGAGCATGGGTTTTGTCCAAAACGGGCCCAATTAACTTTAGGAAGGAATTTGTTGCCAAAATTCGGCCTGTATTGAGAGAAACGTAGGGTTCTTTGAGCATGATTTTCTCATATTTGTTGTTGTGGTCGTCCTCCAAATCTCAGCTGCAAAGCCAAATTTGCCTTGCTCTTGTTGAAAGATTGTTGGAAATATATTTTCTTGTTGATCAATTGGTCGGGAAAAATTCAATTTTGTTATGAGAGATCCTATTTACTATTTGATTTCTCCTCTCTTTGGTTATAAAAGGGGACGTTTGTAAAAGAGAGGGGATGGATCATAGTTGTTGCTTTTGTGAATTGTAAACTTAATCAAAAGCTGTGTTATTGAAAGCACAATTCCATTGTAATGCTGCTCCAGTTTAATGATTAATTGAAGTTGTTGTTCCATTCGCATCATCTGAAGTAGCTTGAGCAGTCCCTGCTGGTGGTTAAGGGCCCGACCCCTAGTAGCGTGAACTGCTCCTCTGTGTTATATTTACAATTCCTACAACATGTGATCGATTTGCTACATACATGTTACTGTGAGTTTATTTCATTATTTTTTTGTCATTTTACTGTCTTTATGTATTACATGCTCTGTTTATGAGTTATTTCATTATTGTATGATCTGAATCTTACTTCTTACAACGTGGGTTAATTGAGACAACATATTGCCTTACTTAGAACATCCTTGAATTCACGGAAGTGATATTGGTTCTATCTTACTTAATTCATAATCCCATGCTTAATAGTTTACTATTTTATTATAATGTATTGCGTTGTCGTTCCTTCCCCATTTAACAAGAATCTTAATCCTCGAATTACTTATCTTGTTATGCTTCGTTGTTCGTCATTTGATGTTCCATTCCATTTGCTGTTTCATTTAACTATTGTTCATTTCAGAGTGCAGATACAAAGCTTCGCTATTCAGTTTGCTGTTCAATAGGATTTACCGTTTAATAGAGTTTTGTTGTTCAATTCCTTTAATTTCGGTTTGCTGTCCATTTACATTGCTTTTCGTTTCATATTAATTAGTTTACAAGAGTTTTCTTTCATTTCGATTGCTTTAAGATCACCAACTGTAGAGGACACTGGTTATTGCTTCCAAGTTCCCAGATTGGTTATCTTGCATCGATTTCTAAGGGAAGGAGTTATTGCTACTGTATCCCTGATCGATGTTTTGCAGATTGGTTTAATTAAGATTTCAGAGCATTTGAGTTTATGTTGTTGTAGTTAAATTTGTTTTTCAAGCATCCATTTACTCTTGTATTTTGAACACTGTACTACATATTTCAAGGCATTACTCTTGGATAAATTGCTGCCTCAGACTGAGTACACTCTTGAAATAAAAATTCGCTCCCGGATTGATAATTAATGTGAGATAAATAGGTGTTAAAAAGACACCTTTTTATGGCTCGAAAACTCACACATAGTGTGTTGGGAGTTATGCGAATCCCAACGTAGTCAATAGCCATGAATCGTATAGAGGATACATGGCCCAAAAAATTCAAGGATGAAGTAGGAAATCTACGACTCAACATAGCCATGAATGGCGTCAACCCATATTCCCTCCAGAACACCAACTTGGCATGTAGTAGTGATCAATAACAATATCCCCCCATGGTTTTCCATAAAGAATGAACATCTTATGTTGGCTCTCACAGTTCCTGGTAAAATACAAGTGAAGAATATGGATGTCTACTTCCAACCACTAGAACATGAATTGAAGTAATTATGGGATGGAATAAATGTATATGATGTATCAAGACCCATTGCAGCAGAGAGGAGTTTTACATTATATGGCATATGTGCTTACATGACACATGATTATACATGCTTATGAGTTTTCTCTGGTAAATTACATGTTTATTTATTTGTTTATATATGTTACAATATTCGTTCACAATATACTTGTTTAATTTATTGTAATTATTCTGATCTTCATGATATTCTTTAACGTTCCATGTATATATATTGTATGCAATAATTTTGCAGGTCTTGTAACAAAAGGGTATTTTGGATGTAAATGTTTTGGACCTTTTGTGAAAGATATATGGTCCAACGACCTACGAAAGCCAGTGTATGACTGCTCCAGGGTATTCCTCCAAGAAGAACATACTTACAGAAGAGTAGCATCTGCTTTCAATGGTAAACGAGAGAGAACCCAAAGGCCTCCAATAATGACACTAGCTTAATGACTTAGAGAAAATGAGAAAGAGAAGGAGAAGGAGTTCATAGATATGTTCGATTCAAATGGGGAGACTATGTTTGATGATCGAAAATTCTTCGAAACTTATGTTGATAAATTTCCCATTGGGATGAAAATGAAATCTACATTTTATAAACTCCCATATTGGAAGCACCTTAATATTACCCACTTATTAGATCCCATAAATATATTTAAAAATGTTTCATCTTCTTTATGGAGGCATATATCATCGAAAAAAAGTGACAGATTGGATGTTCGGAAAGATTGTATTACTTCAAAAACTAAAAAGAAACATTGGCCAAGATGATTAGAAAGTACAGGATCAGAGGCAGGCGTTGGTCCCTATAATTTATGGTATTTCAAAGAAGGTGATGTCCCTGGTTTTTAAAAAATGATGATATTTCTTTGGCAAAGGAAGTTATAATGGGTGTGAGGGTGCCATATTCATACGGGTCTTCACTATGGTTTTTCTTCACCGTGGATGACCATTTGTCAGGGTTGAAATCCCATTACCATTTGAATCTTATAAGAGTACGTATAATGTCAAAAGCAGGATTTTATTATTTTTTATATTAATAAATTTTATCCCATACAGGATCATAAAACATAACTAATTTTTATATTATTGCATGCGTTTATAAATTTACAGTGTCATTATCCTTTGTTCATGGGTGGGTGTGTGAAACATGAATTCCCCCAAGACCTAGGATGTGCCATATCTAAATTATCTACATTTGTACATTGGATCACATCAATGGATATTCATGTGACTAGCATTCCACGATGGCATCAAGAGATAGTTGAGATTGTTTGCATGTTTGAGAAGGAATGGCCGACGAGTTTCATGGACTTGCAGGTTCATCTTCTAATCCACCTAGTAGATGAGGTTGAATTATTTGGGGTGGTTTCTTGTCATTGGATTTTCTTCTTAGAGAGGTACATGAAGAAATTGAAAGGTTTTGTTCGACAAAGGGAAAAAATCGAGGGTTCGATTGCAGAGGGGTACATATCATATGAGTCTATATATTATTCTAGTGAGTACATCAAGAAAATTGACAGTATAATAGGTGCAGTAATTTGGGACGACGAAAGGGATGAAGACAAAAGAGAAGGGGAGCTTCTCCAAACGAATGGAAAAATGCGCTTGATAAAGAGTAAGCGACTTATAATTTTTCAAATTTACACAAAGTAAATATTCATGTTGAACTTTGATATAATGTATATTTTGATATCATATGTACTATATGTCATTTTGATTTCATCAACGAAGTCAGAAATTGAAGCAATCAATAAATTTGTTCTTTACAATTCCAAAGCGACACGATCGTGGGTCACATTTTATGAACAAAAGAGGATGAAATTGGATCGTGACAGGAAATAATTCAGATGGTTGAATGGTAGAAGTGTGCCTTATCTCGATCATTTAAAAGAAAATATGCCAAAAATATGCCCCAACAGTTAGGTTGTTGACCAAGTTAGAGAGAAATACGGTGCAACCAGTTGTTACCCGCATGTTGAAGAGGATGTGCTAAACATAGGGATTGGGTGCACCCAATCGGTAATAATCTATTTATGTACATTTTAAACTTAATAATTCACCTTAGAAATATAATTACATTTATATTTCATATTTTAACTATTGGGTTATAATAAGACACGTGACACTGTGATTTTGTAACTTTTTTATAGGTGTATTTGTTCCCATCTATGTGGGCATATGGACACCATTTTCACACAGAAAATGTCGATGATGGACACATCACATAAAACTGTGGAGTGGAAGTCGAGTTCGATCAATATTGTCGACCTAGCCACCATGATCAAAACCTAGTATGAGGGACATTAGATTACGTTATAAAGATACAAGAGATCATTGAAGTGGATTTCTCTTCTTTCCATTGTGTTATTTTTAGATTCAAGTGGTGGGATACCTTTTATTGGAACAATGTAAAGGAATATCACGATAGTAGGCTGATATGTATCAACTCTAGAAAGATGTGGGATGAAGCTAAGGAGCCCTATGTTTTCCCCCAACACTGAAACTAGGTGTTTTTTTACCCAGATGTGTTGGATAGGGATTGGGTGTTCATATTTAGACATGGACCTAGATCAAAACATATTTTTGAGAACAATAGTGTTATCATGCCAACCGAGTTGGAAGATAATAAGGGTGATCATGAGAACCGAGATTAATATGGTACATGTTTTATTTCATCATTTATACTTTTTAAGATGGGTTTTTATAAATAAGAGGACTTAATTACATAATAACTAGAACTGATTTGAGGATAAACTTGTAAACCTGGACCTGATAAACACTACCATGCATATAAGAAATGCATCTCAAATCTCTACCAAATAAAACTCAATGCTAGGCAATTTCAACAGTACATATGGAAGTTCTTCAACTTATCCATACACGGGAAATCTTACACACACTTTTCATATAATCAAAAGTCAATAAAACCAATGTGCCCATGATTTAAATTCAACTTGACATTGTTTCAAACAAACCTTTCACGCAAACATTACCAATAACATTTGTCTGCACTCAATTTCGTGTCTTTGATTCTTCCATTCAATCTAACCAAGGTACCAGATCTGTTTATGCGCCTTTTCCCTTTCTGCATACCAAAAGCTGGATTAACACTTCTCATGTTGACAATTTGCCACGCCTTAATTCACCTTCTCCATCAATCTGTTTACTGTTTAATTTATATAAAATAGACACAGCGTAAAAACAACTCTGCACCCTCAATTCTTAAACAGATAACAATGTTCGTGAATCTGTCTACAGCGTTGGAGTGCCTTGTCATCCACGGCAACTATGAGAAGATTCTTCAGCAAATGTTCAGTTCCGTTGCCCTCTCGGAAACTCTGCAAGAAGAGATCGATCATGCTATTATTCTGCGCCCGTGCTGCGTTCAATGACGTGATTATAATCGTTCTATTTTGGTTTGCAACCTTCGACAGTGTTAATTCGAGCTCCGAAATATTACTCATCTTTCACGCACCTCTAGGAATTCACAAATCGACTTTTGAAACGCCATTTTCCACCTCCAGCATTGATCGATTTATGTTTTATTGATTCGATGCCGAATCGATTGGCCAATTGCTGAATTTCAATAACCACAAGGATTTGGGCCTTTAACCCCGATTTGATTCGGTATCACTACACTTCCTCAATTGTAATGCGCTCCAACTTCAACCTGGAGATACAGTATGCGCCCAAGTTTGTGTTTTTAACTATTCCAACGCAATATTACACAAACTCAACATATGCTCCCTTCAATCTGCGCTGATATGGTGTCAATCATCGATTTTTCCAAATGGCTATTTCCAAAACATAAAACTATGGATAGTCACCAGATCTGGTTGTCCAATATCGAATCAAATTGCAACCATTTAACTCGATATGCAGCAATAATTTGGTGTTTTCTATGCTCCAATGCGAAACTGCTGGAGTTTGCTAGTCGCAAAACTAGTGAATATTCAATGCTCATCTGTTACCACAGATCTGTTTTGATCTCAACTACAATTGGAATCGCTTTATTGATATTATAACTAACAATTGACAATATCAGAACTTCGATGCGAGATTTTAGGAATCGGAAATTTCCATAATTCGGTATTATCCCCAATAATCTGCGCAGTCTATTCCAAGTTGTTCACTGTGTTTAAGACTTTTCCTTCTTACAATCTTCAGCATTTTCCCGATTACATAAACACGATATTTCTCACAATTTGAAATTAAAAGAAACCCGACCGCACGCTATTTCAATCAATTATACAAACATACAATGCTCACGTTTCCACAAATTGCCATTCGATTTGGCACAAAATATAATTGCATTCACAATATTCAGAAAACCAAACAACAGAATCTGTCTGCCCAAATTGTCAAAAAAAATGAATATTATTGCACACCATTACCAAATATCATTTACTCTCACTCTGTTACAAAAAATACAATTCGCTCACAAGCTGAGCTTTTACTCCAAACAAAACTTATTCTAATTCTTTTTTTCTCTCCTTCGCACTAAATCTAACAAAATCTATATATAGACTTCCCCTTCCAATCGGTTACCTATCAGTCCTTCTAATATTGGCTAACATAAATCTCCTATTCCCCTAAAGATCTTAACTAAATATCCTATCTCATAACTCTTGGCTACACCTATCTAACCAATCTTATCCCTACCTCTAAAATAAGACAATCTTTTATTTATTACAAATATAAATCATAACAAACTATTTGAGAAGTCAAATCTTCTCAGTAAAACTAATTTTGACCGACTATAAATGAATTTCACTCTGTTTTAACCATAACATGTGACCAGTTCATCACATTGCTGGCTAGGTCTAGATGCTCCTGCATCAGACTCCCAAAGTTTAATATTAACCATGATCTCCTGATCATGCACTTCTGGTTTGCGTCCTCCTGGATCCCATACTTGATTTGATATTCTGTTTTTGGTTACTGTTGTTGTTTGTCCCTCAAGTCTTCTGCCTTTGTGCTGTAATGCCTCACTATCTGCTGTTGTCATTTTCACATATTTTGCTGATGTTTTGCTTACTCTAATTCGCAGTTTTCCATAGCATAAATTCATCACCATTTCTTCATTTTGCAGTTTTCTGATCTTACCCTCCATTAATCTGATCTGTACTTCCGGATTAACTTCTTGGTTCAGATTGACTTCACATTGCCTTTTTCCTGCATGTAAATCTTCATCAAAATTAATCAGCTCAATAAACTCAAATGCTTTACCTGGCTTCATCATCAAAAGATTCGACTTATACCAGAAAACTGCCATCTTATCTGGAAGTTCTCTCAAAAGTTCTGCACTATCTTTACTAACTGCATTGTCCGCAATATCTGTCTTTAATCCTCCTTCACTCTAGCTTTCTTCAAGATCAATGATCTTCAATGACTCAGTGCATCCTTTGAATTCAAAAATTCTTTTGCCATCCTCCTTATTCTGCATATGACTATGAGTAGTCATTTCTTCAACAGTCTTCAATAACTGTTTGTCTTTCCTCAAGTCAATGTGATCTGCAAAGACACAACAACCTTCAGTTTTCAAAATACAATACCTTCCATTTTCTTTTGATGCTTCAAGCACCAATCCTCCATCATAGATCTTTTGGATTCCAGCGGATCCTTCTTGCGGCGACTTCAAATCAATATGAATTTTTTCAAGTTTTCTGAACTCATTCATCAGCTTGCCATTTAACCTCTGTTGCAATAGCTTCCACTTCACTCTTTTCTTCAGTCTCCATCTGTATCTTCGGTCTTCACTTATCTTTCTTTGTATTGTCAGACCAATTTCTGGTTCTTCATTCTGCTGCCAGCTTCTATACTTCTGCAATTTAATGCCTTCCTCAAATTCATTCTCATGTAGCTGATCATTCTTTCTAAATTTCTGGTTACTTCCACATTCATCTTGCTGAGTGAATATTTCTGTCTCCTTCATGCTTCTGAGGACGTAACCTCCTTGTTGCTCCTGATCTTTCATCTCACCTTCGAATAATCGCTGCTCAATTTCTCTGATTTCAGCATCATATTTATTAATGCTGTCTTCCACACCTTTTCCTCCATCAGGTTCTGTAAGCTTTGTTTCTCCTTTGGGTTCTTCGAGTAATCTTTCCAAGAATTCTATCTCCTTGTGAAATCTCTCCAGCAGATCATCACAATTTTCCTTCTCAGCTTCATTCTTTTCTTGGCAATCCTCCTGAGTTGACCTGTTTTCCACATTATCATATTGCAAGCATCTTTCATCAATTCCATTAAATAAATTCATTGGTTTACCTTTTTTTAGTCCCACTATGGAATTGTTATTAGACTTCTGGTCTATATCAACCTCATCTGACTGTTTCACACCAAACAGGATTTCATTTATGAACTCCTTCTGTTGCAATAGATCAACGCCTTCTTCCTCTAAAAGGGATTCACCATCATACTTCACCTCAAGAGCTTCATTCCTATTTGTGACAATTTCATTCGACTGTCCATCATCCTCTGCATATCCTGCAAACATACACAAACTATAAGAATCAAAATCACAAGGCTTCATTGCCTCATCTGCTTCCTTTGTCAACATATCTTCGAATTGTTCTGAACTCTGCCAATAGTCCATGAGATCTTCAGCTGACCTCTCATTATCCTCTTCCCCTAACATTTCACCTTGTTCTGGTCTGCAAATGGAAACTTCCAATTCTACCTCTGCTTCTCTGAGTTTCTCTGATTCCTCTTGAGCACTCAATATCTGCTCAATATTTCTCAATTCTTCTACTATCTCTAACTTCACTTGCTGATTTCTCCTTTCCCGTAGTCTTTGCCATTTTACTCTTTTCCTCATGGTCCACCCATTCTTCTGGTCTTTAACATTTCTCTGCAGCATCTTTATCAATATTCCAATCTGGAAATTTATCTCAGCTTTCTCTCGGTCAAACTCTTCTTGACTTATCCTCATGCTTTTTTCCTTGGCATCTTCTCTTCTGCTGTGGCTTCGTTGTGAACTTCCGCTATGACTATCTGTAGTCATTTTCTGCTCCTCTCTTTCCATGAGCTCCTCGCACCTCTGCAACAAGCCTCTGCAACAGTAAGTCCTCCTTACTGCAATCTTACCTCACAAAGCTCTCCTCACTCAGTCTTTTGGTAAACACGATTCCCTATTTGGAACCTTCTCTTTGAGCAACACCTTTTCTCTCTCTAGGCTTCTGCAATCTCACTCTCTCACTTTCGAGAACACTTCAATTGTCCTCTGTCCAATCTCTTGTTGGATTCTTCAGGTTCACTGCCACTTCTAAGGATTTTCCCTATTCTGCTTTTAAGAACACATCTGATTCCTCTCTCACAGCTTCTTTGATTTATATTGCTGCAGTCTTCAATTCAACGGAACCTGGCTCTGATACCAAAAATGACGCAGGATAAACCTGCAAACCCAGAATCTACAAACACTACCATGCATATAAGAAATGAATCCCAAATCTCTTTCCAAATAAAACTCAATGCTAGGCAATTTCAACAGTACATATGGAAGTTCTTCAACTTATCCATACGCGGGAAATCTTACACACACCTTTCATATAATCAAAAGTCAATAAAACCAATGTGCCCATGATTTAAATTCAACCTGACATTGTTTCAAACAAACCTTTCACGCAAACATTACCAATAATATTTGTCTGCACTCAATTTCGTGTCTTTGATTCTTCAATTCAATCTAACCAAGGTACCAGATCTGTTTATGCGCCTTTTCCCTTTCTGCATACCAAGCTGGATTAACACTGCTCATGTTGACAATTTGCCATGCCTTAATTCACCTTCTCCATCAATTTGTTTACTGTTTTATTTATATAAAATAGACACAACGTAAAAACAACTCTGCACCCTCAATTCTTCATCAGATAACAATGTTCATGAATCTGTCTACAGCGTTGGAGTGCCTTGTCATCCACAGCAACGATGAGAAGATTCTTCAGCAAATGTTCAGTTCTGTTGCCCTCTCGGAAACTCTGCAAGAAGAGATCGATCATGCTATTATTCTGCGCCCATGTTGCATTCAATGATGTGATTATAACCATTCTATTTTGGTTTGCAACCTTCAACAGTGTTAATTCGAGCTCCGAAATATTACTCATCTTTCACGCACCTCTAGGAATTCACAAATCGACTTTTGAAACGCCATTTTCCACCTCCAGCATTGATCGATTTCTTTTTTATTGATTCGATGCCAAATCGATTGGCCAATTGCTGAATTTCAATAACCACAAGGATTTGGGCCTTTAACCCCAATTTGATTCGGTATCACTACACTTCCTCAATTGTAATGCACTCCAACTTCAACCTGGAGATATAGTATGCGCCCAAGTTTGTGTTTTTAACTATTCCAACGCAATATTACACAAACTCAACATACGCTCCCTTCAATCTGCGCTGATATGGTGTCAATCATCGATTTTTCCAAATGGCTATTTCCAAAACATAACACTATGGATAGTCACCAGATCTGGTTGTCCAATATCGAATCAAATTGCAACCATTTAACTCGATATGCAGCAATAATTTGGCGTTTTCTATGCTCCAATGCGAAACTGCCGGAGTTTGCTAGTCGCAAAACTAGTGAATATTCAATGCTCATCTATTACCACAGATCTATTGTGATCTCAACTACAATTGGAATCACTTTATTGATATTAGAACTGACAATTGACAATATCCAGAACTTCGATGCGAGATTTTAGGAATCGGCAATTTCCATAATTCGGTATTATCCCCAATAATCTGCGCAGTCTATTCCAAGCTGTTCACTGTGTTTAAGACTTTGCCTTCTTACAATCTTCAGCATTTGCCCGATTACATAAACACGGTATTTCTCACAATTTGAAATTAAAAGAAACCCGACCGCACGCTATTTCAATCAATTATACAAACATACAATGCTCACGTTTCCACAAATTGCCATTCGATTTCCGGCACAAATATAATTGCATTCACAATATTCGTAAAAACTAAACAATAGAATCATCTGCCTCTGTGATTGTCAAAAATGAATATTAGTCAGACACCATTTCTACATTTACTCTCACTGCTACAAAAAATACAATCTCGCCAAAGTTTCCATCTTTACTCCAAACAAACCTATTCTAATTCTTTTTCCTCCTCTTCAAGACTAAAATCTAACAAAATCTATATATAGACTTTCCCTCTTCCAATCGTGTTCTACTCATCTTCTGCATTATCACAACATAAATCTCCTATTCCCCTAAAGATCTTAACAGAATATCCTATCTCATAACTCTCGCTACACCTATCTAACCAATCTTATCCCTATCTCTAAAATAAGACAATCTTTTATTTATTGCAAATATAAATCATAACAAACTATTTGAGAAGTCAACCTTCTCGTTAAAACTAATTTCCGACCGAAATGGTATGACCACTGCTTTAACCACTACATGTGACCACTCATCACACACTGCTAGGTCTAGATGCTCCCAGACGTGTAATTCGAGTCTTTTTTTGAAACATTATAATATTTATTTTCAATTAATTGGTAATTTTCATTGTGTTAATGTTAAAATCATTTCACCTGATAATTTGCAATTATGTTGATCTCGAAAACAATGACGTACTTTATAAAGTTATTTTTTTTATAATGCTAATTCCTAAAATAATACAACTACTTGATTGATTTAAATGTGTGTGAATGATATCCTCAAAATGTATACTATTATTTTTGGTATGTAAGATCATAATAAAATAATGATAATTATAATGTACATGAATTTATTTGCATTATTTTCTAAACTTTATTATGTTACAAAAATTCATTTTATTCTAGATTTATTATTTTACATTTATATATATTCGTACAAATTTTCAATTTTACAATTATGGTAATTTAACCGTATTTACAGTATAAATTTTACTTATGGTAGTTATGGTTAAAAATTGACAATTACTTTAAAACCTTACAAATCTAAAATTTAAAATTTTTAATAAAATTGAATGATGACAATACATACAATTACAATTACAATTTTACAATTTCGCAGTACAATTACAATTTTAGAATTTTACATACAATTACAATTAAAATTACAATTACAATCATTTCACATTAATACAATTAAAATTTTACAAATATTTTACATACAATTACAATTAGAATTACAATTTTAAAATTTCACATACAATTACAATTAAAATTACAATTACAATTTTACAATTTTACATATATAGAATTAAAATTAAAATTACAATTACAATCATTTCACATTAATAAAATTGAAATTTTACAAATATTTACATACAATTACAATTAAAATTAAAATTGCAATTACAATTACAATTTTACAATTTCACATACAATTACAATTAAAATTTCAATTTCAATTTCAATTACAATTACAATTTTACAATTTTACGTACAATTACAATTTTAAAATTTCAATTACAATCACAACATAATATTTAATAAATATCACGATTTAATATTAAAAATAAACATGATGATCATCATAACCATCGTACACACATCATATTCGACTAAAAAACACATTCAAATCCGCTAACATCATCTAATCATCGTGATCATGATCATCTAACAAAAAAAGAATTGTATAACATCATCATAACACAAACATAAAATATACATCTCAAGTCAAATAAATGTTATCTCATACACATCTATCTCCAAGCTGCACATTAAATGAACATAACTAGCATAACCTAACAATATACACATCATGATGAACACCAACATGTAAATTAAGTACATCTCCAACATGAACATAAAATACATGGACAATATATATATATATATATATATATATATATATATAATGTCAAAAATATACAAATGTAACATAACCGCATATAAATTTCAAACATCAGCTAGTGGTACATCAATAGTACTAGTGGAGGCCTGCTCAATCGATGGTTCAACCTTGACATGCTCAGATAGATGCCAATCACGTGCCTGCTGATCTGGAGGTGCCTCATGTTGATGAGGAACTACCTTCTCATGATGACTCGTGGATGGTCCAGCCTACTGATCAATGGATGGTGCGGTGGCCTACTCAGTTGATGGACCTACCTCCTCAGATGGACCTGCGCCCTCCTCAGGATCAGGTGCCTGCTCGTGATCATGACTGGATGTTGTAGGCTGCTCATCATGATCATGTCTGACGCGAGGTGGAGGAGGAGGTGAAGTACTAGAACGATGATCAATCCCCTCATGATCATGATATGATGCGCTGCTCGATTGTCGTACTGCACCTCCACCACGCCTACGTCGACTGACCCTCCTCGCCCACACCAGTACTCTGGTAGCTCCAACGATATGCCGCATGAGGGTCAACATATCACGGGGCATGACTCTTCATATCTCTATCAACCTATTATCAGGTTGTATCTCTCTGATAGTAATCGGCCTGACTCCCTACTCAACTAGGAGTCGACAGATTTGGTCGCCCAACTCCATCCTAAATCGAGTGTCACGCCTATGCCTCACACCCGCTGATATCTGCGCCTGATCATGAGGACGAGGTATTTCAACGGCTTGATCCTCCGCATCTTCTATCTCCTTGTCAGCAGGATCTACACCCAGATCATTTGGTGGTTGTGGAATCTCATCGCTAATGAATGACCCAATATCTAAAAACTATATATAAGTACATAACAATAATTAGAAAATCTCATTAAAAAATTTAATAAAACAAGTTAAAGAATGTGTTAGAATAAATTTAAAGAAAACACTAATATTACCTCTCTCATCCAGTGACTCAGCCTGTGTGAAGAGGATGCTGGCACACCCTCGCTAATCGAAACTAGCATATACACATGGCACTAGAATGAAGGCATGATCATCAACACTAGATAGCAACTCCAATGCATCATGAGATATGTCGGCGGAAAAGTCAGACTCACCCCTCTTGGGCATCATCTGGCTCCACATCTCCATCTGTATGTGCGTCATCGGCCTACGAGGCTACCGAACAAAAGTAGGCCTCGTCTTTGGAAACCTCTTAAAAAATAAGCAAAATGACTCTGAAGAAAAATGGAAGTTCACCCTCCCATGTGCCTGAGAAGGACATCTATCTAATGTTGTACAAAACTGCCGCAAAAAAATCACAAACCACCTGACAAGTCGTGGCGCCTGTAATAAAGAATCAACATAAAATAGAAGCGGGAAACTAATGCGTTGCTTTTCACTAGTATGGTGTGCAGCGGTCGTCAGCAGTAGTGAAAGGCACCTCAACTCCTCTGCACCAAATGAAGCAATACGTAACTGACCACCGGACACCTAAAAATCTGCAAGAGAAAGTATATCGTCAATAATGTATCTATAGAAGTACGCCAACTGACTCATTGTTGCATAGCCGACGGGGACCTCTGGGAACAAGGGAAAATCCTGCCCTCTCCTAGATAGGCCAATAATAAAATATATGTCCTCCTCAGTGGGTGCGTACCACTGGTTAGGACCAACCCAGAAAGCCTGTCGGTGGGCATCCCACCTGAAGATAAGCTGACCCAATAACCCATTATTTCCCTTCAGGGATGTAGCCTCCTCATAGAACTTGAGGAGGCCTACCTCCCTTAGGAGCAACTAGGTGGCTGCCATAATAGAGAGAGGGTACATAAGTCTCCCCATCTCGCGTGCCTCCCACAAGTAAACCACGTTATACTGGTTCTCCATATGTTCTTGTTGTTCCCTTTCTTCTCTCCTTTGATGTTCCTGAATGATTCACATTCTAAATACATTTTTTTTATTAAATGAGACATATATATATAAAACAGTCGGTGCACCCAAAAAAATAGTCATGCACCGGTACTGGTGCATCCATTTTTATCGCAAACCGTCCTCGGTGCGCATGGATATTTGTGGTGCGTTGAAAAAATTATGCACACTAGGGTGGATAGTTAGGTCAACGCACTGTCCAACAATAATTCATGGTCAATGGTGCGGTCCTGTAAACGACCGCACCGTTGACTATGTACTAGTGTCGGGAGGGTGGTGCGCTAACTACACTATTCGCTCCGGGGCGGATAGTTTAGTCATCGCACCGCCCTCCTGGCATCAGTACACGGTGAACGGTGCGGTCATTTAAACGACTACACCGTTGAATATGTACAAGTGTCAGGAGGGCGGTGTGCTAAAAAAACTATGCACCCCGGGGCAGATAGTTTGGTCAGCCTACCGCCCTTCAGACATTGGTACATAGTCAACAGTGTGTTCATCGGGGGTGGATAGTTTAGTCCACGTATCGCCCTATTAAAACTAGTACATAGTAAACAGTGCGGTCATTTAAATGACTACACTGCCATATATGTTTTAAAAAAAAAAAGTGCACGTTTTTAGTACCACATAGGCCTCGGTGCGGTTTGCATTAGCATTGTTCGTAGTGCGACCTATAAATTTACAGGAAGCACCATGAACAATGCAAGCCAAACGGCTCGAGCGCACCGCACAAGTTTTTTTTTCTTTTTATATCGTAAATTTTAAGTTTTTAGACAAATGTAATCCACTAAAAAGTTTAATTGTTGAGAAACAAGTAAAATACCTGTACATTTGGGTGTTGATGAGGCATATTTGCTGAAGAATTTGAAAAACCAAATTTTCTCACCATTTTCCAAAATTCAAACTCCATAAGGTGGGCAATGGACGTTAGCAGTGCATGCAATGGGAGCACCGACGGCAGGGCACCTCACACAAGGGAAATTCGCACCGGTGCTTGAGAGGTCTAGAGCACTAAAGAAGTGAAAATGCAGATATTTTAGGTTGTAATGTTTTTTTTATTTAACTCTATTTCGGTGCTTACGTTTTTGAAGCGTACCGGGTAGTTTATGCCTAGCACATCGGGCTTGTTTCTATTTGAACGCGGGGTTTTTCAGACGTACCAGGCCTGTTTCTGAGTAGTGCACCGATGAGCTATAGTAATGAGATGCACCATGTGGGTTTGTATGGAGAGCACGGTGTCTCGGTGTACCAATTTTTAGTACACACGGGTTCTTTGTGAGTGAAACGCACCGGTGCGGTTTATGATGAGAAATGCATCAGACAAAAAACATCCGCAAAAACCTCCACCTACCAACCTCCTCTAGAGACCTCCACTACAAACGGATATTTGTACTATTTTTATAAGGGTTTCCTCAAAATCATTTGCTATAGGGTCTTTTCCTTGTAGTGATAAAGGCAATATGTCTTTAATCCGAACTATTGTCTCTAGAGAGATAAAAATGAAACTATCTCATAAGAGAAAATAGTACTTGTGTTATTTATTTTCTTTATAGAGACAATTTTTAAGACAATAATTTGAGACACCCACTTAAAGACAATATGTAAGACAATACACAAGCTTTTTTGTCTCAAATTAAGGCAATTTAGCCAAAAATTGTCTTAAATATTGTCTTGAATCCCCCCTCTATGTTATAGTGCATTCCAGATTACTTGGCAGTTTTCTCACGGTGCTTCAAATAGGTTTTGGGAATAGGTAGGCGAGTTCAACATTCACCCTCATATTTCCAAGATTGGAAGCCATGTTCACCATCTAGTACAAAAAAATGTAATAATACAGAGGGGAGGATTCAACTGAAGCCATTCCTATCATCACAAAACAACAGTTTTTGGACTGTGTCTCGAAGCAACATGTCGTTCAAAAGCATCTGTGGGAGATTTTGGTCTCGAGGATAAATTTTGGTGTCAACGGCATGGGATTTTATATGGTCGGAAATATAGAGCTCTACAATGTGAAAATTGGCTATGTCGACGATCTTGTTTGTTGTAGTAGAGATGGCATGAGAGGATACTAAGAAGGATATTATCTTGGTATCCACCATGCCCTAACATGCCACGATTCTCCAGTATCAATACCTCACAATGGTTAATCTTCGTGGATGTTGAAAGTGATAAAATGTTTGCTCAAATGCAGGTCACCTCACATTGAATTTTCCATGAATTACTCATTGTATTTGGAGGATAACATTGAAGGTGTTATGTACTTCAAGGTTATCACAATAATTTTAGGTAGTAGGAAGGAATGTTTTCCATATATGGGAATTTTTATAGAAATCAACATAATTAGAAGCTTGAGTACTTTTGTACCTTAAAGGCTTATTCCTACCCATTTTCTCGTTTGAATCAAGAGGAAGGAATAGGCCTATTATCATGGTTACTTCTCACCCCAAATCACCTTTGGTTAATCCTTGCACTTGTGCGAGCTCTCATGCAGCGAGGAGATATTTTTCAATATTCTATTTGGATTAGTGGTTGCTCATGAAGCTTCCTCGTGTTCTAACTCTCATGTGTAGAGGAGTCTTAATTGGCCTTTCATTCTAAATGTGTTAGGATCTCTAGGAAACTTTCCTCTAAGTTTATTTCCATTCTGAATCTTAGGTATCGTTTACCTCCTCCAACTATATCATTTCATTCTTTGTGAGGAATCTACCTAAGTTTGACTTATTAGGAAAAATTTTCTCTCCCTCATGTTTATCTCCCTAGCCCCTTTCTATGGAGGATTCTTGTGTTTTCCCACCGCTCCTCTCTATGGTTATTATGTTCCTCTCCCTCTCGATTTCTTTACCCTACTCCACTCTTCATATAGTCATTCACTCTAGTCACATGTCATGCCTTTCCAAAGAGCATGCTCGAGAATGGGGGTTTGAGGTTGTGATGGCCTCAATAGTTTTCAAGCTCAACCTAAAGTACATGCCTCCTAAGACAGATACCGAGCACACAGACCACTAGTGTTCCAACAAGAAATTGAAGACATTAAATAGGAAGCGACTGAAAAAAGAGAAGAAATATTTGGATTAGAAGTCCTGGCATCCATCTCTAGTTGGGTCCTCAACCTTGGATTAGAAAGAGGATTCCATAACAAATATATTCTTATAGTTGATATATGTTTGTGCCTTAAGGAGCTATTGGGAGAAGTTTTATTTGAACACAATGAAAGTTGTGATGAACTCTTCCTTCGAATAAAGGAATTACACATGCTATACTAGATCATGTATGAGCATATGCAATGCATGGAAGTTGTTCTCGTGCATGACTGATGCCCACCTCCTCTAGTCAATCTCGATCCTCTAGCTCCAAGAAATTAACACTGTTGGTCTTATTGGTCCTACTGTAGATGGCACTTGATTCGCTAGATATGTTATAACTAGATTCCATGTGCTTTTATTTTATGTAATTGCAGTTTATATGGTCGAAAAACTAATTTTTTGTATTAGACATATGAGGCATATCATGAAAATTATGTATATTTTGATAACTCTAGGTCAAAACCTTAGATTTTGCATATGGTCTAGTTTCTAGACTAGCACAGTAACGCATTTTGAGGTGTTTATATTGTTATATGAGTTGTAAATATTTTCCTAATTAATAATTGAAAGTGAGCTTAAACAATACTTTTCTCTCATGCCAAATTATTATAATTATTAGTCATATGATTACTTATCAAAGTTGGTAACTTTATTTATTTAACCACTATACCATCAAATCAACTTCTCTCATTTTCTTATAAATAAGAATAATGCTTTATAAATATTTCCTTCTCTCATAAAAAAATGTTTTTGGTAGTGTGAAAGGTTGTTGCACTTATGATGTTATTTTCCATCTACCATCATAATCAATTATAATAATCAAGTATATGAGTATTAAAGTGACATTTACCTTTATATTCACAAATCTACGTCAAGCCTGACAAATTTAAGAAGGGAGTGAAGTAGAACACCGAAGCATTAAATTTCATTATTGGAATATATATATATATATATATATATATATATATATAAACAGTTAAATTTAACTAATTCCTAACTAATTTTAGAAACTGATTCATTAACTAAATTAATCTTGAACACTCCCCCTTAATCTTGAGGGCTATATTAATTTAATACCTAAATTCTCACACTGAAATTCAAAATTATTTTTTCCTATTGATTTGTTGAATATATCCGCTAACTGTTCCTTGGAACCATAAAATTTAAGAACAATATCACCATTATTAATTAGTTCACGGATGAAGTGAAAACAAGTGTCGATATGTTTTCTTTTTTGATGAAAGACATTATTCTTCGACAAGGAAATAGCGGAATTTTTATCACAAAAGATTGAAATAGGTTCATTTTCTGTATAACCGAAGTCAGAGAGAAGTCTCTTCAACCACATTGCTTGACATGATGTTGATTTTTCTGCAATGCACTTGGCCTCTGTTGAAGATAAAACAACAATGGGCTGCTTTTTGGATGACCACAAAATCAAATTTCTGTGAAATAGAAAACCATATCCATAAGTGTTTTTCCGATCATCAATACATCCTACATAATCACTGTCTGTATAAACAACAAGCTTAATGTTTGTAGAAGTTGCATACCATAAGCCATGAGTATTTGTACCTGCAATGTATCTTAACACCTTTTTTCCAGCTTTCCAATGACAGTCTTTAGGAGATTCCATAAACATGTAAGTATAACTAGCTGAAAATGCTATATCAGGTCTAGTAGCAGCAAGATACATAATACTACCAACAAGTTTCTTATACAAAGTTGAATTAACAGAAGTACCCACATCATCTTTACTTAAATTTGTACCAACCTTAGTAGGAGCATCCACTGGTTTACACCTATCCATCGTAAAAAATTTCAAAATGTCAGTGGCATAATTTTTTGACCCATAAAGATACCATCAGGTTTTTTCTTAACTTCAATACCTAAAAAGTATCTCATTAATCCTAGATCTGTCAGTTCAAATTCATTTTTGATTGCAACTTTAAATTCATCTAACTACATGTTACTTGTATAAATTATGTCATCAACATAAAGACACAGTATCGAAATATTACCTTGATGATAATTCTTGATATACAAAGTGGGCTCATGGTTACTCCTTCTAAAGCCATTATTTAGAAAGTAATGGTCTATTCGGTTGTACCAAGATCTTGGAGCTTTCTTCAAGCCATACAATTCTTTCTTCAACGTATATACCTTATGTTTTTTATTTTTTATCTCGAAACCAAGGGGTTGATCAACATACACTTATTAATTCAAAACAACATTTAAAAAATACGGTTTTACATCTATTTGGTAAATTGGACACTTTTTTTGCGCTGCAATAGCTAATACAAATCGAACAATATGAATTCTTGCTACAGGTGTAAATTTTTCGCCATAGTCTATGCCAGGTTGTTGTGAAAAGCCTTTGGCAACTAATCTTACTTTGTGCTTATCAACTTCACCTCTCTCATTTAACTTAGTTTTAAAAACCCATTTGACACCTATAATAATTTTATCATCAGGTAGATCAACCAAATCCCAAGTTTGATTTCTTTCAATAGCATTGATTTCATTATTTATGGCATCCACCCATTCTTTGTCCTATATAACCTATTCAAAACAAGTAGGTTGAAATGAAAGAAATGAAAAATTTACAATATCATCAACATCGTCTTGTGCATAAATATCACTTAAGATTCTCATTTTAGGATTATCAGAATCAAACTCACTTAAAGATGATGAACTGCTACTGCTTGATGAACTAATATTGGTTTTGTCTTGAACCTGTAATCTTGGAGTGCTCGTTGTAGATGCTTGATGTTCGTCTAACATAATAAAAATATTAGGAAAATTATTGTTCTCCATTTCATTCCAAGATTTTTCTTCCAGAAATTTCACATCTCGACTTATGAAAAATCTCTTAGTTATAAGATTAAACAATTTGTATGCTTTATATTGATCACTATACCCTATAACGATATAATTTTTTCTCCTATCATCAAGATTCTTTCTTAATTTTTCTGGAACATGAGCGAAATAAATACAACCAAATACTCGAAAGTGTGAAACGGTTACTATGTCCACTCCATTCTTCTTCAGGTACAAAAATTTGAACACTAGAAGTTGGCGATCTATCAAAATATATAACTAACATGCAACTTCTTCTGCCCATAAATATATAGATAATTTTTGTGTTATGAGCATACTTTGAGCCATATTCATAATTGTCCGATTCTTTATTTCCGCTACTTCATTTTGCTATGTAGTATAACTCGTTGTTTCCTGTTTTTTAATAACATGCTTTTTACAAAATCAATGAATTCGTTAGATTCATACTCACCTCCTTTATCAGACTTGAGAAATTTAATAAACTCGCCACTGTGTTTTTTAGCCTCGGCTTTGAACTCCTTGAACTTGGAAAATGTTTCGGATTTGTATTTCATAAAATACACCCAAATTTTCGTGCTAAAGTCATCAATGTATGTAATAAAATAGATACTACCACCAAGTGATTGTGCTTTCATTGGACCGCATAAATATGTATGCACTAACTCTAGTTTTTCTTTTTCTCTATAAGATGTTGATGCAAAACTGTATCTCTTATGTTTACCCATTATACAAATTGTACAAGAAGAGATATGGCCAGACAAGGTAGGCAAACCTTTCACCATAGATTGTCTTTGCAATAGAGTCATACTTTTGATAGGTAAATGACCATATCGCAAATGCCACAAGTCAGTGTCATTAGGCATTGAAACATTATGGGCATACAACTTCTCACTTTTGATTTGTAATTGATACAACCTGTTCTAGGTCATATGAATATTTCATAAAAGAGACTTACGTTGATCAGAAATCGTGCAAGTAGTGTTGTGAAAGATAACATCATAACCATGTGCATCTAACTGACAAACACTCAAAAAACTATTCTTGAAATTAGGTACATAATAAACATCATAGATATTCTTCACAACATTTTGTTTGGTTAAAATAGGTACAACACCTTTTCTTGAAGCTTTGACCTGATGATAATCACCCAAACCAATAGAGGAACTGAAATCTGTATCAAGATGTGAAAATAAATCACTATGACCAGTCATATGATTACTACATCCGTTGTCTAGCAACCAAACATATTTAGTAGGTACTTGCATAGTTACATGGCATGCCAGAAATAAAGCATCTCATGTTTCACATTCAATGTTTGTGACATTGGCTTTGTTTTTACTTAAAACATACTGTAATTTTCGACATTCATACTTATAATGGCTATCTTTTTTGCAATAGTGACATTGAATTTTTTATTTATCTATCCACCTACGACTATTATCAGTTTGAGACTGTTCTGAATGTGTTTGAGTTACCTTTGATCTCTCATCAAACTAAGATTGTCCTCTTTCTTTTCCTATCCTGCCACAAAAACCAATGCCCCTACCTGTATCCATAGAAGCTTTAGATTTGAAAGCATATTCTAAAATACTGGCATCTAAATTAATTCTTGCTTCATGAGCCAATAAAGTATCAGTTAATTCTTCCACAAACAATTTTGTTAATTCTCTCGACTCAAAAATAATAACTATCATGTCAAATTTTTTAGGCAAACATCTAAGAACCTTTTCAACAATTCCTTGATCTTCTAGTTCTTCACCATTCATCCGAAGTTGATTAACAACACCCATAACTTTAGTCATGAATTGATCAACTGTTTCTGATTCAGTCATTTTAAGCGTTTCAAATTGTGTTATGAGAGTTTGTAATCACCATCTTTACTTTTTCATTACCTTGATAAGCAAACTTAAGTATATCCCATATTGATTTACAAGTCTTAGCAGCAGTAATTTTAGGAAATAGAGTGATCTAATGAATTCAAAATGCATGACTTTGCTCTACTTTTTTTTTGTTTAAGTTCATCAAATTGTTTTCTTTGAGCAGCACTAAATATGCATCATAAATATGCATCAAGCGTTGTGAATCACAATTTTACAGTTTCCCAAGAATGTAAACCTTGTAAGCATTCTTGCATTTTAGGACTCCAAAAATCGTAATTCTTCCCACTAAATAGAGGCGAAGGGATTACAATCTGACTTGTTCAAGCCATGATTAAAAACTTCAAAATAAATAGAGCAAACCAACTTTCAATGAGGGAAAGATCAAGAACAAGAAGTTTCTTATTGTTGTAAATATCAAGAAAATCTGCAGGGCTCCTCCTGTCTCTCTGAGCAAGTAAATCGACTAGAACTAACAGACAACGTTCCAATTCTCCGAGGAAAAAAAAATAACAAGCAAAAGGACAGAAGACACTTTGCTAAATTCAAAAGGAGCGCAAAAAGGTACGAATAGACTGCAACAATAACAAATTTCTTCACACTTGTGAGAAGAACACAACAGTAAATTTGACCTTGAATTCATACGATCATCAGCAACGAAGCTTGGTAGAGCCAAAGAGATAGAGCAAGGTCAAATGCTGATCTTCACACGAAATGCCTTCTCATACGCAGCAAGTTCGAAGGCAGGAAAGAATGAATGCTTCCCTTCAAAAAATGCTTCATCTTGGTGGGACATCCAGCAAATTTGAACAGAGCCGCTCAATTCATCCTCAGCATGTTCAAACGCAGATCTCAATCTTAGTGCTTCTTCACCTTCGGCTACAGACAAGAATGTTTTTCTCCCAGGACAGGGTGTTGCGAGCAAAAGCAAATAGGAACTGAGAGCAACAGCTCTAACCCTCACAATGAGGCTCTGCAGCCAAAATCAACAGCAACTCTCATACCATGACAAATTTAAGAAGAGAGAGAAGCAGAACACCTAAGCACTGAATTTCATTATGGGAAGAAATATATATACACATTCAGAAATAGTTAAATTTAACTAATTCCTAGCGATTTAACTGAATCTCTTTGCTACTTCTAAACGCGACGATGGTTTCTGCTTTTGGAAAAATGGCTCTCTAGGAACGAGACTACACAGAAACCTCGTCTTATACGCCGGTCCTCATTTTTAATGTACAAAACCTGTTTACCAAATGTTCAATGCTTTTAGCTCCGTTTCTCCTTCATTTCAGGATCTCTTTTCCCAACTCATGTTAATTCCTGTTCCAACTGTAGTCGCCTCTGCGTTTTCTAGTTGTGCATGTGAATTAGTGGGATCTCTTTTCCCAACTCGTGTTAACTCCTGTTCCAAATGTAGTCGCCTCTGCTTTTTCTAGTTGTGCATGTGAATTAGTGGTTGTGACTACCAGTAAGGAAATGTTTGAGGCGAAAGTATGGTCCAGACGAAAGCAGATTTATCATTCAGCAGAGGTGCGCGGCAAAGCGCAGAGAAGAGCCAAGCGCCCCCAGCGGAATAGATTCAGCTCCATCATTTCTCAGGTACAAGGCTTCATGCACAGGAATACAACCTTACAATTGCTTCATATTTGTCGTTAAAGTCGTATGGACAGTCATAATTTAAAACCTCAAACTTTCCTCAAAAATATTTGAAATTTTCCAATTGTATTGATCCATCTAAATATTAAGGTTACGGTAAGGTGGCTTGCAGATTTAGTGTCTAACTTTAATTAAATTTTCCAATTGTATTGATGCATCTAAATATTAAGGCTACGGTAAGGTGGCTTGCAGAGTGAGTGTCGAATTTTAATTAGTTTTTACATATGAATAATGTATCTGTAGTTACTGTAATTTGGAAAAATCAAACAGGAAAGAATGTTAAAAGAAAATCAACTTTCATGTAACCTATCTAAATGGAACTTCGCTTTTTTTATGAATCAGTTTTATGTTTTTATTTTTATTAATTAAAGATGTGTTTAATTAAAGATGATGGGTGAAATTTATAGAATCAGAATGGGTTACAGTAGGTATTAGAGTGAATCATATTGATATCAACCCTCAAAGTAGCCTTTAATTATATTTGGAGTTGTGATTCTTATGGTTTTTTTTCCATTTTTCTATTTCTTCTTTAGAATTCTTCCTTTGTGCTGGGTATCTAAATTGTTTAAAATAAATTGCTTGTGTATTCATTTGGATTATGACAATAATATTTCTATATAGGTAAGGCTTATGTATGAAGTAGGATATGAATTTAGGGAACTTAGGATTATGACAACGAGATTTCTATATAGTTAAGGCTTATGTATGAAGTAGGATATGAACTTAGAAAACTTGGATATAACATGGATTTTGCACAGGCCAAAGGTGAGCCTTCATAAGGAATAAAGAAGTTATTTGAACTAATATCTATGAATTTATTGCATATGTTTCTTCTGTTATTGATCTTAAAAGATAAAACTCATGAGAAGGTTCACAATATTATTGATCTTAAAAGATAAAACTCATGAGAAGGTTCACAATCTTGGAGAGAATTTGTTACAATTTCACACACAGAAACATTGGATGTTTATAATTAATTTCTTAACTTCTAATGTTGTTTTTCTCTCTCCTAGTTTCTTATATGCGAAACCTCCAAACTCTGTTTCTCGTACAGTTCTCGTTTCTCATTTCTTTTTCCTTTTCTTGTTTCTACTAACATAGCTTCCTTCTCATAAATTTACCCATGAAGCCTACACTAATTCTCATAAATTTCCTCCATGTTTTAATGGAGAGTTGATGGACATTTTCTTTTAGACGGAGTGAAATTAAATGTATACGTATTTAATTGACATTTAACTTCTTATTCAGAAGTCTAGTCTACCTAAAGCATGCACTCAGTCTCATAAATTTCCTCCATGTTTTAGTCGAGAGTAGATGGGCATGTTTTAATGGAGAGTTCATGGAGATTTTCTTTTAGATGCAGTGAAATTAAATATATGCGTATTTAATTGACATTTAGCTTCTCATTCAGAACTCCAGTCTACCTAAAGCATGCACTCAGTCTCATAAATTTCCTCCATGTTTTAGGCGAGAGTAGATGGGCATTTTCTTTTAGATGCAATAACATTAAAAATAGACTTTTGAGAGCGATCACCTACGGTGTAAAGCTGCGTTTGAAGCAATGGAGTGGCTGTCACGTTGGAGTCCAGAGGTTGTTTGTCTAGAAGCACGGATACTCTGTTTGAAATAATGGGAGTAATAGTGTGTCACGTTATATTTTTGAATGATCGTGACGACTCTGAGTACGAAATAATGAAGGAGCACTAGGAGACATTGAAGTCCCTACAAAGATTTTTCGATCAACTTTCACATCACATCAAATGTAGCTGGATGAGAAAACTTTGGCGATGGAGGCATTAAAGTCCTCCTAAAACTTTTCAGTGAACTTTCGCATCACATTTATGTAAGCAAATTGTTGCTATTCGGTGCATTAGAGTGACAACAATGGGCGGTTTTTTTTACCAAATCACTAATAAAGGCAAGTGAGAAGCTTTGTTTTTTTCCACATCACAAACTAGTAATTAAAAAACCATCCAAGCAGAAAAGTGAAATAGCGAGAATCCGTTTTTAAATTGATTTTACGACAATGTCGCTAATATATCTATTAAAAATAAATATTTTTAATATATATAAAAATACTCTAAATAAATATTATAAAAATTTTGAAAATTTAAAAATATTTTTATAGTTGTATACATTACAAAATATTATAATAGATTTTAAAAACGGAGTGGAAGTCATTATAAAAGTGACTTATAATTAACTATATCATTTTGTTGAAGACGATGAAATTTTATATTATCACTCTTTTTTTTAATTGTAAAATTTGAATTAATTGCAAATAAATTGTTCTATATAGTTTGAACTTAATTTGGATTGTTATTTAGGATATTTAAAAAAAAAAAATTAAATATAGAGAATTTATATATTTTCTCGATAAAGTTATTATTATTTTTTCCACAAATATCTTTAATTGTCTTTTTATTATTCTATCAATAAAATAAATTTATTATTATTTTTATTAATTTAATATTAGTGAGATATAGTTTACTTTTTAAATTTTTGTTTTATATATATGACAAAGTAGGAGTGTTTTTCAACTTTAATGTGAAAATAATTATTTTTATAATGAAAATTAATTTTCTAAATAATATCAATTTTTATAATTAGAATAAATATTAAATTAAGTTCTCTCGTAAGATTTCGTTTAAGCACAATAATAGATCTTCCAACCCTTGGTATAACAAAGAATATGAAAGTGCCAAGAAAGCGATCAGAGAGGCTCCTAATGAAATCATTAAGCTATGGAATATAAATATATACAAAGATCTCATGAAGAGGAAGACGAGGTCGTATATTAATAAAATATGAGCATCTTCTTCATGGAATATTTTGGCAGAATGTGCTTGTTCATAAAACCAATGATAATCATTCTATCCGCTTAGAAAAATGGGACAACTATCTTAAGAAGTTGTATGACTCTCTGGACACTATTGGCACTACCTTAAACACTCATTTTAAGGAGGATGTATTCTCTCCCGAGGACATTGAGTCTGGGATTAATAACCTCGCTAATGGGAATTCTAAAGATATTTAAGGGTAGAAAGGTGAGATACTTAAAATGCGCAGATCTACCCTCATTCCTCATCTTTACAAGCTGCTCAATTGCGCTATAAAGCATGGCTTCCCTCACCTTTGGACACAAAGCCTTATCGTGCCTATCTTTAAAAATGGGGACAAAACCATTACTTCTAACTACATTACCATTATGATTAGCCATATCCTAGCCAAACTTTATGGGCTCATTTTGGAAAAGAAGCTTAGCCTTTGGCTTGAAATCCAGGGCAAAAAAACTAAAGGGGAAGCTGGTTTTAGGAGAGATCACTCAAGTATCGACCATCTTGTCACTCTCAGAATCATTGCAGAAGAATGTCACAATAGTAAATTCGATATCTTCTATTTTTTTGTGGAATTCAAAAAAGCTTTCGACATTGTTCCTTGGGATAAGCTTTGGGAGAGGCTTGAAGAGGTCATGGTTCCTACAGAGTTGAGAATTGTTGTGATCCGCCTCTGCAAGACTGTCACTGCCAACATTAAGACCAACCAAAGGTGGTCTAAAGACATTACATGCAATATTAGAGTTAAGCAAGGGTGTCCCCTATCCCCTACCCTTTTTGACATATACATTGATAACCTAAAGGAATGTCTGGAAACTGTCGGATGCAAGGGCACCAAACTTGCTGGTATAATCATTACTCTTCTCCTTTATGCTGACGATATCGTTCTTCTTGCAAAAAACCATGATGTCCTTGACGAGCAGCTCAAGACTCTTCATATCTATTGCTCTAAGATGGGTATGAAAATTAATACCGACAAGACTAAAGTCATGATCATTAAATCGAAAAAGATCACCCATGATAGTTTTGTTTATAATAATTAGTTCTTAGAGCAGGTATCTTCTTATAAATATATGTGTATGACTTTCCTCATCAACTCAACTAGAATTATTGCATCGAGAAAAAATTATTGGGGGTTGGAAAGCTTATCGTGAGCTTGAAAAAAATTGTATGTCAATCGATCTTTACATTTGGAGTAAAAATAAGTTCCTCTTTGAGACTCTTGTCAACCCTGTTGTCTTATACGTATGTGAAGTTTGAGGTTGCAGTATATCTAGAGAGTCATGGAGGAAGATTGAGATGATTCAAACGAAATTCATAACCTACAACCTAAAGGTCAAGGGAAATAACCCCTATCATATCCTCTTGATCAAAACTGATATGTCCCCCATTGAAAGTAAGTCTATGTTTATATATATAATGTATAAGAAGATTTACAACATGGAATAAAAAATGATCCCAAAAATTGCTTCTAACTTTAGTCAAAACACCCATCTTCGGATGGGCACGGGTGGCATTAGGATGCCCAGTATTGGCTCAAAAATTGGGTAATTAAGGAGGAGATCAATATGTGAAGCAAATATAGTGTCAAAGAAACTATTAACTCCAAGTTTAAGGACAAACTCTAGGAGGATAAGGAACTGGAGGATAAAAGGAAGCTAAGATACTATAAGGAGATGATCAACCCCACCCTTGATAACCAAAATTATCTCTCTGTGTTGACCAAAAGTTAAAAAAAATGAACATCACTAGGATTAGAACTAATTCTCATGAGCTTCGAAGTGAAAGACGATAATGGTCTATTCCCAAGAGTCCCTGGAATGATAGAATCTGACAGATTTGCAATACTAAGCAGGTGTAAGATGAAAAGCACTTCCTTTTAGACTGCCCAACTCTTACTCGCATCTGCTCTCAATTCCCTAACATCTACCACAATTCCAATATTCTTGAATTACTAAGCCAACCCCTCTATAGCTATCTCGGAGATCTTTTTTCCGTTCATAGAAACAAGATTCTGAAGTATCACACTTAGATTTTTTTCTTTTTCTTTTGAGGAGGTCTAATAGGCCACATTAGTCTTAGTGGAGGTTCATCATCATCATCATCATCAATATATATATATATATATATATATATATATATATATATATATATATATATATATATATATATATATATAATTTTGTAGAGTTTCATAATAAATGTTGATTTTTGAGAATTAACAAAGATCTTTCTAATTTGTTTACCAAATATTATATATTTTTCATTCATATATATATATATATAACAAAATGCATCTACATATTTCATATTTGAACCTTGGTAGATCAAAGCTAAAAAAACCACCAAATATAAAATATTATTTTATTTTAAAATAATAATTCATTTTTTTAATTATTATTTTTATTATTATTTATAACTTTATTATTAATAGTGTGTTTGGAAGTTTGATTAGTAATTTCCTTGATAGTGAAAAATTAAGTCCCTAAAAATTCTGGGTTCAAACCTCACGCCTAGTAAATTAATTAAAAAATAAAATTAAACTTTATAATTAACCAATAATGAAAAAAGAAATCATCTTTATAATAGTAATAATAACAATTAGAATAATATTAAAAAAAAAAAAAAAATTGTATTGATAACTTTAAAATACTATTTTAGACACACTCTCATCTAACCTTGTTCACCTCTACTAGAACTATTATTATAATTTGGCCCGTAAATATTTACATTATCAAAATATATAAAAATTATAATCTAGTAATTATTTTATCATTTTTTTTCTATCTCCATTAAAAAAAAATTAAACCTTTCATCTCGATTGTAAAAATAGCATATTTACCATCCAATCATAATCAAAGGATCAAATTTGAAGTGCAGGTCCGAATTTCAATTAGAAGGGCATATATTTATGTTGCCCTTCCATGATGAAAAGCTTAAAAAAAAAAAGCTTTTCAATTGACCACAATAAATTATTTTTACATTTCATTTTCAGAAAGACAAAACCATCAAACTTTATGTTAATAAAAAACTGTTGTGTAATGTAATTTTGACTTCGTCTGACAAGAGCAAGGAGCAGCAACATGGAGGTCTGGATTTTTCTTATAGAACTTTTTGAGCAAGGAGCAGCAACATGGAGGTCTGGATTTTTCTTATAGAACTTTTTTTTATATATTTGAAACGTTGTTTACAGATATGAATACAACTATGAAATTATGAGAACAAGGTAAATTAAAGCAGAGAATCATTTGACAAAGGGATCCAAGAAGTAGACATCGAAGCCTGGCATTTAATGGAAATTTTCAAGTAAAATCAAACGTAGCAGAAATACGCAACTAAGACTCCCACTTAAGGGCAAATTTCAAACCTAAAAACACAAAATAAACCCATATAAGTTAAAATACCATAATGTCTGCCAATAAACAGCTAAAACAAAGCACAATGAATGTAGAAAGACATTTATGTGGTAAATCTCCCATATATTGGCATCTCCAGTTTTACACGACTTCTTGTTATTGTTGTTGCTGACGCCGCGGGAGAGGTGGGTTCGTCGGCAAAGTGCCAAAACGATGTACCTTTAACCTATGCCATTCTATACCTAATCTATGATTACGAATATATGGATTCTATTAAAAGCGAAAAACTAGAATGCCAGATAAATAAATATTTTCTCCTTTTTTTGATATACAAAGAATGATAAAATTTGCACTTCCGATGAATATGACAGAGACATGGTAGAATTCAGACGAGAATTTGTATTTACCTCTGACCTAATTGCAGACGGAGACTGAGGCAGAGTACGCCAACACTGGTCCCATCCTAATTCCTTCGTCATCTCTCCTCGGGCATCGCATGTCATCACATCTCCTCCATCTGCCTGGAAACAGCTCCTCTGCGTCAGAGAGGGAAAAAATGTTAGAAGAGCATGTAAGCGTACAGTAAAACTGGGCAAGTTATGATATGGTATGCGGGCAGCGGCAGTGACGACCAACCCATCTTCTATGTTGAACTTCCACTCGCTCTCCCATCGGGGCTGCGCGCATGCAGAACATAAAGCCCTAACAGTGCAATAATACAAAACCAATCAATACCATGATAACATGAGCAACCCTATAAATCAAATATACAGACAAAGACATGCTGTTGCCTATTTTTATCACAGAAATATGTTGTTGTTGGGGCAGATCAATACCTTGGGGAAATTTCTGGCTTCCTCTGAGCTGTATCAGATTTTTTAGGGTTGTAACCATCGCCCGAATACTCCTCCCTGTTATACGCCAAGTCTGCTGTAGTAACGTGGGAATTCATATTATCTATTTACAGAGAAGGAGATCAAACGTACAATGAATGTCTGCTTGAGAAAAATAAATAAACGACTGGTTGAACCTACAGAGTTACAGGGTTTTATCTTATTCTGTCATTATATACATATTAAACGAGTAGCCGGGGTGGGAGAATCGATTCTGCCCCTCACCCTCTGTTTTGGGGTTTGAAATACAGCAGCGTGAGATTACCGCAACGAAAAAAACAATGGTGAACTCCAGCGAAGTTGGGAGGAAGATTCGCTATCGGAAAACCGCAAATACAATACCGTTGGCGGCTTCTTGTTTTGGTATCGCGACTGATCAAATTTGAAGGGTTTGTCGGAATTTCAATTAGAAGGGCATATATTTATGTCGCCCTTCCCTTCCATGATGAAAAGCTTAAAAAAAAAAGCTTTTCAATTGATCACAATAAATTATTTTTACATTTCATTTTCAGAAAAACAAAACCATCAATCTTTATGTTAATAAAAGACTGTTGTGTAATGTAATTTTGACTTTGTCTCATAAGAGCAAGGAGCAGCAACATGGAGGTCTGGATTTTTCTTATAGAACTCTTTTTTATATATTTGAAACATTGTTTACAGATATGAATACAACTATGAAATTATGAGAGCAAGGTAAATTAAAGCAGAGAATCATTTGACAAAGAGATCCCAAGAATTAGACATCTAAGCCTGGCATTTAATGAAAATTGTCAAGTAAAATCAAACTTAGCAGAAATACGCAACTAAGACTGCCATTTAACTGCAAATTTCAAACCTAAAAACACAAAATAAACCCATATAGGTTAAAATACCATAATGTGTGCAAATAAACAGCTAAAACAAAGCACAATGAATGCAGAAAGACATTTATGTGGTAAATCTCCCATATATTGGCATCTCCAGTTTTACACGACTTCTTGTTATTGTTGTTGTTGACGCCGCGGGAGAGGTGGGTTCGTCGGCAAAGTGCCAAAACGATGTACCTTTAACCTATGCCATTCTATACCTAATCTATGATTACGAATATATGGATTCTATTAAAAGTGAAAAACTAGAATGCTAGATAAATAAATATTTTCTCCTTTTTTTGATATACAAAGAATGATAAAATTTGCACTTCCGATGAATATGACAGAGACATGGTAGAATTCGGACGAGAATTTGTATTTACCTCTGACCTAATTGCAGACGGAGACTGAGGCAGAGTACGCAAACACTGGTCCCATCCTAATTCCTTCATCATCTCTCCTCGGGCATCGCATGTCATCACATCTCCTCCATCTGCCTGGAAACAGCTCCTCTGCGTCAGAGAGGGAAAAAATGTTAGAAGAGCATGTAAGCGTACAGTAAAACTGGGCAAGTTATGATATGGTATGCGGGCAGCGGCAGTGACGACCAACCCATCTTCTATGTTGAACTTCCACTCGCTCTCCCATCGGGGCTGCGCGCATGCAGAACATAAAGCCCTAACACTGCAATAATACAAAACCAATCAATACCATGATAACATGAGCAACCCTATAAATCAAATATACAGACAAAGACATGCTGTTGCCTATTTTTATCACAGAAATATGTTGTTGTTGGGGCAGATCAATACCTTGGGGAAATTTCTGGCTTCCTCTGAGCTGTATCAGATTTTTTAGGGTTGTAACCATCGCCCGAATACTCCTCCCTGTCATACGCCAAGTCTGCTGCAGTAACGTGGGAATTCATATTATCTATTTACAGAGAAGGAGATCAAACGTACAATGAATGTCTGCTTGAAAAAAATAAATAAACGACTGATTGAACATACAGAGTTACAGGGTTTTATCTTATACTGTCATTATATACATATTAAACGAGTAGCCGGGGTGGGAGAATCGATTCTGCCCTTCACCCTCTGTTTTGGGGTTTGAAATACAGCAGCGTGAGATTAACGCAACGAAAAAAACAATGGTGAACTCCAGCGAAGTTTGGAGGAAGATTCGCTATCGGAAAACCGCAAATACAATACCATTGGCAGCTTCTTGTTTTGGTATCGCGAGTCGCGACTGTGAGGGAACTGCCTGGTTCACTCTCTTTCATGGCGTTTTGGAAAATTACAACGCAATAACTTACTGACATGTGATCAGTGTACCCAACCATACTCGTTCGACACATGGCACTCATGGAACTGCCACATTTTGGGAATTTTAAAAAATGCGACGGTGACGGGCTCTCGGCACTTCGGAGAAGTTTTATAATATTATTCAAATTTTTTAGGACTTGTAAAAATCTAAATTTACATTTTTTTTTATTGGTAAATTTCTTTACGTACTTCTCGACGTGCAGAGGCCTTTGAAGAGGCTACGACGTGTTCAATTTGATCTTGATCGCGGCCCCATGAGGAAGCGCACAGTTCAATCTCTTTCATGGCGTTTTGGAAAATTACAACGCCATGTGATCAGTGTACCCCAACCATACTCGTTCGACACATGGCACTGATGGAACTCAATATATTTGGGAATTTTAAAAAATCTGACGAGCTGACAGGCTACAGCACTTCGGGGGAAGTTTTATAATATTATTCAAATTTTTTTTCGGACTTGTAAAAATCTAAATTTACATTTTTTTTGACTGGTAAATTTCTTTCTGTACTTCTCTGACGTGCCAGAGGCCCTTTGAAGGGCTCTGACGTGTTCGTTCACCCGTAAAAAAACCGACAGATACTCGATGAAACTCGAATCCTTGCAGGCACTTGTCCCTTTACGA
>JAXQQM020074697.1:0-121829 GCA_034641835.2 Pinus albicaulis
TACTAACAGCAGCTTATAGAGAATCTATTTGCAGCAATTCATTAGCACACATAAACAGTGACCATTTCTAACCAGAAATTTCAGCAGAACTGATAGTGATATCCACCTGCTAGTAGCCTCTATAATCTTATTTCAAGTTTGTGTCCTTGATGCCAACGGCCCCATCTGTTCTGTAAGTTGATCCAATGTTTTCTTGTTGCTCCAAAACTTCCCATTCTCAGGCAACCTTTCATCTTGATCCTTAGTTCTACTCTCCTGAATTTTTGACTCGGCTTCTTGTGTATTTGTTGCTGAGCCCAGAGTCTCTGTGAGAAACTGTTCCCAAAATAAATCATTAACTCCAGAAGTTACCTTCCCACTGGCGATGAATTTCCCTACAACCCTCTAATTCTCCTCCATCTCCATTGCTACTGGCTCTAAGTTGACATCTATGCCACTGGGCTTCGATCCCATGTAAGCCTCTCTCTCATCTTTTCCACTCTGGTTAAGAGTCTCCACACCCTTAGAAGTTTCACATTGAGAAAGAGAAAGTCCCAAACTCATCTGACAAGGAATTTCATGAGTTATTGATTCTGCCAACTGTGGAGAAGGATGGGATGAAGAATGCATCTCGGATAATGAACATGATCCTTGAATATCTGAAATTGCTGGTGAAATACACATACTTGGAAAGCATGTTCCTTGCATCTCTGTAAGACCCGCTTGAGATGAATTTCCACTATCCACACCACATGCCTAATCCACATCCTAGAAAAAGGTTTCCAAATTATTTAAAGATGATTCCATTCTATTAAATGGGTTTGTGTTTAAAATCGTCAATGGAACTGCACTACACTCATCACCCTAAGTAGTTTGATACTTCACAATCTGACTGTCTGTCAACTCAGTTTCCCCAGCCTTTGAACAGTTCTCTTGCTTGGGTAATCTTCTCTTCTTATTAGTTGCTTCAAGGAGCTTATTTCTTTCACTCTGGTGCATAGTTGTGACACAAATCCATGCTTCTGTAGAACTTTGGCCAGAAATGCCATCATTTGCTATTGTTGGTGTTCCATGGTTTGCAAACACTCCTCCAAGGTCTGCATATGCATCTCAGTACCTTGATGTTGCTACCTAATTCTAACAAGCTCCATCATGTGTAGACCCTTATCCCTCTTGAGCCTTTGAATTTCATCCTCCAGTTCATATTTTATAGCATCATTACATGCACCTTGTTGGGGATTCTGAGAATGAATGTGCATAGGCTTGCGTCTGTGAATATTTTTCAACAAATTCCTTTGTCCCCGAAGAAAATATTCATTTGCGAATTCCCATTGATCTCGATCAAATTTCCTAAAGCCCTGTTAGAAATAAGATACTAAATCAGCCTTCCTAATCCCAATTAAATTTCAAATGAAAAAATATTAAGAGTCACCTAAACCTCCATTGAAAGGGAATGTCGAATCAACTGTACTAAAATTCGCTATACTATAGGACAACACCTTTTATCCACTATCATATTTGTTGGAAGAATATCCCTGATCAATTTTGGTATGACCATGTAGGAAAAAGGTGTGTATCATAAAAGACTAAATCTCCAAAAATTAATAAGACACAACCAAGCCTGCAAATATTAATATTAAATATAATTTAGAGTAGATGGAGAAATTCTTCACATTCAATGTCCACAATCTAAAATTTGTTTTTAAAGATTATAATAGTTGGATAAAAGAAAACTCTATGTCTGTTGGAAATAGAAATCCATACTTCAATAACAAAAGAAAGAATTTTGGTTGAAAGGTAGTGGCAAGGAGACTTGAGCCAAAGTGTGGCTTGAGGGGAAGGTGTAGAAGATAGAAATCCACATATTGATATCAAATCAGTAATTGTGCCCACCACAAAAGCTGTGTATCACTCAGGGTAGAGCAACCAACTAACTGAAGGTGCTAGTTTACTGATGTGGCTCAGAGAGTTTTCTAGCTACAATGATCTTACTTCAGCAGAATAGCATACACCAATACACCACCCTCGTTCAGAAGTCCATACAACAGTGTTGAGGACACACTAGTGTTTAAAGGAGTGATAGGCAGGGAGCACATGCATGATGCATGCAGCATATTCAGTCCACTTCCAGTTTTAGATGGTTTTTTTGTCTTCAACAGTTCAGTGCTAGATCTATGTTTTTCTTTATATAAGTATGCTTGCAAAAAGTTAGAGGGTGCAGTTCCCAAAGTCAGTGGGGACACTCCTGCATGAGGATTCTGAGTACACTGAAGGATGGAGATCTCTAGGAGAGCACACCTTATTTTTGGCATGGCTATGTTTAAAGTTCACACTGCCAATCAACATGCTGTTGTGCATGCATTTAGAATCATTGTCTCAATCTTCTTCCTAGTCTTTAAAGGAGAAACAGGGCACACCATTCCGTGGTTCAAAAGTTTGTTTTTTGAGCTGTAGCTTTAGGTTTCTGTTTTCACAATTAATACAAAATCAGTAGTGTTGTTTTGATTATTTTGATTTGTATGCTTACTGTTTTGTTTATCAGCAGTATGTGTTTGTGGGTAAGTAACATTAGCAGAATTTTTGATTTTTTTTTCCAGCTTTAACGATCTACAACTTTTATGTTAGTTTCCAAAGTACAAAATCTACTCACCACAGTCTGATTTTGACATGGTATCTAGGTATATTTGCGGAAACCTTCCATGAATCCATGTATGGATACAATAGGGATGAAACCTGTGTGATAAAAAGTTGTCGGGCAGTTTTAGGGATGACATGCCCAAGATCCCTGCTTGAGAAATAGCACATAGATTGTTTTTAGGTTGCCAATTTGTTTTGTTTAGCAGGGTGTTTTAGGACCAATAGTATAAGTACATTTAGTCTCAGATACGAAGACCTTGGAAGGTCCCTATAACTTTTTGTCCAGTGGATGCGTCAGGTACAAACATTGTTAGAGGTGCATGATCTGTGGGACTTTGTTGATAACAAGGTTTTAGAGCCCGCTGATTCCATGTTGTTGGCAGAGCATAAAAAGAAAATAGCCGTGATCAAGAAAATCATCCTTCACTCTATGAAGAACCACTTGATCCTTCATATCTCCTAGAATACCACATAGGTACAAACATTGTTAGAGGTGCATGAGGACTATGTTGACAACAAGATTATTGAGCCAACTGATTACATGTTGTTGGCATAGGATGAAAAGTAAATAGCCATGACCAAGCAAGTCATCCTTCTATGAAGGACTACTTGATCCCTCATATCTCCGAGAAGACCACATGTAAGGATATGTTTGATGCTCTAGTCACTCTATATCAAAGTGAAAACATCCATCAAAATATGCTATTGTGGAAAAATCTTATATCCACCGAGATAAGCAAGAAAAATACCGTAGCCACCTTCTCAATGAAGGTTATTAAACTCCATGAAAAGAGGTCAAGAATGAAGAGCTAGTAGCCATGGTCTTAAATGGGTTCTCTTCTTCTTGGAATCATTTTGTCCAATGGTTCTATGCCTCAGAAAATATTTCCACCTTTGAGAAGATATTGGAAGAATTCACCCAGAAGAAGAAAATACTGGATAGTGTCACAAGTATAAGAGGAGCAGAATATTTCCCTCATCGACAAGATGAAGAAGCAGTAAAGAAAGAAGAGTCAAAAAGGGAAGAAAGAGGATTCAAGTTTCTCTAATAAGTGAAAGAAGGACTTGAGCCACATAAGTGTTTCAAGTTTCAGAAGTTTGGCCACTATGCTTCTCAATGTCATGAGAAGGAGGATAAAAAACACCAAGGTAGTTGGCAAGGAGTACATATGCATCAGCTGTAGTGGATGAACTTTCACCCAAGATTGAGACACGCTTGTCCATGGTCTCATGCCTTTAGTCTAATAACATCTCTGGCATCGGATGGTATGTGGATAATGGAGCCTCCAAACATGTGACCTCTAATAAGAGGACTTTCAACAAACTTCAGGAACAAGAGGTAAGCACAAAAGTGGAACTTGGTGTTAATACCATGTATCTAGAAGGAAAAGTGGGATCCATCTCATTCAAAATGCCATAAATTGATATCCTTAAGCTTGCTAGTGCATTATATGTACCTAGCTTAACCAAGAATCTCCTTTCAATTTTAGTGATAATAGAGTTGGGATATATTTTTGTTGGGTTTGATGATCTGCAAGTTCTAACTTGGAAAGGACCATTGAATCTTGGTCATGAGAAGGAGGACAACAAACACCAAAGCAATCTGCAAGGAGTACAGATGCATCAGCTGGAGTGGATGAACTTTCACCCAAGATTGAGACATGCTTGTCCATGGTCCCATGCCTTTAGTCTAACAGCATCTCTGGCATCGGATGGTATGTGAATAATGGAGCCTCCAAACATGTGACCTCTAATAAGAGGACTTTCAACAAACTTCAGGAACAAGAGGTAAGCACGAAAGTGGAACTTGGTGATAATACCATGTATCTAGAAGGAAAAGTGGGATCCATCTCATTCAAAATGCCATAAAGTGATATCCTTAATCTTGCTAGTGCATTATATGTACCTATCTTAACCAAGAATCTCCTTTCAATTTTAGTGATAACAAACTTGGGATATATTTTTGTTAGGTTTGATGATCTACAAGTTCTAACTTGGAAAGGACCACTGAATCTTGGTCAGGTTTTGGACATAGGTATTTGAAAGATTGGTTTGTACCATTTCAAAAGAGATCCTATTGTATCCCTTGTGCATGAAAATGACAACTTTTCTGAGCTTTGGCACAAGAGACTAGGTCACTTGCATTATGAACTCTGGTGTATCGCATTAACAAATAGAGGCATGCTAAGCACTTGACATTTATCTTTGTGTTTATGAAGCAATTTGGAAGCTCCAATAAGAACATGTGTATCATGCCCACAAGCATGTATTTTTCCAATATTCACACACTTGTGCTCCCTATCCACAAGCTCCTTCACATCATACATCAGATTTTCTGAATTAGTCAAGGCCAATGACCGAAGAAGGAACAAACAGTAGTGTAAGAATAGTTTGTGTATAATAAAGATTTCATGGAGGATTTCTATCATGATATCGCAGGAGATGATTGCGTATCGATCGTTTCTGGTTGCTCAGACATTGAAATAAAAAATGTGACATGTGGACCTAGTCACGAGATCATGAATCTTTCTTTCCCCCTCCATCACATGTTGTCTTATATGTTGTCTGCTATCAACATTAACTAGCAATTGCACCAGGAGGTGCAAGGGAACGCCGAAAGGAAGAGGCATGATTTATGTTGTGCTATCAATAAAGTCATTTATTGGAAGGGGGAGGAGTTGATCAGAATTGGATAGCTGAGCAGAGGAGTTGAATTACTGACATTTCATAGCATGGAGGCCATAGTAAGAGTATGTGCAATTACAATGTTGCTTCCACTCTTCATATATTGCATCCCATGTAGAGGTAATCCTCCTTTTTATTTACAGACATAGAATGGTAGAGGTCACTCGATATTTACAGCATATGAATGCTGATGGATACTGGATGGCCTTCAAGATTTATTTGTCTGTAATTCAGCAGTTGTAACTTGTAACCCTTCTTCAGCCATTGTCTGGTGCATGCTCTTTGTTGGTATGATTATTAGTGTTTATATAGATTTGAAGGATATTGATGTGATTGTAAATGTTGGTATTCACATGATTGTGCTATGGACAAGATTTGAAAATTCTGTTGTGGGCCTGTAAATTTGTATGAGTAGGTATTCATACTGTTGTGTTGTTTATAGGATTTCTAATACTGGTTACTGGTATGATTATGTTAATATGCGTTTCCTGCAGTGGTGGCTTAACTAATAGCATGGAATTGTTTTGGATGTTTGTTGTGATGTAATTTTGGTGTCATTATATTTGTGTATGTTTGGGATTGCTAGGTCTGGCCATGTTGTTACATGCAAATTTTAATAATGGCATTCTCATGGTTATTGGTTTTTAATACGGGTATTCACATGGTTATGTTATTTTCATCTCTGTTTTTCACTTTATTTTGTGTTTATGTGAATTGTTATAGAAAGAATAGGCAGACGTAGGACGTTGGTGGAGCATTCACCAGCTCTGGGTGTCAACTATGGACAGACGGCAGACAATATTTGTCCCCCATCTGCAGTAGCAAAGCTGGTTTAGAGCAAAACTATTTCAAGGCTGAGAATACATGGAGCATATCCTGCAATTCTTCAAGCCTTTGCTAACATAGGAATTGGGTTACTTGTAGGTATTAGTAATGACCAAATCCCATCTCTGAACCAGCTGGATGTAGCACAGAATTGGGTTAAGAACAACATTGTTCCTTTTGTCCCTACTACTGATATAATTGGGATCTCAGTAGGGAATGAGGTTCTGTTCAGTGGAGATAGGGTTCTGATTTCTCAGCTCCTTCATGCTTTGCAGAACCTACACACTGCCTTTGTTGATGTTTCACTCGATCAGCAAATTTAAGGTCCCTACACCTCATTCTATGGCCATACTTTCTACATCTGCACCCCCATCTGCTAGACGTTTCAGTGAGAGTTTTGACATGAAAGCCCTGCTTGACTTCCTGCAGAAGATAGGAGCCCCTTTCATGATCAACCCATATCCTTACTTTGCTTATAAGAGTGACCCCACAGATCGAACCCTGGCTTATGCACTCTTTGAGCCCAACCAAGGGTCTTATGACACAAACACTGGCCTCAAATATACGAACATGTTTGATGCTCAGCTTGATGCAGTGTACTCGGCCATGAAATATCTGGGTTACACAGATATTGATATAGTGGTGGCAGAAACGGGATGGCCATCTGCAGGGGATCCTTAAGAGACAGGTGCTAGCTTGCAGAATGCAATTTCTTACAATGGTAATTTGATCAAGCATGTGACCTCCATGACAGGGACCCCCATGATGCCTAATTGGGCCATTGATATTTATATTTTTGGTCTCTTCAACGAGGACCTGAAGCCTAGACCAAACTCGGAGCGCAATTTTGGGCTCTTTAAAACTAATTTGACAATGGCTTATGATGTGGGCTTGCTACGATCTCAGGTAAAGAAATTGTTGCTTTTTCTACTTCTTTTTTTTCATGATATGTGCATTTGGTATTCACTGAAAGTTCATCCCCTCATAGAGTTTGTACAGAAAGGCCTTATTGTGTGGGTCCTGATTCTGGTTTATTTTGAAGACTAGACACTTTGACATAGTTATTAATTGCATTGAGACTATAGCTGTTATTTCTAATTGAACCTGTGAATGTGGTAGAGTGCAGGTCAATCTCCTGCTGCTCCACACGCTGGTGGTCTTGTTGCAGCTCCTCCTATAGGGAAAGCTTGGTGCATTTCCAAGCCCGGCGTTGATGAAAAATCTTTGAAAGGAAATTTGGACTACGCTTGTGGGCAGGGCATTGACTGTAGGCCTATTCAACAAGGGGGTCCTTGCTATTTACCAAATACAATGGCGTCTCATGCTGCTTATGCCATGAATGCATACTATCAATCTGCAGGCTGGAAAATTTTGAACTGTGATTTTGCTCAGACTGGAACTCTTACTTCCAAAGATCCAAGTATGATTGTCAAAATCTCTTTTCCATTATGCATGTCAAATTCTCTTTTCCATGCCATTAATTCTTTTTTTGAAAATTTGATTTTACTAGTCTACCAATTCTCTACATAGGATACTTGGATATAAAACAAGGAATTTCTCACTAATACAATAATTGTTTTTACTTTAAACACTAAAAATCCATTAGGGAAACATGATTAGAAAATCTTCGCAAAATCATTTTTTAATTTTTAATTAAGTTACTGTTAAAATAAAGGGAGGAGTAAATACTGTTTACCCTCCTTTTCATTTGAACTTGTCTAACCCTTTAGAAGGAAACACATGTTCTTACCCTCCTTTGCATTTGAGCTTGTGGCCTTTTAGAAGGAAACACATGTTCTTAACCATTAACTCATTAAGGACAAGAAAACCTCCCATTCAACACTACTACAAAAATAAACCTATCTATCTGACCTTAGTACCATATGTACCTATAAGTTGCATATCCCAGGTTTCAATATTTCAGATCCATATGGTGATTTAAATGGGTTTGTGTTAACATTTATATTCAAAAAGTCCCAACTAACCATCTAAATTTAGTACATCATTACAATTACACAATACACACACAAAGAGTTGATAAATACACACCCTCTGTATAGTACAAAATTAGAATGACACACAAATTTGATAAATACCCACCTTCTGCACTTCTTGCAGCACAGTTATCCTCCCTTGGGCATCTTGTTTGTATGTATATAGTAGAGCTCATAATTCACAATGACACACATATACAAAGAGTTGATAGAATTCTCATGCTGACGTATTAAAATGGCATCAATATAAAACGATGATAAATTATTGTTTGTATGTATGTAGCAGAGCACATAATTCACAATGGTACACACATATACAAAGAATTGATAGAATTCTCACCCTGATGTATTACAATGGAATTAATATAAAAAGATGATAAATACCCAGTGCAATTATCCTCCCTTGGGAATCTTGTTTGTATGTATAACAGAGCACATACTTCACAATGACAGACACATATACAAAGAGTTGATACATTACCCACCCTCATCACTTTTTGCAGTGCAATTATCCTCGGGCATCCTGTCTGTATATATAACAGAACATATAATTCACAATGACATACATATACAGATTTGATAGAATTCACACCCTCATGTGTTACAATGACAACGATAGTCAAAGAGTTGACTGAGAGCACCCACCCTCTGCACTTTTGCAGTGTAATTATCCTCCCTTCAACATATTGTTTGTATATGTAGCATAGCACATAATTCAATTTATTTTTTATGATGGTTAATACTTTTCATACATTCCTTTATAATCCTTTATATCTCACTGAAGATTTCTTCTTGAATTTTTGTGGCATTCAAGTCCTAGGTAATATGATATCAAGTAGAGCTGATGCCAAAAACTCTCTGTTGGAAAGATATCTCTAGACTGAACTTTTGTACAGAGATTCCATCCATCACAAGACTTCCACAAGTCCTCATTCACAAGGATTATGTTATAAACATTTTGTAATGATCTTCCACTTCTCTAAAAAAATCATTTTTTTTTTGGGTACACCTTTATGGTATCAAAACTCCAAACCACTATGAGACAATAGCCAGGAGAAGGAAACCCCTTTTCCTTGGTGAAAGGAAGAGCCCTAAACTATAGAGAAGGCAAGGACCTTTCTTCAGCAAGGTTTACTTAGCTGAGGTAATGGCCATTTCAGGGAGGGTCATCTAGCCAACCAATAGCTACTTTTTAATTATTCAAAAGCTTCTTTGATTTTGAATTAGCTAAATTTATAATTTAAACCCAAACTTGTGTTTACCACAACATTTTTACGGAACTCTCTTTATATTAGACAAACAATTTCATCAAATACAACATTTTTTTTTTCTCTTGCTAAAGTTAACCATTTCACAGCCCTTTTCTATATGTTACTAAAGCCATTGTTGCTAACTATTTATAGTTTCCTTTCTATGTATAAGCGGGCAAGGTGTTTTCTTCTAGGAAGCTGAATGTGTGTTAATGGAGATTCTAGTTCTATACGTTCAAAAGTTTACATTGAAGAAGTGGTCAAAGAAATTAGTAATGGTGAATGAGGAGAGTGCCCAATTTGTCTTGAAATGAGTTGACGATGCAGTCATGGCTTGTTGTGTACATATATGTGTCATCAATTCCTACTAGCAAGTTGGTGTAGCTCTTTGGGTAGTGGTTGTATTGCTTGTGCTAATTCTAGTTAATTTTCTTTGTATGGCTAGATTAATTTGTTTGTAGATTATTGTTTATTATTAGCTTTTTGTGCAAGTCAAGCTACAAGGGTGTCACACTGAGCTAACTCCATTGAGTTATTTTTTTATTAAGTTAAAAATAAGGGCTTGCATGATTATATATTTTACAAGGATTATGCCATTATGTGTTGAACGTTTTTTAAAAATCAATGCCTATTATACAATTTCAAGGACTGCCATAACTCCTCACATAATTCTTTAAAGAGTGCTAGCTCAATGGAAGAGCACCTGCCATGTCGGAGGTTGGTGGTTTGATTCCATTGTACCCTAATATAAATTATTCAATGATATTGTAGATTTTTTTAATTAAATAATTTTATATTGATTTATTTTAATGGTGAGATATTTTTCTAGATTCATTGTTTTATATTGTCTCTAGAAAGACAATAGATAGGATTAAAGACATTGTCTCCATAAAGACAATATGTCTTTAATTCCAACTATTGTCTTTATAGAGACAAATTTTAAGACAATAATTTGAGACAATTTACCCAAAAATTGTCTTAAAACCCCCCTTTGTGTTGTAGTGCTACTATTGTCTCTAGAGAGACAAAAATGAAACTGTCTCTAGAGAGACAAAAATGCTTGTGTTATGTATTGTCTTTATAGAGACAATTTAATTTGAGACACCCGCTTAAAGACAATATTTAAGACAATACACAAGTTTTCTTTTGTCTTAAGTTAAGACAATTTACCCAAAAATTGTCTTAAAACCCCCCTTTATGTAGTAGTGCACCTATCAAAATTAACCAATATTGGAGAGATACAACTCAAAAAATTCTTTTAATAAAAGGTAAAATAAAACATTTTATTAGAACATATAGATCAAATAATTTGTTTAACTAATAAATGAAATGTTTGAGCAAACTGGGAACCGAAGTTTTTGCTCCAACCTGTAGTGATTAAGTTTGATAACCCATGTCAATTTAGAATGCAACATGGCATGGATAAATTAAGGTAAGTATTTAATATTTATGAAGCGGTCAATTTTAGAAGAATATCGCATTAAATTTTCACTAAGTGTTAAATTAACAATAATATTAATTTTTACATAGTAACTTAGGTCATTTTAGATAGGTTTATTTGTTTGTAGGTTTTGGCAGATGAAGTGATCACATATTGTTTTATATAAAAGCGACCATTCTGATGTTTGTTTTAAGATTTAACTTTGGTGGAGAAGATTAGGGTTTCTGACGAGGGTAACTTTACAATTTATTGCTAGAGTTTGGCAACTAGCTTGGAATACAATACATTATAGGTTGGGTTGGGACCTATTTTGATAAATATCAGTGATTTCATAAACCCAGTGATACTGCATTCTCATGTCGGTGTTGGCTTGTATATTTTCACTTTGGAATTTTATATCTTACATTTTATTTGTCATTACTATCACATAGATTACTCTTTAAGAGTACTAAGATATGCTCCTCCAAAAGACTAGACAATTTAAAACTGAGGTATTAATACAATTTAATATATGGATGATTTATCCAATCGTCATATTGCAATTATAAAAACTTCAGCAACTTTAAGAAGAAAGAAAATTTTGATTTAATTTTAATTGTATCATGTTCTTACATATTGAGTGATTTCTATTTAATATTTAATGTTACAGTCTTCTATCTATCTTATTTTTTTTTCCGAAGAAAAAAAAGGCTAATATATTAAATATGTCAGTTCATTTTACATCAATATCGTTCTCAGCTGTGCAATAGCGAGAAACATCATGACATCTATGCCAAAAAACAAACCGGATCACATTCTAAGGATCACAGTATCTTGGCATCCACATTACATCAATTTCGTTCTCAGTGCAACTGCGAGAAACATCGAGACATCAATGCCAGAAAACAAACCCGATCACATTCAGTATCACAGTAGCTTGGCATCACAAATTTCAAAGTGCATAAACCACTCATTACATAAATGTCTGCAGAGGGAGAGAAGTCTCCACCCCTGTATCATCCCATCAACAGGGTCCACAAAAAAACAGCCCTTGAGAAGAAAAAGGAAAATCACAAAGATCGCAAAATCACATCGCCACCCACCGAGGCTGCCGCCCCATCCTCGCTTTCAAAGAAAACCCCATACGCGGCATAAAACCCCACCTCCGCACCCAAAAACCGAGACAACTCTTCCAAGTCCACCGAGAGATCCAAAATATTTTATGCCCTTGGGAATAAGATATATGAAGGATATAATCCCATTGAATTTTACTTCTAAATATTTTTGGCCAACCGGAAGTGATTAAATCGGTTTTGCATATCCCTTTAGGTTTAGCACGGAACTAAAAAAGAATGATCGAGGCAAAGGATGGGGTTTTCGAGGTTGAATCCCAACAAAAATTAACAAATTCTCGCATGGATTTATTACTGAAGCCAGAGATTTGTTTAAACTGCACAGAGCAATCACGACAAAATTGTAAGACAACCATTAAAAAACAGGAAGGTGGGTGCTGCATGTACATGAATGAAGCTGGAAGTTCTATTTTTAATATCGACAACGCTCAGAGAATTTAAAGTCCCGAGTCACCCAGGGAATAAATACTAGCAATGTGTGGCGCAAAGGAACGCCGAAAGGAGAGGAACGGTGTATTTTTGGTTTCACAGGCAGGCGAAACTTTGCTTGGGAGGGTAGTTTGTGCCATAAGTATAAAGATCTGTGAGAGGGGAGTTGAATTAGATTATATGGCAGTTCTGAAATGGATTTGGTGAAGGAGTTAACTGTTAAAGAGATATCTGTGCATTTGTTTAACACACAGGGATAGTAAAACGGAAAATGATATGAAAGGAAATTATGGGGAAAGAAATGAACTGTCGGAACAAAACATGAGCAGGAATCTCCTTAGGATAGATATGGTAGATTCGATTCAACACAATGTTTTTGTTATCTTAACCGAATCATGAAACATGGAGAGAGACGTGTTGGTGGATTGGAGGAGTCTGCATTGAGCTACATGGAGAGACACCTGTTGGTGGAGCGAGCTACATGGTTTGAGCAGTGTGGAAAACATTTCTGAAGATGTTGTGAGCAAGAGTTGAAGCTTCGAAAATGATATAACAAGAAGGAGTTGAAACCATAACAAGAACGGTAGAAGTGATAAGACCATATCTGAAAACATATTTTTGAAATAGTTAATTTGAATTTTAAATATTTATATTTATTGCAATAAAAATATTAATTTTTAATTTAATATGATTAAGTTGTAATTTATGTATTTTTTTTTTTTCATTTTATTTATTTATTTATTAATCTTTGTTCTATTTTGCTTCTATTGATTTATTTATTTATTTATTGTATTCTTATTTTTGCAATAAAGATTTTTTGTTAATCTATTTTATTTTAATTTTAAGTATATCTTTATTTAATTTTATTTCTATTTATTTATACATATTTTATTTATTTATTTAATTATTATTATTATTATGTTTTTTTTTTTTTTCTCTCTTCTTTTTGGTTTGGAAATGCACGAGAGTGATTTGCTGAGCGTGGTCAAGAACTAGGGGAAGAGTAGAAATATTTCATTTCCCAAAAAATAACATTCGAGGTTTAATTGAGTTTGGCCACTCCTAGGCAAGGCTGAACTATTGACATAAAATTACTTAGAAGACTTTACGAGTTAAAGATTATTTTAAAATACAAATTGTGACATTGACACCGTACAATTTTCCAGGTGGACAGGAACATAAGATTTCATACCATATGAAACAAGTTAGAAAAAGAAGAGTTTATTTGCATGTTAAATTGTTTTGGCAATTCGCACCCTTTACATTTAATAATCTTACAACGGTTGGAATTTGTAAATAATAGGTGTAGACCATTCAAAGATATGGTGAGAATGGGGATGGGATTATCTTTGAGCTGAGACAATATGAAAAAGGCTTGCTATCAAAATGAAAATATATAAAAATGGATATAGGAACAAACAGCGCAATTAGTCACTTAATACAAGCATTAATGGAAGCCTATATGTACATGAACTACTCATTTAATGTTTTGTATTGATACTCTCTACATGGCAACTTAATTGGTGATCACCTGCTATGATGTAATACAGAAACCATAAAGTTAAAGTTCAGAAACCATAAAATTAAAAGTTGAAATCCTCTGAATCAAGCTTTGCATTGATACACCTCAATGAATATTCTCCCACCTCAGCCACAGCAGCGCCCTTAGAATTATTGAGGAAGGAGAGCAGGTTGTCTGCAGGGTGAGAAATGACAGCACATAATATCCCAGCGATGTATCCTCCTGTAAAACTGACACCCACTTCAACAGGTGTGCTGCATTGCTCGTTTGGGGTTGGGATCACATGCTTGTATAGCATTTCTACTGTGTTCTCAAATGATGCGAATTTCATCACAGTATCTGCAATAATGATACCAATATATTAATAAAACCATTGAACAGATTCAGACCCATTTAATTGTTAAAAATGTCTATGTGATAAGAAATTTTGTAATGTTGTTTTGTTTTAGGAATATGGAAGGGGTTTTTTTTTTCTTTTTTTTTAATGTAAGTGGGAAGTTTCTTCTACTGTATTGGTCAGTAGGTTGGAAAAGATTCAAGAGGTATATTATTCTGTTTTTATAGCATTCTGTTTGTGTTTTGCACATATGAGCAATGGGATGAGATTGAAATATTTTATTCTTGGACTTAATTATGAACTTCTTATTTTTGAAATAAAAAGTCCAAACTTAATGTAAAGGATCTTAAAGCATGTATGCCTAGGTTTATTTGATTCTGAGTGAAGAATATCTCCACCATAAAGCCTCCTTGACTAGGTTACAGAATATCACCAGGACAAAGCCTCCTTCACTAGTTAACATGGTGTTAGTTTTCATATTCTCTGAATTTAAAGGTCTATTGAAATTGAATTTAAAAGATGGATATATACAAATTGGAGAGACCTCAAGCAGATAAACTAATTTGAATATATACATAAAAAGGAAAAAAAAAGCATGTTGGTCTTTGACAAGGGTGTGTATCTAAGGATAAGAACGAGACAGGTGCAGAGCATGAACTCAGTATCAACTTCATGACAACGCCAGCGAAGACGTAAGGGCACACGGAAGTAGAAGCATGTATTCAAGATAAACCAGTGACCAGCACGATACTTTATTTTCACTGACTCTGGTACTCTGGCATTTGCACCGATAAAATAAAAGCATGGGGCTCTGAAAATTCATTCAAAGACCTCCTCCTCCCCTCTCCTGCCCTGCTGCAAAATCGTTTCTGTGTTTGGTTTTGGGCTTTGAGTAATCAACCCACTTGATTGTTTGGGCTCTGGGGATTTGAGAAATCAATCGTTTGATTGTTGGGGTTTGTCAGTTCTCATACCCATTGTTTGTGGTTTTGGGCATTCAGAATCAAATCGATTGATTGATTGTTGGGTTCATTTTTGTTTCGTAATGGGAAGCAAGTAAGTCAATATATCCACAAGAGGAAAAAATTATTTCAAACATGCTACCAATATTTAATAATTAACATGGAAAGCAATGGTTTAAACAAAGAAACCTGTTTCAGAAATTGAATTGCCCTTGCTATCAAGAAGTGATACTACTAGATTGTCTCGGAGATTCAGTACAGGACTGCACCAGAATTGACATGGTCATAAAAGACGGAAGGGCATAAACCAAGTTTGAGTTAAATGTTTGCATGAGAACCAGTCACTTACAATGTAAAATCTGAATTCCATGCTGTTGTCCTGTCTCCATCTGCCTTGGAGGGCTTTGTCTGGTACTCCCTTTTCCCAACATTACCTTAAACACACGAAAAGAGGAAAATAATCAAAATGATTAATTTTACTCATCACAGAAGAGAAAAAAACAACTGCATGTTAGGAAGTACTTAAAATGGGAGTTACACATTGGAGATGCCACCAACAGCCTGGGTTGAACAACATAAATCTTAAACATACAAAATTGATAGAAAACCATACCTTTTATTGACACATATCTGCCTTCTGTTCAATAAGATCAACAACAACAACAAAAAACATTTGCAGTGAGGACCTTGCAAGTTAATCCCTGAAGTTCATGTATATAAACTATTTCACCAAATAAAAACAAAATCACAGCGAAAGAAAGATCAGTTGAAATATTTTTGCATGTTAAAACTGAAAGTCGGAATCTTGGTGTAAATTCAAGCAGTCACTTAAGTAGCATGCTGACATTTGAGAAATCAAAACTTTCGATGAGTGTCCTCCTATAGGATTCTTTGTCCTACCACATATTTGTCTAAAATATCTGGCAGATAATCGAGACCGTGGCTCTCCACTGCCTGTGGTGAAAAATTCGACTGAAGGTTTGTCCAGAGAAAGAGTAACTAAAATTGATAAAATTCTCAATTATAGATTGTACAGCTATTTAATGTTCAGCACAAACGATAGCCTTTAAAAATGCTTATCAGTATAAACGATAGTCTTTAAAAATGCTTGTGATAAGCTAGCTGCAGCAGCTGAATGTCACGCACTTGCCTTGCTTGCATGGGGAGGTACGAAGAAGGTTTTTTTGGTGTAATGGTGACTTAGCATGTATCCACGGAAGATGAAGAGTGTGATAAATGCATCCCCTTTAGTAATATGGTGTCCGGCTTTCCAAAGTAGAAAGGCAAAGAGCAGAGGAGTTCACTATTGCAGATTAAACAAAGAATGGACAAGAAACAGAGTGGACTCTTTTTTTTTTGGTCTCAAATTGGAATGAGAATTGAGAATTTTTGGACAAAGGTTAATTTCTAAAGATCGGCTATCACTATTGCATCTGGTAAAACTATTCCATAAATGGCAGATAGAGGTCAACTACAACATATCTTTTGAGACTTGAACTCACTCAGCTAGCTAGATAAACAAATTGCTCACCAAATCACTCAAGTTAAGATCCTTTAACAAAAAAACAGAGTAAACTTACTCAATACAGTTTAGAGTATTTATTTCGGATAGTAAAAATTAAACGTCGTCTTGTCATTTCTGAATAAAAGTAGTCTTGAAACTTGAAACACCAAAATATGCATCCACAGAACATGACGCCGGAATTAAGAATTTATTGTTCTCACCTGTTGCCTCGGAAGGCAGATTTACAGACTTGAGAACTGCATAAAATGAAAGCCCAAATACCATAACTTAGTCTATAAACCTCTTGACAACGGAAACTAAAGAGATCGAATAGCACAGAGAAGAGAGTAAAATACAACAATCATTCATTAGATAGGAAAGTTCAATTACATTGATGGCAATTTTTGCATGCTAAAATTTGTTCAGACTTTTCAGATCAGATGCTTACCTGATACTCGAATGCTTCCAGGCGTTGGATAAATATCTTCTCTTTTAATCTTCAGGCTATACAATGGAAGAAAAAGCTACTTATTTGCTTTCTCTGTAACTAGTCCTTGTCCTGTAAGAAGGTAATCAAGCTAAATCAGAGAAATCTCAAGCTGCCCAATCTTCTTTTAACCTTTATTTTATAGTACAAGCCAAGTTGCAGTTCGAGCCCAATACAAATTATAAGCACAAACCAGAGAGATTACAGAGACAGGAATCAATTGTCCGAGTTGTAAGACCCATATAATAGGTTTTGGTGCCAACCAAGAAGATGAAGAGAACATACACACGTGTGACTCTTTTTGCCTTAAATACCAAAGAAGAAGCGAATCTCAATCTTTACAATTGGATTAACATTTTCTAGTCAAAAGGGTTTTCATCTTTTTCTTTATCCTTTACAGTTTATAAATTTCTGTTTAACTTTGTTCGTTGCTTGGTATTACATAATTCTAGAAGTTGTAGTGACCAATTTGGCAGCTACAGGACAGTATACCTATAAATATCACATATGTTTTAGCACACCTTGCTTCCCTGGACACAACCCCTCAACAGAAAAAGAAGAGAATACAGTTTTAAAAATTCCAAATCTAAATATAGTATGTAAAACTTGGCAGACAGAGACATGGGCTTGGTAGATTCATGCTGCTGCAGATTGTAAAGAATGGAAGATAAGCTTACAAGGGATTTCGCGTCCCCATAGTGGACCAATGCCCTTTTACAAACTGCAATCCACAGAGAAAGAAATACAGTTGGGTTAGAAAATAAGCAGGAGGGAGCATATTCATCATTGCAGGCCATCTGGAAAATCCAGGTTGTGTTTGCATCCTCATTTTAATGGCCTCCATGGGACAGAGGGCAAGATGAGCAATGACCTTTGCAGAGGCCAAAGCTGCAAGGTAGATCAATGTCTTGTACTTGGCAGCATACTCGGTTCCTGCAATGTCTGAATAGTACTTTTTGAAGAACTCATAGAACCCATATTTGAATGCACGTTGTGCAGTGTATTCCATCATAGTTGGAGCCCAACCCTTGAATAACCCCTTAATTCCTTGCTCTTTTATGACCATGTTCATGCCAGTAAACGTGTTCTTGTATTTCACAGGGTCAATCTGAGATCACAGGAATGAAAAGTAAAAGTAATGCAATTAGAGCAAATAAAAAATTTAGGGCTAAATTTCTTATTAGCTATTTGAATTCAGTTGAACAAAGATAACTATTTTAGTTTAGAAATGATATATGAAAGGTAATAAATGCATCGCTACTAATTAATAGTTGCCAACAAATCGAATTCCTGACATGATCAATAATTACCTTCCACGTGAAGCAACAATCTAATGTTGCTGAGACTCAGAAACACGCTGCAGGCATTAAAACCGATCATATTTGTTAAATTAACATCACCCTTCTATATGAAATAAACTCATGTAAGCATATAAATATTTGTCATTGACTAAGCATCATACTGACAGAAGAACTCATAATGTTGATTATTTTCCTTCCATTGAACATGAGACTAAAAACCATTAGATAGGTAGGCAAAATTACAGCCCATGTGTATGTGCACCATTGTTCTGACCGCATAGGAACTGAGCTCATCATTAAGGTGCTGTGCTGAATATGACTCCATTAAGCCATCCCCTGAAAGCACTATGATACATGTGCAATTTCCAATGAACTCAAACTGAAAACTACTGACTGACATAGCTCAGGGATTGAACTTATCTCAACTGAATTAATATGACCTTCCACTAAACATCAGATTAAAATCAAGGAGAATCCCAAGACAGGAAGAATTGAGCTCGTATGTGCAATTTCCTTCCACTAAGCATGAGAATGGGAATCCATTATAACCCATAATCCATAGTAACATAAGGGCTCAAGTTAGATGTAAAATTGAATTGATTACATAATACACAGAATTCAAACGAATGAATGCTAAATGGAAATTTCTAAAAAGAAAACAATCCATTCATACAGCTCTTTGCACTATGATGCACACTTGTCTGCATATTGAACTTTTGATTGCCCATAGACAATTGTTTACGGAGAGAAAATTTAAAATCAACAAGTACCAATAACAACTTTATATAACATAACGCATGCTACAACATAAGTATGAATATTGATTGAAAAGTGCTGAGCAGTAAACATAGAACTACTGTTTGATAGTTGTCATCTGGCATCAAACTCATGAGTTCTGATCAGAATTTGTTGTGATCAGTAACCCATAATAGCAGTAGATCCCATGGCTATAAGACAAACTTTAATCAAGAGAACCCATAGGAACCTTCAAATTTTTTTTTTGTATATACAGAAAGTTCTAAGTAGGAAGAGTTTGGAAAGTAAGATGTGTTGTATATTTTTCAAAGACAAAATAAGATGTATTGACAAAATTTCATCATGTGTAGCATAGTGGTTAGATGGTTTTGCAGCAGAGGGAAAACTAGTCATATAGACAAGGTGTTGCTCGACAGCGGCAGCACCATTTCACGTCCAGAGAAGGAACACGGTCAAGATAGTGTGCTCGGAGTGCTCTGTGTGCATCCCTTTCATGAATATGGATGTAGGAGATTCATCCAATTTCTGATCCGCTGAAGTAGTTGTATTGTTGGGCGCAACCGGTAAAGAGGCAGCCTAGGTGGACGTAGGAAGCGCTCCTGCACATTTAGAAGCGCAGCTTCTTGTTCCTTGATTTCTGTGCAAAATTGTTGGAGTTGCGAGATATATTTATGGTCCATTATGTTCCTACACAGAAATTGAAAGCATGTTAGTGACTGATGTATAGAAGATATAGTGAAATGGGAAAGCAGAATAGTAAATAGCTAGTGGGATGGCAAGGCACCAATAGTAGAGGGGTTTGAAGGAGCTTGAGCAATAGATTTGGAGGTGAGTAGAGCTTCTTCTTTTTTCCTGCGTATGACGAAAGGGTTCTCCTTCATCCGAGAATAGCGAGAGAAGGAGAAAGCAGGGGAGATGCACAGGTCATTTAATGACCGGACTCTTGATACTTCTGTGAAAGTGAGACCTTGTCGATCAATGTTTCCGATGTCATGATTTTAGCAAAAATGTACTAGGGAAAATATAATTGCTGCCTTTAAACTTGGAAAGCTGATCCTATCTTCTCATTTTTCAATTTTCCAAATATAATGAGAAATACAATGATGATAGCCTATAAATGATATATTATCATGATTCATGATTTATCATGAATTGTTATGTATAAGATTATAAAATTTCATTAATTTATCATTTATATTTCTAATTTTATATATTGTAGCTTAAAATTGTATATATTTCAGATGGAGTCCCCTTATGTTGAAGATCCTGACATCCCCTACGATGTTACCTAAAATTTAAGGGATATATATATATATATATATATATATATATATATATATATATATCCTGCAGATGCATTTCCCCACTCCTGCATCCCGGCATCCCAAAAATTTGGGAACAATTGATTATTACAGTGGCAGATCCCTAGTGATAAAGGTCTGAATGCACACTTGCCTCCAGAAGGACCACTATTCTGTCCATGATTGAATACTCAAGGCAAATATAAATAAAGTCCATGTCAACAAATAAATTTCCTAAGACTGGCCTATCACAACGTGGCCTTATGTTGGCTCATAGAGAATATTGATTGGAACTTGGAATGTGCATACCTTGTAGCTTCAGGCAAATTTCTAAACACTGCAAAGAAATCTGGTAATGTTGTAAGAGTAAGTCTACATCAACAATCACGGTTGAGTACGATAACTAAGTTTGGGTGACCATATTTTTAGCTGCTACTACTGACCCTTCTCTCAGATGATATTTTAGTTGGTACCTTATCTAAATGTCTATAGCTTCAAAGTTGTTGTTTAATAAAAATTATAGAAGAACAAACCATAACAGCTAAAGCATTTGATCTCTCTTGTACAGCACGCTATTTTTGCATCATTACTGAAAAAACCATTGCTATTTGTGTTTATGTGAATATAGCAATAAGTGGGCACTCTACTAGGTTCCACTTAGCAGGGCATACTTTTCTTGATAAAAAAGCAACGGCAATACTAGGCTTGATCTTCAAATAGCTGCTAAATGCTCGCCTTGAAGCAAAATGTATATCCTATTTGAAGCCTTGCACAAACTATTTTTATCCAAAACATAGATAAAGCTTTCCATCTCCTAAGTCATTGCAAGTGTTCATCTTTTACAACTGTAAGCAGTCAAAAAAGGAAAACTCACAGGCAAGAGCAGAAAAGCTCAACTTTTCCAACTAAAGCTAATAATTGGACAAAAATGGAGAACTTTGAGAAGGACAAAAATGAAGAACTTTGAGAAAGAAAAACGGTCTTGAGTCTTATATGCAGAAAGAGAGGCATAGTACAAAATAGCAAAGAAGTCAAATGGAAAGCCAAATTTCATAATCTAAAATTAATTTCCTATTTGATTATCATTATGAATGTCACTGTTGATCAATATACAAATGAGTCATGAAGCATTAGCCCCAAATAATTTTAGAGACGGGCCAAGGACCACAATAATTCTAAGAAACTTATGGCTATCAAACATGCAGAATGAAAGCTGTGACATCAGAATAATTTTCAGGGTTCTCTGCAAGGAACAAATGTCTACTGCTGGATCAATTCTTCCAGATAGAATGTCTCTGTCTATCATAACGTAGGCAAGAAAACCATCCAGCTAAGTTATAGACGAAGTAAAAAAAAAAGTTAAAAACAAATTGCTAACACATGATAATTTGCAGTTTCAAACAAGCATTCTGAAAGGTACCTTGTATTTGACTGATAACTTATGTTCGAGAGTCTAATCAAATAACCAGCACGAAAAACCAATTAAGTGAGAAGTGCCATCTCATTTAATCTACATGTCTGAAGGAACAATGGGCTACTATAATCAACGAAACTCCAGAAATGTTAAATAGATGAATTCAGCTATCACTAGGGAATAATATTCCTGAATTGATTATTTTCTGACAATTTTTACAAAAAATAGATCCATAAATCATAAGATTTGCCAGGACATTGTTGAGCATTAGGGAATTTATCCCAAATTCCAAAAACTATATAGCAGGTCATAAGAGTCTTGGAAAATCTGCCTTTGAATTATAATTTTTCTCATATTCAAAATTAGAAGGATTTCCCAACTATTTGTACTCTTGATATAAGTATGCTTTCTGAACATAACCTCTGGAGATGATCTACCAAATATGACAACAATAAATAGATTTAATATATATTCTAGTTGCATCGGAACAATGTAATAGCAAGAGTAGATAAATGCCACAGAAAGGTCCTATGTCTCTTTAGTCCATTTTAAATCTGCTGAATGATATATATATTTACAACCAAAGTAGGATAAAGAGAGGATATATATATTTAGTTTTGTTGGGAATCAACATTGCTTCTATTACAAAATCCATGGAACTTTTACATACCAAGTACAGCCCATAACATTAATGAAAACTGACTTCCAGGATCTAATAATCCTCTGTAACAATAGTAGATTGACCTAAACTGTATTCCCCATTATTGACATGCCTTTATGAAACATTGCCGTCTTCATCTCCCCATTCTTCCGCAGAATATCCAAATGAAGGGCAGCTCCCCCACCAGCCACAATAGGGGCTGGTAGGGCCAAGGGACTCACCAGATTTTGATATGTATAATGTAATCTATGGCCTCCTCGTTGACAACATGCCTGGGGTAGATGGTTTGATCAATTGAGCTAACATTTGCAGCTTCAATATTGCCATCCTCATAAGTGATTTATTTCCCCAATTTCTTATTAAAATCATCCTTCATTCTTCAAAGAATATCTATGTGAACCTAGTCTGTCACTCAAAATCATTTTTTTATCCACTTCTCTGCAGTATCTAAATCAGGATATGGTTGAAGAAAATGATGTATGTAACCCATATATGAAATTGCTGCAACCCTTTCTACAAGGAACTGAATGCAGTTTAGATGCTACTTCACTGAAAGATAAAGCCTATCTACTCTTTGACTTTGTCTGATTATGAAAGAAATCCATCCAATGAATTTGTCAAATGCAAAGAACAACAGGAGCCACATCGTCAACAAAAATTCTACGGGACTGACTTCCAAATTCCTATTTTAGGTCCATCTACAATAGCGTCAAGAAATTTGGAATACTACCTAATGAAGCAACAAAATTCTACAAGAGACTGTGAATGGAATATTAGGGAAATACTAAAGCAAATCATAGTAGGATGAAATTCAAAGGTAACATAGCTTCTGATGCACTAGAGTTGCTATTTAACAGAATATTAGGACCTCCAAAACAGTGATCAATACTAACTTAAAACCAGCAGCCTAAGTTATGTTGAATTTTTCAAATTAAGAGATAGAGCAAAAGACACAAACGCTTGAGTAAATAGAATAGCAACGGTACCTTCGCCCATTTTGGTCATGATCTTATCTGCATGGTTCAAATACAAACACAAAGCTCAAAGTCAGTTATTTCCTCATGGTTTGGCACAATGGCAAATGCTAACAATAACAATAAACTATCTCATTAAACAGAAGTTTCTGAGATGAGGTTTCTGTTTATTAACAAGGACTAAAGCAGCACCGAAAAACCTACTATGTGAAATTCCATATGATTATACAGTGCCATGTGCAGTTCAGAATCCCGAATCCAATAGAAAGATTATTTAGGTGAATAAATTTTCAAAATGCAAAACCTGTAAGGCAGCATAGAAACTTCTAGATATATGGATAAAATCGACCAATCTTTAAAAATTAAAATTTGCAAAACGGCAACGGCACACCTGCCATTCAAAAATAAAATTTACAAAAACCTAACGGCACCCCCAATCCTGCATAGTTAAGAATAAACAATAACCTTATTTAAACATCTAAAACATAATTCTAGAAAAGAGATTTTAAGATAACGAAAAAAAAACCCAGTGGAAACCAAATATTACGAAACAAAAACCCATCGGGATCTGACTGAAGACAAGGCTAATAACAGTTGGGGATAAACACAGCAAGGATTTTATTGCGACAACGAATAGGGTTAGGGCTTCATTTAGGATTTTGCTGCGAAAATGAATAGGGTTAGGGCTTCATTTAGGAATTTGAAAATGAATTTGGCAAATTTGCAAACAGAGGATACTGATAATCGTGGAGTCTATATGGTAAGAACGCCAGAAGAGCCTACAGGCTGTCTCCAATACACAATACAATCAATTTCCACTACATCCTGACAATGCGATTAGGGAATTTGCCAAATTTGCAAACAGAGGATACTGATAATCGTGGAGTCTATATGTTAAGAATAAGAACGGCAGAAGAGTCTACAGACTGTCTCCAATACACAATACAATCAATTTCCACTACAATAATGAGAGGCTATCAAAACAATGTGCATCTTTTAGACACAGAATCGAAACCTGATAAAGGCGTGTTCTTGAAAATAAAGGGTAAAAGAATTCAAACTGAACCTGCTGCTCAAAAAAGCACATTGAACATCCTGCAGACAATGCGATTAGGGAATTTGCCAAATTTGCAAGCAGAGGATACTGATAATCGTGGAGTCTATATGGAAATTTGAGAACAGGCATTTGTTTGTGGGCGAACATATGAAGACGGAGGATGAACGCATTTAACCACACCCGTATATGGCAGGTTTCAGCATCAATGAAGGAGCAGTAACCATGAACCAAGCGCATCTGCATATTTAACGCTGCAACAACCAAACATTCATTCCAGATCTGGGCGATTTCTTGGATTTTGAAGTAGGCTGAGAGGCGTTGCTGCCACGCTTGAGCATTAACGAGACGCAGGTGGTAAATCGTGCGAGGTGGAGAACTGCCAGCTGTAAACACTGAAACAGCGAAGCAGCAATTAATCCGAGAACTCCATTCAGCCAAATCGTCCGAGGTGGAGGTAAGAGCAGCATCGTGCGCGCTGGACTGTGAGCTGACCTGGTAAATCGTCGGAGGTGGAGAAAATAGCCAGGTCAAACCAGCAGCCGGCAAACGACAGATTCTCATTCGCTCGAAGAACGATGGCAAAATGCTCTGATTGGCTCCAGCAAAAAACGCATTCGGCCAAACCCAACAAAGGGAACGCCTTTCGGCGTAAATATATCTTAGCTGCAGAGGAAAATAATATATGTTCATAGACCTTGAAATAATTTCACATGAGGATAGAACAATACTTAGAAAGTAATTATGGTTTTAATAGAAGTGTAAAATGCAATTGGGTTTGTACAGTTTCTAAAAGCGCGGACAACTGTCGCCTTCCACTTTGAAGTGAATTTTTATTTATTTTTAATTAAATTCAAACAATCAATTGTAAATTCTATTGCAACAAAAACATTGTTTTATCTAGGTCGTTGTTTTTAAATTATTTTTAAATGAAAACAAAAAATGTGCACTATCGTAATATAATTAATTATTTAAAATAAAATTATAATTAAATATCTATATATAAAATAATTACTATTAAAGATGTGTTTTTATTAATTTAAATAAAAGAAAATTAAAATCTTCATACACTTTTAATGAGATGAAAATGATTTAAATCGGAGAAAAGAATGACAGGAAGATAATAAAGGATAGTTAGATTTTTTTTTTTTTGGTGGGACTATATTTTTATCATGCTCAATATATCACTTTCATTAGATGGAGAATTGAACTAGTGATTTCAAATCGGGGACTCCCTTAAAAGAACACCTAATTACCATCGAGCCAAGACCTTTTGAATTAAGATAGCTAAATTATTAAAACAAATTTTTTTTATTTTTTTTTTTAAATTTCAAAATTTTGAATCTTTAAAATATTTATTATAACTAAATTTAAATAAAAAGTCATATATTAAAAAGATAAACTATATGAAAAAATAAATAATCTTAAAAATTTTAAATGATTTTGAATTCTATAAAAAATTATTAAATCCTTCTTAAAAACTTGGTTTCCTTTCCAAGTAATGCTCACCATTGTGTCCAACAAATTCTATAGTAAGTATGTGGAGATGTAAGGGCTTGTAAATATATGTGCGGCCAACCTAATTAAATCCCTAACACAAGTCAAGTATGTGGAGATGTAAGGGCTTGTAAATATATGTGCGGCCAACCTAATTAAATCCCTAACACAAGTCTCTTAGTAAATATGTGTAAATGTAAAGACTTGTAAATGTAGGTTAGACTAAGTTAGTTAAATCCCTAACAAAAGGATGTCATTGTGTGGAGAAAATTCTAAAGTAAATATCTAGAAATGTAAAGACTTATAAATCTATGTGCATCCAAATTAATTAAATCTCGGGATTGTAAGAAAAGGTGTAGTTCTTCTAATAATACAATAATGTAATAATAACAATAATAATACAATATCCCTAATAACTTTATAATATGGCCACAGAATACAATAAACCCTAATATTGTTATACTATACCATAATAGAGTAACCACTAATAATTTTGTTTATTGCTTCATCATACAACCATCTTATTAAAAAAAAAAATTTACTTTTTTCTAAATATATGTAACATATAAACTAGGTAAGCAAGCTTACTGTACAAAGTGGCTAATGAAATATAGACAATAGTTAGGACACACTTATAGTGGCAGAAATGCTTATTCACATTAGACATTTTAGCCTTTTTGGTATTTTTTCTAAAGAGTTTTACTCATTTTTAGGCTAATAATTTTGAAGAATTTTGTGAATTATATATATTATGGTTATTGTATACAAATTAGACATTTTAGTCTCTTTGGTTATGTTTGTCTAGAGAGTTGTATTTATTTTCACGCAATTTCGAAATTTTTTGTGAATTATATATATTATCGTTATTGTATAAAGTGGTCAATGAAATACCGGTAGTTATAACACAACTATAGTGGTATATATGCTTCTTCACATTGGATTTTCTATCTTTTTATTTTTTTGTTTTTGGGGTTATATTGAAGTATTTTGAGAATTATAGATATGGTTAATGAAGAATTTTGAGAATTATAAATATGGTTATAAGTTGCTTGTTTTATTTTTTTTATTATTATATTTATATTTACGTTGTAAGGTGTTATTATTTGAAATCTATTCTCCTAGCAGTTATTGTGTCCATGTTTGAGCCATCAGATCAAATGTTAGACAATTGAAATGTTTAGGCCATTAAATCAAGTAAATATTTTTATATATGTTTTTTATAATGTTAGTTTTTTTTTTTAATAAGTTAGATTGAAACTAAGTTTTGGTGACTTTTAAGTTAAAATGTTGTCATTAAAAAGTTGTTAGATTTTAACCTCAATTTTTTTAATAAAATTTAAATTAATAATTTAATAAAACTAGATTTAACATAAATTAGTTTAATGAATAAATAAAAAATGTAAAATACATAAAATGATAAACTATAAATACAACCCATGATATTGACCCATAGTATTCATTTGGAATGTAGTTTCTTTATAGGGGGGAACTAAGATGGCTTAAATCAATCTTAACTCTTGATCTAAACTAATTATTTAATAAAATTATTTTTAAATGTTTATAACCATTATTATTTTAAAATTTTACTTAATAAAATGTATCTAAATTTTCATACATCCATATATACATAGTTTTTCTTGTTATGTATTATTTTTGTTACAACTATTTTATTATTCAAAAAATAGATGTTTTTTTGTTATATATTATTTATGTTACAATTGTTTTATAATTAATTAGTATTATTTCTTAATATATAAAAAATTAAATTAATAATGATTTTTTTTAAAATATGTGATCTTTTTTAAATTTCGAAAATTTACTTTTAAAGGGGTTGGTAACAATTGTTTGTATCAAAGTCAAGGATACAAAATAAAGCAGACATGGTGAAGAGAAGCTTTCAACCTTACAAGCAGCCCTAAAAAGGCATAATGTTGAATGTATGGAATCCATTTTCCTTGATACACATGAGAAGTGCAATGAAGAATCTTGGAATTTGAAAAATGTAAGGAAGCTTATCTCATGTTCCATTCATTTGATTTGAAGTATATGGAAGTTTTAAAATTTTACTTAATCAAATGTATCTAAATTTTCATACATCCAAATATACATTTTTTTTCTTATTATGTATTATTTTTGTTACAACTATTTTATTATTCCAAAAATACATGGTTTTTTTTGTTATATATTATTTATGTTACAATTGTTTTATAATTCATGATTATTATTTCTTAATATATAAACTAGCAATTGCACCATATGTTGCAAAGGAACGCTGTAAAGCAGTGATCTAAATGAAAATCAAGACATCATGATATTAACTATGAAAATCTGCATACTAAAATGTAAAAATTTAACAACAATAAACCTTGGATGTGTAGAGCCCTATGGTTATAATGAAAATAATCTAGCACTTTTCAAATTCTAATGTTTTATTTTTCTAAAATAGGTGAAGTGCATCACAACATCATGATATTAACTATGAAAATCTGCATACTAAAATGTAAAAATTTAACAACAATAAACCTTGGATGTGTAGAGCCCTATGGTTATATTGAAAATTCTATGAAAATCTGCATACTAAAATGTAAAAATTTAACAACAATAAACCTTGTATGTGTAGAGCCTATTGTTATATTGAAAATTCTATTATCATTCACTGCAGTTTATTTATTTTTTAAACTTAATCTTAAACATCCAAAAACATAATAAATATTAACATAATTATCTTCATATCTTCAATTAATTTAATTTAATTTAATTTTTTAATTTATTTACTACTAAATAAACTTTTATTTACTAAACAAATTAGCATGTGAAAGACTTATGCTACTATTATTTTTTGAATATGTTAATAATTTTTTTAATGATATTTTAGTTGAAATAAAATTTAAAAAAAAGCAAAAAAAAAATACAAATATGATTTAGCAATCAGATCAAAAACTTGTACTTCGAGATAAAAGATCTAAGACTAACAACTCAATAAATACTATCATTTTTAACTATTTCCTTAAGATTATTATCATTTCTAATTAAATTTCCCCAAACTAACTATTAACTTTACGCATTATTCACTTCCCTTCATATACTCTGCTAATAAAGTACATGTATAAATAAAATCTTAATATTTCATTTTATCTATCAAATGTAACATTATTCTCATTCACCAAAATAAATGGAAACATGGTAAGCCAAATTATTATTTCATCTTGTTCATCGAATACTACCATATTATTATAGATATGCTATTGGAATTCAATGACACAACATTAATAAATAATAACAAGACATTATAACTTGTGTTGTAAATAAAAGCACTAGCTAAATTTTTAACTGCATGTCATACTTAATATTTACTATATATGAATAAACTTTTGAGGTTATACCACCATGTACCCGAACCATATTTTCATAAGCCCATCTGACAGACGTAACCGATATCTAAGGGTATGGGTACACCTCACAGAAAATTCACTTCTTCCTTCCCATATGTCTCTCAAATTAATACCTGTATATTGCTTAGGGTAGTACAAATAAAGAGTATATCACACGAAAAATTCACTTCTTTCTTCCCGACGTGTCTCTCAAATTAATACTCATCTGTACATGGGCTTATGACTGTATGACCAAATTCCAGTGAACACACATCAGTACTATATTTATATTTACATTTACAGCTGGCGTCACGATGGTGTATTTACGTTAACAGGTGTGGCCTTACAGTAAATCTCCTCACTGTCATAGCAGGACTTACCCAACAGTTTTCAGAAAATTCAGACAACAACGTGAATTCTAAATTATAAATCTAAACCTAAAACATTTTTTTTCCCTTTAAACCTGTTGTATTTTTTATGTTTTTTTCCACTTCCATCTATTATTTTTTATTGTTTATTTTTTTAAATTTTTTTTATTGTACTTTAAGGAACATCTCTGCATATTAGCCTGTAGAATGTCTCTGGATGCAAACATTTCTGTCATATTGCGCTGTAGAGCATATGTGGTGCAAATTTATTTGCAAATAAAATTTTAAGATAGACGAGTTTTATATGAAACCTTTAATTGCATGTGGTACAACTTATTGTGAGTCAGATACTGTACAAAAAGAACATTATCTGAATTAACCTCCTCCTTACTATAACTTTCTGCTCCTCACTAAAATATGCTTCTCTGAGAGATGGGGCTTCACTGTTATTTTAACTATTAATCCTAATACAAAAATCACTGTGTAATTGTTGTCTTCCCGCTATCCAGTGACATGTAAAACAGTTTTTTCATGACCAAATGTACGGGGCTGGTAAAGTCAATATACATAGGAAATTAAAATAAAACAGTAGACACATAATGACCGGCACTGCCATAGGACAACTAGCATTGTTGTTGATGTTGCTAGTTTTGCTTGTGAAGTGGAATCTCTAAAACTACGAATCCCATCAACCAAGTTCCCAAAAAAAATAAAAAATCCTGAGCGACTAGCTGCTCATTTTGAATTACTTTGGAGAGTTTGCATCATTTCAGTAGATTGCAACCTCAATTTCTGATCCTCGCAAATAAAGCTTGTCTTTCTTCTAGTTCTTTATTAATCTTGGTTATCGCCTCCCCTCCATGTAACACTACACCGTAACAAGCTTCCCCATGTTAGTCACATTTTTCACAAAGTAATGCAATCCCATAACATATTGTAAACTTGCTGGAACTTCATAGCTATGCTATTTGGAATGCTCACAGCATAGGTCTTCATCCTCTTCGCAAAAACAAAACTATTCCTTATTCCTACAATATCTAGATTTGCCGATTTATTTATTGTTGTTCTTCGAGAATGTCTCTCCACCCTGTGCAAACCATCACCCATTCCAAGGTCCATTTCCACCTTTACCTTTCTTTTCACACCCATTTTAGTTCCTTTCTCACCCTTTCACCTTGGAACGCTGATAAGAGAGTTGAGGGAGAAATGTTGCTTCAATGCTAAAAGTCTTGTAAAAAGTGAAAAAGCAAAAGTTAGAGATACTACGCCATGGCCTGTTTACCCAAAAAAGTAGTTCTATGATCATATCAGATTAAAAATATATATATATATATATATATATATATATAACCATGAATTAGAACGGATATACTAGCTGAACCAGATCAAAGAGGTCTAAAAAGAAATCTCAGGACTAAAGGCTGAACCAGATTAAAGAGGTCTAAAAAAGAAATCTCAGAACTAAAGTTCAACGGAAAAGGAAAAGCTGTAAGGCTTATTCAAAATACCATAACTTAGCACCACAAGAAAGTTTGAGAGATAACATGAAAGGAGGAACAACCCCATGTCAAGCATTACAGTAAGAGTTTTCCGTGCACGAAGAGAAGTCTGCAACCATAGAACAACAAAGGAATTAGCAACAATAACCCGGAAACAAAACTAACAGAGAATAAACCAGAACAAAGTTGAGTGAAAAACCCTTACTGTGAATTTTGAAACTTTGAGTCTGTCATCTCCTTGCCAGAACGAACCCTGAAGACCACTTTCCTTTTGCAAGAACTCAAAATAAAACCCTGTGTGGAAAAAGAGCAAGAATCAGAGAGTTGTCTTGCAGGGAGACTCTGAAAACCCTAGACGAAATGGTAAATAGGAGAGGGTAACAATACCACTGCTGTGAAATGGTAAAACCCTGGAAGATTGAATTCGCCTCCCTTATTGCAGTAGAAAATTAAAACAAAACAGATCACGGCCTGCAATTGAGCCTCGAAGAACGGTGGATGGCTATCCGAAAACAGCACCTGTGGCACAGAGCTCAAATCGTGGCACCTACGCCAGATTTCAATATAGTGAGATAGCCTATCAGACAGTAATCAAAATCATTATCTTGCTAATTTGAAACCAGATTCAAGAACTCAACTCTCATAAATTTCCGTGTCAGAAATTTTTAAAACTGTTTTCTTTTTAACTGTTTTCTTTTTTCTAACTGTATTTAATCTAAGGTTGAAAATCTTTCAATCGTCTAACATAAAATCAATGGTTCATAATGACACAGGTAGCAATTTAGGGGATTGTTTTCAAATAAAAACGCTTTACGACGTAAAAATTAAATTAATAATGATTTTAAAAAAAATATTTGATATTTTTTAAATTTCCAAAATTTACCTTTAAAGGGGTCGGTAACAATTGTTTCTATCAAAGTCAAGGATACAGAAGAAAGGAGACATGGTGAAGAGAAGCTTCCAACCTTACAACAAGCCCTAAAAAGGCATAATGTTGAATGTATGGAATCCATTTTCCTTGATACACATGAGAAGTGCAATGAAGAATCTTGGAATTTGGAAAATGTCACGAAGCTTATCTCATGTTCCATTAATTTGATTTGAAGTATCTGGAAGAAGAAAAGCAGGACAATGGATACTTATCAAGAATGTATGATTCTTTAGAAGGAAACGATGTTGACAAGGCTATGGAGGACCAAATAGCAGAATTAAACACAGAAGAGGACTCTTCAGAAAATGGGTTTCTCAAGGATTTTAGAATGCAGATGAGCTACATTATCTCACTGATTCAAGCAAGGCTATGGAGGACCAAATAGAAAAATTAAAAACAAAAGAGGAATTTTTAGAAAATGGGTTACTCAAGGATTTTGGAATCCATATGAGGTACATTATCTCACTGATTCAAGCAAGCACTCAAAAAGAGACAGAAAATAGTGATATAGAGACAATTCATTCATAAACAAGAGAAAACTAGAATTATAACCCGAGATAGAGTTATGGGATGAGAAGCATTCCAATTGTATGGATGAGTCAAAGTTACATGAGTAGTAGTTCATTAAATATAATTCCCATTGCTTATTTTGGAGGAGAAAGTTCCTACTACCTCATCAATTGAAGAAGGCACACATGAGAAAATAAGAAGAGATTGTCACTCTGTTCTTTTTTGTCTAGTAGTCTCTTTACCTCTACCCTTAAATTCAATGACTTAGAAAATAACAGACAAAAGACACTTACCTATTGCAATCAGTTGATTTTTTTTTTTTTATCTCTAAAGGGTCACTTGGGGAGGAATCTATTATTTAAAAGATCGGGAAAATAATTTCATTTCAAAACAAAAATGTATTATCTCTAAGGGAGTTATTACATTTAAAATTTGTTCCCATTATTGTCACTACAAAATTTGGTTGTTGCTTTTTATTAGATGGGAAAACAAATGATCTTTAAAAGGAACTAAAGTCTTGAATTATGATCCTTAAAGAAGTCGCTAGATTCCTTGATTATGAGCTGATTTTTTCTTCTTACTTTTGGGTCTTCATGATGTTTGTTATTCTGATTGAGGTGAAAAGTTTGAAAGAAGTCGAATATTGGTCGTTAAAAGAGGAATTATGGAAATACGATTGTAAATATTCTACATTACTCTTCAGAAAATGGGTTACTCAAGGATTTTGGAATCCAAATGAGCTACATTATCTCACTTATTCAAGCAAGGCTATGGAGGACCAAATAGCAGAATTAAAAACAAAAGAGGATTCTTTAGAAAATGGAGTACTCAAGGATTTTGGAACCTTGATGAGCTACATAATCGCATTGATTCAAGCAAGCAGTAAAAAAGAGACAGACAATAGTGATATAGAGACAATTTATTCATAAACAAGAGAAAGCTAGAATTATAACCCAAGATAGAGTTATGGGAAGAGAAACATTCCAATTGTAAGGGGGAGTCAAAGTTAGATGAGTAGTAGTTCACTCAACATAATTCTCCACTGCTTATTATGGAGGAGAAAGTTCCTACTACCTCATCAATTGAAGAAGGCCCACATAAGAAAATCAGAAGAGATTGTCACTCTGTTCTTTTTTGTCTAGTAGTCTCTTTACATTTGCCTTTAAATTCAATGACTCGAAAAATACTAGATAAAAGACACTTACATGTTGCAATCAGTTGAAAAAGAAATATCTCTAAAGGGTCACTTGGGGAGGAATCTATCATTCAAAAGATCAGGAAAATAATTTCATTTCAAAACAAAAATGTATTATCACTAGGGAAGGGAGTTATTATATTTAAAATTTGTTCCCATTCTTGTCACTACAAAATTTAATTGTTGCTTTTTATTTGATGTGAAAATAAATGATATTTAAAAGGCACTAAAGTCTTGAATTATGATCCTTAAAGAAGTTACTATATTCCCTGATTATGAGATAATTTTTTCTTCTTACTTTTGAGTCTTCATGATGTTTGTTATTCCGACTGAGGTGAAAAGTTCCAAAGAAGTGGAATATTGGTCGTTCAAAGAGGAATTATGGAAATATGATTGTAAATAATTTATTAATTTAAACTATTTGAACTGAGATTAATTAATCATCCCCAAGGGTTAAAAAGGGTCCAAAAGTCTCTTATCCATAAAATTGACGATTAAGATAACTCTATGCTCTATGTTCAAATGACAGGTGAAGGTGGATTTACCATAGTTAAGCTTTTTAGTAGTCCCTTATGAAGTACAAGTCATAGTGATAAGTTTTATTCCATTAAATAATTCTAGCTATAGAGGAGAGTCAGAGTTATAGGAGTAGTATCAGAGGAATTCAACATTGTGAATGTGATAGAAGAAAATAATTTTGTGGAAGGGTGAAGTCTGCCCAATTTGGTCATAAAAACCAAGTGCATCCTTCATGCAGAAAAAAAATAAACATGCAAATTTCGTCATATAGAGGTCTTGAGTACTTTGGCCAAAATGTCTCATCCATTATGAAAAAACACACCTTACATGTAATTAATAAAAAATAAGTTGTTCCACATCAATTACCCAATATGGATATTTTGATTTAAGGTCTAGTAAACATAATTATCCACCCCTTATTCTGAAGGATTAGTTGGAGCCGTGAAAGTTCCTACTACCTCTTCTTTATTATATGCTATTCTTTCTTATACCACAACCTTATGGTGTTTCCTTTGCAACATGTGGTGCAATTGCTAGTTATATTTACATCTTCACCATGTCCAATTCAGAGGACTACATCTTCATCATGTTCAATATATCATCTCGATAGGTTGGGGATTGAACCAATGACTTCATATCAAAGAGTGCCTTAACAAAGCACCTTATCATTGTCTATCCGAGACCCCGTGGACTATTCATATTCATATTTAATTATAATAATAAAAATTTATAATTACTAAATTTAAGTGGATTCTAAGTTGAAATCTAATGACCATTGTAAGTTCAAATCTAATAAGTAATTAAACACATACTAAAATATAATAAATTATGTAAATTAAATGTAAGTTGAAATGTAACTATGTTAAACCTTAAAAGTCAAACATGATAGGTTAAAAAGTAATAAGTAAAAACTAAATATAGTGTATAAAATTGTACCAAACCTTATTGGTAAAATGTAATATGGTGAAATGTAATAAGTACAAATTGAATGCAATGTTCCAAAATTAAAAACTAATAATGAAATTTTTTACATTTAGGTCTAAGGTTAAGTTTAATAAATATAATATAATATCTTTTTATGTTTATATATAATATGATGTTCTTAAATTTAATGTAAGATCACTATATGATTATGTAATGGTCTTTATTTAGAAGGAACTATTTATAGTATAATGGCCTAGAAGCCATAGGGAACTTAAATAAATTTATGTGTGATGTAATTAATGTATGCTGATAATAAAATAGGTTGAATGAATTGTTTGTGTAACGACTGGATTTGATTTTTTATGTTATTTTAATTGATATATTTAACTTGTTTAAGTTGGACTGGCTTAATAAGTATATTAAGAATTTTTTTAACAAAAGTTTAATCCTTATTTTTTTATAAAGATATAAATTGATGGTTAAGTGTCCAAGTTACGAGAGAGGTTAGATTAAAAGCAGTTATTTGACAGTTACCTTTCGTTTGGAAATAAAAACAAAACCCTAAAGAGGAAAAGGGGTTCTGTGCAAAAAGAAAAAAAGACAACAAGAAGGCTGGAAGGTGGGAGTGTCCACAGCTGGTAGGAGCAAGTGGAACTCTGATAAACTTGATAATGAGAGAAAAGATTGGACGATGGTCTTGAGTCCTCTCTCTAGTTAACTACTAAGTAATCTCACTCTAGCGAGGAGAGCGAGGGGAGAAAAGGACATAATAGCCTCTCTCATGGTTGGGAGGATACCACCAGCCCTAATATTTGAAGTAGGTACTATAACCTGAAAGTAATGGAACTAGTATTCCTTTTATTTCTATAAGTATTTTAATTCTAAAAAGAATCTCTGTATGATGTATGTTGATAACGTGTTAATTCTGTGATGAATTGATTAATAGCACAATATCAGTTTAGTTTAAAATTATTCAATTATTTATGACTGTAAAATTCTTTATGCCTGATATTTGAGTGTTTAGTTTGGAAAACCGTATCTCTCATTGCAAAAGAAGGTCTATATAATTGTATTTGGACAATTTAGTAAATTAGTTTTGAAAACTATGGAATGAGGGTAAATATTAACAGAACAGTTAGTTCCATCCAGAGTAAAGAAAAACCCCAGACATAATAGTTAACCTTGAAGAGGAGTAAATTGTACGCAGAATGAGGGTTGGGATGAAAGCCCTCTTTTATATTCAGATGGTCTGGACACCTGGGGAGGGAACTTAAAAAAAATAAAAAATTTAGAGGTTACAATTTCTAATTCAAGACAACAAAAGAAATGAATAGTTTAAACTCATTTTGTCATATATTATAATTACAATAAAAGATGAAATATGAGTGGAGAATAAATGTATCTAAACAAAAAACAGCTTCCTGATATTATGGTTGCAGTAAAATATTAAAAAACTCTATGAAGAATAAAATGTACTGAACACAGAACAAATTTCTGTAGGCATAATATGAGAGGAAATGGAATTATCCATGGAATATTATTTTTTTAAAGTTATTTTTAGCTACAACCGTTATGAGAGTTAAAATAAAATATATCGAAAACCCAATAAGGATATTCATGTCGTAAAATCCCGAAAGAAACATGAAATAACCATACACTACCCTCATAGGGATAAAACAAAGTTCTATAGAAAACTCATGATGAAGTAAGGAGTAACAATTTCGCATGAATGGAAAAAATTCCAGTTGCGACATAGACTCTATTTAATAAATTTGTAAAGCAAATCACTGTAAACAAGTTTATATAGACAAAACAACAATTAAATCTGTACCGAGGTTCGAAGTCGAAAATATGGAATTTGCAGGAAGACATAAATAGGTGAAACATTGTCTCCTGACTATGAGTATGGGGTTTTTAGCCTCCATTACTATGAAAATCACAAACCTAGTTTTCAAAAAAGAAATTCCCCCATGGAGAGCCTCGGCGGGCTCAAAGAGAGTAAATAAAAAACCCAAAGAACTTCGACAATAAATTAACACTACAGATCCTTCAAATTTTAATTATATCAGTTTGAAAATGGTTTGAGAACATCTCAATAGAGACAACTAAGGAGTCGGGTACCTGAACCAACATTGAAACAATAGTATAGGCTGGCCACCAAAGCTAGTTGACTGTAGAAGGTAGGATTTGATAACAACCATACCTACAAAAAAACCACAGACATTGAACCTTAAATAGAAATTCCTCATTAGAGCTCAGAAAAGTAGCGAGATGAAAATGATAACTAGGCGCAGATCCTGAAGGAGAAATTACCCCATTTGCAAATCTAAATCTAGTATGACAAACTTGAAAATAAATAATAGGTTGCAAGGTCATTAAATGCGTTCATAAAAATTAATTGAATAAAAAATACTTCCATTAAAACTCCACAGAACTGAAGGATTTACCTGAGCCAGTTTCATTGAGGTCGAACGGATTTTTCCGAAGGATGCAAGGCCATGGATGGAGGAGAATGCACCGGCATAGCGACAAAGCCAGAAAACATGCACAACCAAACACCTTAACTTTAATGAAAATTGTGAAACCCCTCAGCACCGAGAAGAAGGTAACAACAACGCGAAGCAAAGAATATTAGGTGAAAATAGTCTTTACGAGACAACTAGGGAAGGGCAAGAAGGTCTTTACCTCGCCACAAAACAGAACATCGAGCGACGGAGCCATGGCGGGAAAACGTTGCAGAGCCGACAGAGAGCTGAAACAAATGAAAGTGGTTAGGGTTTGGGAGGGGTAGGTTTACACCCTAACCACCTCCAACCCATATTCGACTGTATATCGATAAGAATCTAAGGGCTAATAAACGCCTAGATGCCAAGATGAGAAAGGACCCCGTGTACGTATGTCTGATGATACAGATATTAAAATAAATCAATAAAATAATCAACTAAATGTACAACATAATATTTACCTTGGATTTGCGGATGCGACCAGTTGACAAGATTGCAAGATTGATAATCAATGTGATATAACCCGTTAATAATTAATGTACTGAAATGCGTTATGTCACATATATTCCCTTTCCGTATGATGCATCGTATTGTATGTTCAAAGGAGATAGCAATAGAGTATTATATTGATATACCGTGGGTTTGAGATTGTAATATCATATATATGTATATGCAGATTCATACCTAGGGAATTTAGCCCCAAGGGTTAAAAATATAATGTGAATTTTATGCATTATAGTTTATGGCAGATAAATATTTCAATTTGCATGCATAGGTACAGTTCTAGTAGACCTAAATCATTATATTAGAGTGTTATGCTAGGATGTAAAAGATTTTATTATTATTATGTAAATGTTATGAAACCAGCTCCAAAAATAGCAGAGGAAAGAGGAATCTATAGTAGGTGACGTGGCACGAAATATACCAATAATTAATGCAACTCTTGAGTATTGGCAATCAGATTATCAACAAACCATGATTGAGTTAGAAGGTAAGATGTACTCCCAAACTGTTTCAATTTTGGTTGATCCTGGTGCCAGTTTAAGTTATGTAAATCCCACGATATTAGAGAAGTGTGATTTGCATAGATAGAAGTTTAAAATCCCTGGTTGGTACAATTTGCCACAGGGGCCAAGAGGAGAGTTAATGCTAAAGTTTTCAACTATCCCCTAGAGGTTGGAAACCAGCACATAAATGTGGAATTGAACATCCTACCTTTAGGCTCTTATGAAATTTTACTGGGAATGGATTGGCTGGAAGTGCATTGGTCACTAGTAGACTGCAAAGAGAAAATAATTTATTACAAGGCAAAAGATGGAACATGCCAGGAATTGCAAGGGATTAAGAAACCACTTCAGCTGTGTCTTGTTACTGTATCTCATCAGAAAAGGTTTTCAGATTTATTCCATTCAGGTGGGATTTTCTAATTCTAAAGATAAGACTCTTATGATGGGGAACATACCAGTGGTACAAGACATTATGGATTTATTTCCGAAAAATATACCGGGCCTACCTCCAAAATGGGACATCGATTTCACCATCGAATTAATTCCAGGGGCAACACCAATATCACGTGCACCATATCGAATGAGTGTACCTAAATTAACTGAGTTGAAAATTCAATTACACGAGTTGCTAGATAAGGAATATATTCGTCCTAGTGTGTCTCCTTAGGGGGCACCAGTACTGGTCATGAAGAAGAAATATGGTACTACGTGAATGTGTATGGATGATAGACAACTCAACAAACTAACTGATAAGAACAAAAAATCATTGCCACGGATAGATGATCTATTTGAATAGGTAAAGGACGCAACTGTCTTTTCAAAAATAGATATAAGATCTACGTAGCATCAAATACAAATAAATGATGAAGAAATATATCAGACAACTTTCCGTACTTGGTATGGGCACTATGAATTTGTGGTTTTACCATTTGGTTTGACCAACACACCAACAACATTCATGAGTTTAATTCATGGAATCTTTCATCCATTTTTGGATAAGTTTGTTTTAATTTTTATTGAAGACATACTGATCTACTCGAAAAATATGGAGGAGCATACAAAACACTTAGAAATAGTGTTAATAATGTTGATAGAACATCAAATTTACGCCAAATTAAGTAAGTGCGACTTTTATAAAGAGAAGATTCAATATTACGCCATGTTATTTCTGCTAAGGGTATAGAAGTAGACCCTCAAAAAATAAGAACTATCATGGAATGGAGAGTACCTAAGAACGTAGCAAACATACGATCTTTCATGGGGTTGGCTGGTTATTATTGACGTTTTATTGAGGGGTTCTCTAAGATTACTTTTCCTATAACCTCATTATAGCGAAAAGGACAAGTGTTTAAATGGCCATTGCTTTCTTGCGCTTCTGCATATTCTTGCTTTGGAATTCCGAGTGGTGGTTCTTCGTTTGTTTGTGTAAGGATCGAGCCACATTTCTAATTACGGTATGGCTAATATTTTACGTACCTTCTCAAGTATTGATCGAAAAATCGTAAATGAAGTTACTTCTCGCTCTGAAGAAATTGATGTTGATCATGAAATCATTGAAAATCCTGAAACTTGGAATCCCCCGTCTCTGCATGCTACAGATATTTATAAGTTGCCCGTAACTTTTCTCTTTAAATCAAAATCATTTTCAAAGGAAGTGGAGGTGACTATCAAAATTTCTGGTCCATCTGTTCAGATTGTCTCTCTAAACTTGTTTTCCAAAGATGATATCGAGAAGTTTAGACAATATGTGGCTGATAAAAAATATAATTATCTTCATTTTGGTGGAATTCATATTGGTCTTGCTCCTTTGTTCCGTCATGGTATCAATACCCCTTGTATAGCTGAAGTGTTTGATACCCGTCATCAGACTTATGAACATGCCCGTATAGGAACTATAATGGGAAATCTGTCGACTAGTTGTCAATATGGAACCATCTATCCTGACTATGCTATTAGCCTTAAAGATCCTCATCTGCAAGATTTTTGGAATCTAATGACTGGAGTCCAAGGACTTAGTTTGATAGATGACAGTGAATATTTGTTTGTGATAGTCCAAACCTCGTTCCAATTGACTAATACTGCACATCCCAAACTAAAACAGCCTGTACTCAAAGATTGTGTTACATTTGGTCTGTCTAATGCTCAAGTTGAAGGAGCCATATATAGTCCGGAAGAAATTCCTAATGATTGGTATTTCCAGTATAAGTCTCTAGCTGATGCAAAAAGACCCGAGTCAAAAATGAAACGATTAGCTATTGCTGATGGTCGTGTTAAGTTAATCCCTCCTAAGCCAGAGATTCCAAGACCTCTGTTCAAACCCAGACGATATGTCGTGCCTGTAAATCAAAGTGAATCATCTTCCTCAAACAAAGTGAATGCTTCCCCCATTTCTGAAGTCTTTTCTTCCGAACCTGAAATAGGTTCAAATGAATTGTACATACCTGAAAATAAACCTTTCCTTCCTGTACAGAAGATGCATCGTATTTCTCATATTTCTGCTCAACCGAAAGAAGAGTGGCAGTATGCAAACCATCGTTTTGTCAAAGGTGGCAAATGGCCTCCAAAGACTAAATTCTGCACTACTTCTTCTATGTCAAAACAGCCAACTACTAGAGCTGACTGTGCACCTTTAATAGAGCATAGTGTTAATAACACTAAAGATCTTGATGAAGTTTACCAATTGGGAAACTATTTAACTACATGGTGCTCACATGTTGAAGAAGTATTAGATGATTTAGGTTCTCAATCAGAACAAATTCTAGCTAATCTAAGATTGCTTCATGAAGAATAGCAAGCAGATAAGCAAAGGAAAGAAGAAAAAGCTAGAAGAAAGAAAGAAAAAGAAAGGAGAAAAAGAGAATCTAGAATCCCACGTTTCTCTATGGATACTCCAAATTACTGGGAATTTGAAGAAATTGAAGACAGTGGAATAGAATCAAGTGCTCAAGCAGCCGAAAAGGGTCAAGAAATTCCACCTGCTAAAAATATTTTCTCTGAAAAAGCTTTAGAGTCTGCCCAGACAATAAAAATTCATAAATCAAAAAGTGAATTGGCTACTCTTGAAGATGCAGCTAAAAAATTTCCATCTTTTATCCTGCCTTCTTTGCAAAAGGCCCATGTTTTCAGAGAACAAACCAAGTATCCCAGAGTAGAAAAAGATCTATTTGCAACCAGTTCTACTGGTTATGTTTTAGATTTAGAAAAATCCTCAAATCCTGCTGAATCAATTCGCATTTGGATTGGCGCATTATATCAAATGCAAGTCATGTCGAAATTAAACAATGAAGCTATTTTCTATCTTGCTGAAAAAAGAATGGCTGGCATTGTTTATGATTGGTGGATGACCCCAACTGCTGAAGAAAGAATGAATGTTTGTAATGCTGGTCTAGCCACTTTAGAATTACTGTTGAAAACGCAATTTGTTCCAGAACCTGTTGATGAGAAAAAGCAACTCATAACCGATTTAGCTAGAATGGAGCTAAAGGATGTCAAATTTCTCCAACAGTTTGGAAATGACTATATGACTAAAGTATTTAAAGCCAACCTCAGTAATGATTCAGTTCAAAAAGTGTCATTTTTGTCAAAGCTGCCATGAAAATTAGGTGACCTAATTCTTAAAGATCTAGAAGTCCAGAATAAAAGTATTGACCAAATCTATTGGATTGATCTTTTATTTAGATGTTCTGAAAAGGTCAAATATTTATGTTGGCAAAAGAAAGCTTCTGAGTTTTCCCCTGGTTTAGATGTTTGTCGATCTGTTTTGCCCTGGACCCCGTTCAAGAAAAGAAGATCAAGAAAATATGGCAAATACAGACCTAAACGAGTAGCTCATCCCAAAAGACCTTTTAAAAAATACAGATATCTGAAGAAACGTCGACAATCGCCCAAAAGTAATGCTTGTTTTATCTGTAAACAGGAAGGTCATTTTGCAAAGAAATGTCCAAAGAGCTCCTCAAACAAACTCAAAGCTTGTGTGGATATTGAAGAATTTGTTGATAATTGGTCCATGGTTGATTCACAAGATGATGTTTCTGAAGTATATATTTTAACAGATGCCTCTTTGTCAGATGTTGATGACAGTCCTGATCTGTCTCAAAAGATGAATCGCTGCTATGATTCAGACTGTGTTAAAGAAGATGAATTGCATTATAGTGATGAATATGCAGATGATTCTACTTCTGAAACTTCTGATTTTGATGATGATATTTCTATTGCACCCTCATCAGTTGTAGATACTCACTCTGTCTCTATTCCGCCTCCCAGCCTCCCAGAGTCTTCTGTTTTTCCTACCCTTAATTCTTTTTGTCCATATCCCAAAAATATTTCACCATCATCCGCATTTCCTATTTCTACTCCTGAAGAATCGTCTTTTTTGAAAAAGATTGTTAAAACAAACAATCTTCTGTATATCCCTGTTGAAGTTCAAGTTCGTCAAGACTGGATTGTTGTACATGCCTTTATAGATACTGGTGGCTCTAACAATTTGGCTCGTCCTTCTCTTTTTAAAGGCCTTTGGAAACCTCTTAATCATATTTTGGTTTCAGAAACTATTGGAGGTTCTGTCTCTTTGACTCATTATGTTGATAATATTTCTTTAAAAGTTGGAGGGAAGATTGTCAAAATTTCAGCCGTTCAGTATTATGATACTTCAACCAGTTTATCATTAGGGATGCCTTTTCTTTCATCAGTCCTTCTAGTGACAATCAGTGAGGATAAAATGATTCTTAATATAAAGAAAAGTGCCATTTCTGTTCCACGACTTACCTTGGCTAATTCAGAGGCACAAAAACAAAATAGCCAAAAGAAAGCTGGAACTAGAAGACCTGCAAAAGATTCTAATAATTGGATAGAGGTTCTCCAATTATATGAAGACAGAGCTCAAAAGAAAACCAAGCAGAAGGCACATGTAAATCCTGATTGGTCCCAAGAGCAGTTACAAATATATGATGAATTGTTGAAGAATTGCTCTGAGAATCCCCAAGTGTTCTGGTCAGTTGAGAGTCCACAGCAGGAAATAATCACTCTCCATGATAATGGTGTCAAAGGTAAGTTAATTCCTTGCACCCCATCAGATGAAAAAGAAATCAGAAAGCAGATAGATGAACTTCTGCAACTTTAGTTAATTGAACCAAGTGAGTCTCATTACTCTTGCTTAGCTTTTCTAGTAAGGATTCATTCTGAGATAATTCGAGGAAAAGCTAGAATGGTAATTAATTACAAGCCCCTCAATGCTATCACTAAAAGCTTTAATTATCCACTACCTAGACAAGAGATAATAATGCAGAAGATTCAAAGCAGTAAAATCTTTAGCAAATTTGATATGAAGTCCGGTTACTATCAGATTTAGATAAGAGCTGAAGATAGACATAAGACTGCTTTTACATGCCCTGCTGGATTTTTTCAATGGAAAGTGGTCCCTTTCGGTTTGAAAAATGCACCTGCATTTTTTCAAAGGCGTATGGATTTTATTTTTGGAAAGCATGATTTCATTTGTGTATATATTGATGATATTTTAGTTCATAGTCCAGATATAGAAAGCCATCTCCAGCATCTAAATATCTTTTTAGATGAAGTTCGACAACATGGTATTGTACTCTCCGAAAAGAAGATGGTTTTGTTTCAGAATAGTATTGACTTTTTAGGCATTCATGTGATTGAAGGAAAGATACAAATGCAGCCCCATGTATTGACAAAATTGTCTGAGTTTCCAGATAAACTCTCTGACACAAAAATGATTCAACGGTTTCTTGGTGTGTTGAATTATATTCATAAATACATTCCACGGTTATCAGAGAAAACAGCCCCAATAAGGCAGCATTTGCATTCAGGATGGTCCCCTGAGGCTACAGATGCGGTAAAATTGCTGAAGGAAGAATGTAAGCATTTACCACAACTTAAGCCTCCTGGCAATGGATTTCTAATTTTACAGACTGATGCTTCTGATTCTTTTTGGGTAGCAGTATTATTTGAGAAGCAATAATCAGGTGAAGAATAATTGTGTGCATATGCATCAGGTGAGTTTTTGCCACATCAGAAAGGATATTTTGCAGCAGAAAAGGAAACACTTGCAATATTCAATGGAATCCAAAAATTTGAAGTTTATCTAGCTCCTGCAAGGTTTTTAATCAGAACAGATTCTATGAATTTTACACATTTTCTATCTGCTAAAATCTCTAGAGAGTTAGCTAGAGGTAGATTGTTGGCATGGCAGATATGGTTCCAAATGTACGAATTTGATGTTGAATGGATTCCCGGAATTTCAAATTATCTGTCAGATTCTCTCACAAGAGACATGAATAAGATGCATACTTTCTCAGGACCTAACAGAAGGACAGATCTTTTTGAGCTTCCAGGTAAAAAACCAGAAGATGATAATTTTCAAACTTTTGTTAAACGATTTCACATTCTAGAATTAGTTCTTGAAGATGTTGCTCAGCAAATCAAGAAGATCGCTGGTTTTCGCATGAGAAGAAATGAATGGATCCAACGTTGCCAAGCCTGGCAGTCAAAGAATGTTGGAGTAATTTTGGGTTTAGATGAAGAATTGGTTAAGGTTTACCCTCTACCTAATATGAAGTTCAAAATCTATTTCAAAACTCTGGATGATTATTGGTCTCGATTGTTTACAGATTAGATGATAGAAACTCTCAAAAGGTTGAATTATTATCAGTTGATTGGTGCAGTTGATTTTTATTTCGCCATTTATACCACTGCAAAAATGCTTGATATTGATGAGATCAATATGCATGCCAAAGTTGAAAAATTTCTCATATCTCTTCAAATCCCAGATTTATTTGAAGAAATGGAAGCAGCTTATCTCCAGAGCAATAATGAATATTTTGCAAGTACAGATACTTTCCCTCAGTATGAGATATATGAACCTTTTGCTGATTGGGAGATCCACAATGGTCTCTGCCGAAAAAGACCCCAAGTCAGAACAACGCAATGCATTGAAAGACCTCTCCAGTATTTAAGAACATTTTCAACTCCATGGGATTATCAAAGTATAGAAATAAGAAATCCAATAGTGCCAAATCCCTTTGCACAAATTTATGGTCCAGAGAAATTTGATGAGTCAATGCTAGCTGATAATATGGAAGAGGTAAAGAAAATTTCTTTATGGTTGAAAGAATTTTATCAGCTCAAGCTTCACGAAAAACTTAGTTTGATGAAAGTTTTGGAAAATCTCCAGAGTAATATTAAAGCCATCAAATTAATAATCAATCAGAAAGCCTTGATTACTGTGAATATAAAACATGGTAATTGGACGAGTGATGTAGTATGCCTCATCAATTTATTATTGTCTAATCATGTTTTCTCAGCAGTAAGCTTTGATTTGGGTTGGCAAGAAATTCATGGGTTAAATCATCTCTGTAAATTCTGGATCCAATGTTGTATTGAACACTCTGTAAATATGTTCCAGATTTTCAAGTTAGAATTACTTGATGGTGTTGAGTTGGCAGTCCAATCAGATCCTAGTTTTCGGAAAAACAGAAAAGATTCTTTTCTTGAGATTGAAGTTGATCCAATGGCTTATGTCAATAAATGGACAAAATCAGCTGACAAATACCTATTTCCACAACAAAATATTTTTGTCACTAAAGATCTTGTCAAGTTGCATACAGGTCATTCATCTAAAGGCGAATCTTCAAAAGCAGCTAAAGGAAAAGGAGTCGCTACGGTAAAGGCATCTACAGAAAAAGGAAAAGCAAAGGAATCCACAGACCAAGGTACTCTTTTTTTCGACATCTATCAAGATGCTCAAGCACAGGATGAGAGTGAATGGGAATCTAAGTACTTAGAATGGCTTTATCGGACAAGGAGTACAAATTCTTCGTCATCACCGACGGAATACCCCAGTGATTTTGAACCAGGTGAACAAGAGGATAATGATTGAAGTCCAAAAGGATCATGGTAAGGGCATCTTTACTTTTTAGTGCTTCCATTATTGTACTCAATAATATTGAGCAGACACCATCTGGGCCAGGAATGCCTGACAAGGACCCTCAATAGTCTCAAGCTTTTGTATATATAGCTGTTTTTAGTTTGTTTAGGGGATAAAGGTGAGTATGAGTGTGAGTGTGAGCGAGTCAGTATTTTAATAGCCTATGTAGAGTTCAGAAGCTCTTTAGCTCTGCTCTGTGGCATAATATGGTGTGTAACATTTTGCTTGAATTAATTTGAAGCCTTCTGGGCCGCCTGTCTGAGGACAGTTTTCCAAGATCACGTAAAGGAGATTGTAAGGCGAGTCAAGGACCTGAGGAGTCGTTTCGCGTATCTCTCACCAAGGATGGTGTGTGTGTGAGGATAGCAGCAGCCGGATTTCAGATTCAAGTAAGTTACAGAGCCATGTTTCTTTTTTAAGTGGCTTAGGGTCACGGTATTGAGGGTTTTCTCGGGCAGAGGTTTTAGTGCTAGTGTTGTTTTCGCTCTTTGGGGTAGGAATTTCCTGGACTTTTCTTCATAGGGCCACTACTAGAAGAATTCCATTCAATGAAGCAAGTTCCTTTGGCGTCAGTTAGGGTTTTTGGGAGCATGAACTTCTAGTTCTTCTTGTGTTGTCTGCAAGTTCTAGCCTAGATTTGTGATTGTTTCACAACGATTTTGGGTTGAGGTGACCAGCAGCACTGGGTTAGCTTTCCTTCTTTTTCTGTTATGTGAAATGTTGGGTTTATGGTGCAGGATGGATGATTGATAGTGTGCATAATTTCTCAGTGTGTGGTGCGAGTTATGATTATGTTATCCTTGGTGTGGATTGGGGTTAGCCTTGGGTGTATGTGTTTCAACACGACCACTGGCATGAATCCAAGTCTACATTCATTGTGTGCCCCTGTCCAAGAGAAGGTGGAAGCATCCTATATTGGGGACAAGTCACTTGTGTTGGATGGAGTCCAGGGTGACAGTGTGAGAGAATATGGTAATAGTAGCAAAGAGGGTGGAAAAATTAAATGTAGCTTTGGGCATGAAGGTCGTGGAGCACGTGGTGGGCGAAGGTATTCGATCGGTCTTGTTGTTGGGAGGGTTAGCATGATCTTGGCTCAGAGCGTCATGGATCAGGCATCGGGCATAGAGGAATGGATCATGGTGGAGTCTTGAGCACACGGGGGCAGAGAAACATTCCGGGTATTTTAGGAGAAGTTATACACACATGTTTTAGGCGTGCTAGGATAACTACGATACTCCAAGAAATTATGAAATATCTCATAAATGTGCTAGAGTCTCATTATAGGGTTCGGAGGGAGGAACACAAGGAAGTTATGGCCAAGATGGAGCAGATCCATTATTTTTAATGTCATTTCCATGAAAGAATTGTGGTTGTCTGATGTGGGAAGAATCTGTTGACTGAGAAGATCGACACATTGGAAGTTTGGCTTGCTCACTTTGAGAAACATGTCAACTTCCTATATCATCCTCATCCTCCTCCAGGAATGGGGCCATATAATCCTGCTTCAATCACTTTTGATGTCTGATTATGGTAACTGGTATCTTTCTAGATCTTTTTGTTTTCTAGTATGTAAGGCCTATAAGCTAGTGGATCTCTCCATTAGGAATTATGATTTTTTTTTTGTAGCATGGTAATAAAATTGGTAAAAAAACCTACTTTGGATGAGACCAAATGCATTTTGACATGTTTCCATATACTTTTTGAGTAATTAAAATTTTTTTGACTTATATATATAATGTAATTTTTCAAATGGAAATATCTAGTTGTACATGGAGTCTAGATTTGAAAATATCTAGTTTAAATGAAAGTGAGTTATTTAATTGATGTGCTAATTTTTCCATCACTTGAATGTTAACATTTTCAGTAACTTTTTTATTATGCTTTATTTTTCTTTAATAATGAGCGAATATGCATTTTCCCCATTTTTAATTTGAAACAATAAGTAAAAAATCGTCACTCTTCATTTGAAAGAGTACCTACTAAGTATATGATATGCATTTATAGTTTGGAAATTTTTCGCATTATTGAATTGTTTATTTTACATATATTTGTTTTGTATGTGGAATGGAGAAATTATAAATCTCAATTTCATATTCACAAAGTATAAATATAAATAAGAGAAATTTAATATATATATATATATATATATAAAACAACTCTTTAGATTATGTGTTTCTTTGGTAAAATGTTATAGGTTCAAATTTAAAGAGGATAAAAATATATATACCTTTAAAAATTTAAATTGAAAAAATCTCATATATCAATTTAGTTTCTAATTTAGCAATAATATTAAAATTAAATGATCATTATTATTATTATTATTTTCAAACACATTAAAAATAAATCAATAAATAAAAAAACTTAATTTTAATTTAGATATTAAAAATTAATTAAATATATTTTTCCCTACTTTATCATGGAGATTTTTAATTTGTAAATATGCTTCGTTATAATATAATGGGCCATTACTATGTCTTATCAATACTATTTTCCTAAAAAACCGTAACTCATTTCATATGACACTTGTTCATATATATATATATATATATAATTAAAAAGGTAAAAAAAACAACTATTTTGGAGATAAATCCCAATCATGGATTTGTGTATACTACTATGAAAATTCTAGAATATTTCATGGAGGTTAAATCTTTACAATCCACCTAATAATTATTTAAAAGAATTCATAATTGGTTAGTGTGGACCTCCAAGCTACCCACTGTGAGAACATGAATGCCTTCATCTTCGTGAGGAGAATATTAAAACAAAGAAATATTCAACTATTACATTTATGAATTTGGCGTTGATTTCTTTTTTCTGTTTGTGTTTCACATTTAGCTCAGCGCGTGTAGCTTTGTATGTTGATTGGTGTTCATATCTTATGTGTTATTTAGCTCATATATGTAAATGGGCGTGTATATCTTTGTATGTTGATTGGTGTTCATACCTTATGTGTTATTTATCTCATATATGCAAATGGATATATGTATTCATCTTTCTGTATAAACATATATACATATGCACATATTTCTCTATGTAAACTTATGTCTTCATGAGTGACGCGGTGAAATGTTTATCAACGGATGTAGTGTATTACAGAGTTTGTTAGGCTACACTGACCACCAATTTCCTAGGGATTTGAGATTATTCCAGTTCTAATAAGTTCCTCCATGATAAGTTCCTCATTATTATTTATAACATTCATTTATATATAGGAACATTTTATTTAGCAAAATGGTCCATTTTACAATAAGATCTGTAATTCCCTTTTTCTTTAAGTCAAAGTTGACCCATGTCAAAAACAACCGATGAACAAATGTCAAATGGAGATGAAAAAGGTACAAAATGCCTAACCTGACCAATTTCAAAAAGAGACACCTTGAGTGTAAAAATAGAGTTTAAAAAATACAAATTGATTTAGAAATAAATATTCATTTATCTATTTAAATTATAATTAAAAAGAGAAAAAATATATTAATTATTTTATATATATATATATATATATCTCTTATATTTTATCAAAATTATATTTTTATTATTATTTAATATAAAATAATTAATATATCACATAAAATTAAATAATGATAAAATTTAAGAATAAAGAAATTTATTCATTTCTTATCCTAATTGAAATATCCAAATTTACAATAGATCTACAAAAATATTTTGATGTACCCAAAAGGTCGCTTTTACCCACATACGCAGAAACTTTAAATAAGTCTGCTCGTTTCCAAGATTTAATACTCGTAACTAAGTATATATTCCAATATACATGCGGAAATATACTTTGTGGGAACCCAAACTAATATTTCACTTATGCGCTTAACCCTTTAACTTACCCTTCTGTCCTTTCACGTGACTCTGCACACTGACCAAGACTATTTGCTGCGTGGCATCACATATCCTTTATTTTCGCATTGCGGCTCCCATATTGCATGTATCCTTCAGCATATTCCGTTTCCACAACGCAATACCCGAACTATAACACAATCTTGCATCTTTACCAACTTCGCACATCGGAAAACTTAACACTTCACATATCGCCCAACTTAACACAACATTTCACAATCACTGAAAGGTCTTATCACATGTGATGCACGATCTTTCTCGCATTACAGCTTGTATCACTTCGCATCTCGTGAAACTTACCACATTGCATTAGGGGAATTTTGAGATCCAAAATGGGCCTCCTAAGAAAATAATAAAATAATAACTAAACCAATAAAATAATATTTATGAATTTGCAATTAACTTTTCTCACCGCAATCCATGTAACCATAGTTAAATTCAATTCAAAAGTTGTACCAAAATAATAATAATAATAAAATTGTATTGATGTGACTATAAATAAGAATGATCTTTTCAAGAAAAAGTAATTATCATTGAACAACTAATGCATTTGTCCTTTGTACTTAAATAACTTAAAATAAAATATAAATATAAATTTAGAAATTCTTAATTATACTATATGCTATTAATTAAAATTTATATTATTTAAATTGTATAATAACATGTAATTAATATACTATATAAGAATAATAATTCATAATAAATATATAGGTATATACATTGTTTCTTTTAAGAAATATTAAATGACAATAATATATTTTTATTCAAAAAGTGTGAAATGAAATTTATTATGAGTACTTTACTTTGACTTTAAAATTACTTAGAGCACTACCATGGTTAACCATGTGCTTTTATCCACCATTGAGAATGTGACGAGTAAGTAGCTTTAACTCAAGCAATGGCACTTCAACTATTAGAGATGATGTCATCCCCTAAAATGTAATTGGTTCTCATAAAGTGAATTTTGATTGTACATTTTCCTTAGGAGGCCCATTTTAGACCTCAAAATTCCCTTAATGGCATGTCGCAACTTCAATCTGTTACCTTTAAACATAAACGTTAAATGTGATAATGTGCAAAATCGCTCTGTTTCACAAAAATTAGCCACCATTTACAAACGGTTTTCCATGTTTCACCTTCCACAGCGTTGATAATCAATTTTGATTAAGGGTGGTCCGATGCTCCTGATCAGACTCCCAAGGTACAAAAAATTTTATGACCTCCTCTTCATATGCCTTCTTCATCTTTGTAATAAGTCTGATGCTTGCTATCAGTACCAAATCCTCTTCTTTAGCAATTTTACCCACATCCTCTGTGGAATTGTGTTTGTGATCTTTCTGTAACAACATTCATGAGCTGCAACAAAACCTCTGTAGTAGCAAGTCTTCCCTGCTACCCGATACCCTACTAAGCTTCTTCCCTCTGAGTTTAGTCTTTTGACATCTCTCTGGTTCTCTCTTCTCTAGAACCATTTGAGCACTCCTTGCTCTAGGCTGCTACAATCTTCTCACCTTCTTATGATGCTACCTTCACAAAAATATAAAGACCACAAGCTTACCAATCCTCAACATATTTGTACCTCCTTCCTTCGCACAAAAAACTCGCTCTGCAGGAAATATTTCCCTGCTCTGATACGACTTGATGCAGCGAAAAGAACACTTTTACCGACATGCACATAAAATTTAAATAAGTTTGCCCGTTCCCAAGATTTAATACTTATATCTGAGTATATATTCCAATCTACATGCAGAAATAAGCTTTGTGGGAACCTAAAATAATCTTTCACTTATGCGCTTAACCCTTTACCTTACCCTTATGTCCTTTCACGTGACTTTGCACACTTACTAGGACTCTTTTCTACGTGGCATCGCATATTCTTTATTTTCGCATCGCGGCTCCCATATTGCATGTATCCTTGAGCGTATTATGTTTCCACAACGCATTACCCAAACCATAGCGCAATTTTGCATCTTTACCGACTTCGCATATCGAAAAACTTAACACTTCGCATATCACCCAACTTAACAAAACATTTCTCAATCACCGAAAGGTCTTATCACATGCAATGCGCGATCTTTGTCAGAGATTGTAGATTGTATCACTTCGCATCTCGCGAAACTTACCACATTGCATGTCCCAACTTCAATCTGTTACCTTTAAACATAAACCATAAATGTGTTGATGTGCGAAATCGCTGTCTTTCACAGAAATTAGCCGCCATTTAAAAACGGTTGTCCCGTAACCAAATTGCTCGGACATTTGTAATTGGTTTAATGTTTGCGTGAATGTTTACAAAATCTGCTTAACGGCTAATGCATGTCCAAGTTAAAAATATTGAAATAGATTTACTCAATCATTTTAGAATACTTCATTAATATATATATATATATATATATATATATATATATATATATATATATATCCCTTGTTTATTTATCAATTAACCTACGTTCAGACTACATGCATGAAATATTATTTGTGTTTTTATGTACGGGATGAACTACCAGACTACAGGTAAGCAAGAGTGTTAAAACTAAGCCTTAACGTTCTTTATATTCTTTATAAATTTTCTGCACAACCTGTCTGAAATCTTTCACTCATTAGACTGATTTATTTCAAATAATGCACAAATAATGTTTACAATGAGGATTTGTGTTCTATTCTCACACCATCATCAATGAGGAGATTATTTCTTTGATATGCCCATTCCACTTTTTAATACAAAATTAGATGTGGGGAGATTCGTAAAGAGGAATGAGAGTTCTCTCTTTTGAACAAAATGCAACGGGTGTGACGGTCTCGCGTAGGATCTGCTGGCATTGTTGAGAAAGGAATTTTTGCAATCAGTATTGGCATAGACTGCAAAAGTGTTTCGAGATGATTGAAAATATACAAATATCGTGTGGAGTAGTGACGGAGAGAATGGAAAATATATATTCTTTTGGGAACACCAACGAATTTGTTTTTCGCTCATGTTCGGGTCATGGTGCAGTGATCAAGCCTTGAACATGAGTACGAGACATTCGCTGGAATGTCATAGGCGCGACCATGAGACAAATTCGTAGTAGTTGCCAAATACTATATAGGGCATTGTCTCCTTCACTTATCCATGCAATGTTTTAATATTGTTAGTCGGCTTCAAACACTTCAAATCTGCATCATATTCCAAACTGTTTGAAGAACATTTATACATCACCAATGCAAGCATATCCTACTTAAGGATGTCACACTCATTGCATACTATTCCAAGCGAAATTTACTTTTTCTTTGTGATTAGATTTTGATAGATGGAGGGCAGAGTGTTCAAGATTTAATAATTTAAAGTTTAATATTTAATAGATTTAGATTTAATATAGATATTGGTTAATATATATAAAATGTACATATTCACATTAAGTGATTGATGTAAAAATTATTAATTTCTTTTATGTCATGTTAAAATGTTTAAATTAGATAGACGTTTAATTTTTTTTAAACGATTTTAATTACATAAGAATACATACCATCTGGTGATCTCTCAAGGATATGTTATTATATAAGGTTATATAATATTATATTAAAGAAATAATAAACTAGCAATTGTTTTTAGAAGTGTAAAATACACCGAAAGAATTAAACATGCCTATGATATTACTACAAAAATGTTGCACCAAAAGAAAGATAACAACATAAAGGGTGGAGGGGAAGACATGTGTTAATGCATGCAATAGTCTCAAATAATATCAATATGGCTAAATATTATATACATATTATATTCAATCTATAACATGCAAGGAGAAACATTACTAATGGTCCTAGTGGGCTCTGGTGCACAAAAAATGTAATTGAAGAGAGGAAATGACTAAAGTCAGTGCGTTGATAATGAGATTAAATAAAGAGCATTTTTCATTGGAGTGACGTTATTCAAATTCCCAGATATTCTGCAATCATCATAAAGAAGGGGGTTTGTTTGAGAATTTTAACTATCTCCTTTTAAAAATTTGAAATTAATTTGGACTCATTCACGGAAAATTTTAGGGGCTAATATTTGTAGGTGGACTAATTTTTCGTTCTTTTTCCAAAAACAAGATTCTCCAATTTCCATTTTTTAAAAATTGGTTCACCCAAATTTTATAGTATAATTTTATAGTAAGATTCACCAAGGTTTCTCAACTTTAAGATAAACTAACATCCTTAAAATTTTCCTTGTTAACTCATTTTCCTTGAGCCATTAATTCTAGTTTTAAATTTAAATTAAAAGTTTGTATAGAAAAGATTTGCTGGAATTGAAAATTTACTTGTTGTAGTAAGTTAACCTATTTAAGAAGTATTTAAGTCAAGGATGGTCATTCATTAAAAAAAATACCCAATAACGTCTTAGGTTGAATACGATTTAAGTTGAGACTTTATCATAATTAGTTAAAGTAATTTTTTGTGGGAGTTATCTTAAGAATTTCCCAAGTCTAAATTTCTATAGGAACTTGACAAAAAATTTAGATATTTTCTATTATATCAAAAAATTGTTTAGGTTATGATCTAACTGTAAATTGGTTGAAAAAAATAAAAATTAAACCCATTTAATTTTTCAATTAAACATTTTATATCACTCTACCTAAAAAAATCCATTAAACCCTAAAGGATATCATTAAAAATACATAATTTAATGTAAATCATATCATATTTATTAATATGCTAGCATCAAGAATAGCATAAAAAACCATGGCCAAAATAGTTTTTTTTAATCAAATTTAATTTAAGGTGTTTGTTCCCCACTACATCATAGGTATTATAGATTTTGAACATGAAGCTCCATAACCACATCCTAAAAATAAATATATTTAGTTTTTATTTATAATATATAAATAAATATTGGAGTGCAGATTTCAACCTATGTAAAAACCTAGTTCCATGATGGAGATAATTCATTATATTTAAAAAAAATAAGAACCATTTTCTTGTAAAAGTTTTTATAACTTGGGTAACTGATATGTTGCATGACCATGCTTATTTATATTTTATTTTCAATGTCATATTATAGTGATGAATATTTATTTCTTATTTTTTAGTAATTTAAATATGTAAATTGTAAAAAGTAAGGTTATCAAGTTTTTATTAATATACATATTTAAATGTGGAATTTTTTAAAATAATTCTAATTAAAAGTAAATTTGATTAACTAAAAACTTTTTATAAATAACTTAATAAAGTAATTATGTTTAACAAATAAAATAATCATCCCCGATGGGGGTGTTAGACACTTGGAACCATGTGTCACATGAAGAATGACATTTGGCATAAGGTATGAGCGTAGGACGGTAGACATTCAACCCTTCCATCACGTTGTGGTTAATTTCTCTGCATTCGAATGTCTGAAACATCTTCCTTCACCTGCATGCAAAGGAAATGTATTGTCTCGAGGATCAATGAAATCGAAATTACGATGGTTACATATAAGTATGACGCATGGTACAATTTGGTTGTTTTTAGGCTCATTCAAAGATACTTATTTACCAGTTTTCTCATTTCTTAGGGTCGTGTGGGTATGGTGGTTGTCTTATGTTTATCCTTGCTCCTACAGGATTAATAAGGTAAGAACTCTTTCCCTATTTCTCTGGGTGAAACTTTCCCTTTCATTCGTTAGCTGGAGGGTGTGTTGTTTGAAGATTTGGTCGGTTTTGGGAATTAATGTTTTGGGATTGAGTATATTCTTGCTTTGGAATTTTGGGTGGTGGTTCTTCGTTTGTTTGTGTAAGGTGTCTGTTCCTTTTTAAGTGGCACCCAAGCTTCTGGTAGTGGCAGTTTTTCTCGAGTGGAGTTCTTAGTGCTAGTGTTGTTTTGGTTCTCTAGCGTAGGCATTGCGTGGATTTTCCTTCCTAAGGACACTAATAGAATAATTCCCTTCAATGAAGCACAGTTCCTTTGGTGTCGGTCTTTTTTTTGGGAGCCTGAACTTCTAGTTCTTCTTGGGCACAAGTGGGAGTTGTGCTTCTCGTTTTTCCAAGTGAGGGATTGTTTGCAAGTTCTAGCCTAATTTTTTTATTGTTTCAGGGGTTAGGTGACCATCAACGTTGGGTTATCTTTACTTCTTTTTCTGTTGTGTGTAATGTTAGGTTTATGGGGGAGGATGGACAATTAGTAGTCTGCGTAATTTGTGGGTGTGTGGTGCGGGTTTCAATTATGTTTTCTTTGGTGTTTATTGGGGTTAGCCTCGGGGGTATGGGTTTTGACACGACCACTAGCATGAAGCCAAGTCTATGTTCCTTGCATTCCCCTGTCTAGGCGAAGGTGGAATTATCCTATCTTGGGGAGCGGTCAATTGTGTCGGATGGAGTCCACGGTGGTAGTGTGAGAGAAGATGGTGATAGAAGCAGCAAAGGTGGAAAAATTATGCGCAGCTTTGGGCATGGGGGTCGTGGAGCATTTGATGGGCAAAGGTATTCGACCGGTCCTGTGGTTGGCACAGTTAGCATGATCTTAGCTCAGAGGGGTCGTGGAGCAGACATCGAGCATAGGGGAATGGGTCATAGCCGAGTCTTGAGCACACAATGATAGATCAACAATCTGGGTGGTGTGGGGTAAGTTAGACGCACATCTTCTAGGCATGTTGGGAGAACTATGACGCTCCAGGAAATGATCCAATCTATCGTAAGTGTGCTAGAGTCTCATGATAGGGTTCGGAGGGAGGAACACAAGGAAGTTATGGCCAAGTTGGAGAAAATCCATTATTTTTATTGTAATTTCCACGAAATAATTGTGGTTGCTTGATGTGGGAATAATCTGTTGACTGAGAAGATCAAAATGTTGGTAGCTTGGCTTGCTCACTTTGAGAAACATGTCAACTTCCTATATCGTCCTCCTCATCCTCCAGGAATGGGGCTATATAATCTTGTTTCATTCAGTTCTGATGACTGATTATGGTAATTGGTGTCTTTCTAGTTATTTTTGGTTTCTAATATGTAAGGCCTATAAGGTTGTGGATATCTCTGTTGGGAATTATGCATTTTATTATAGCATGGTAATAAAATTGGTAAAAAAAACTAGTTTGGATGAGACCACATGCATTTAGACATGTTTGTATATGCTTTTTGAGTAATTAAAAAACTTTGACTTATATACATAATTGTTTTTTTTGAATGGAAATGTCTAGTTGTACACGAGGTCTCAGGTAGATGGTGATGGGGTGCTATGTTAAGGAACTTCTTGCGCTGAAGTCATTGGTTTAATTCCCTGCCTTATTCCAGGTGATATATTGGACATGATGAAGAAGTAGTCCTATCAAGCTTACAACAAAAAAAATTAATTGGAAATATCTAGTTTAAATGAAAGTGACGTATTTAATTGATGTGATAATTTTTCCATCACTTGAATGTTAACATTTTCAATAAAAAAATTATTGTGCTTTATTTTTCCCCAATTTTAATTTGAAACATTAAGTAAACAATCCTCACTCTTGATTTTAAGGAGTACCTACGAAGTATATGATATGCATTTATAGTTTGGAAACTTTTCACATGATTGAATTGTTTATTTTACATATATTTGTTTTGTATGTGGAATGGAGAAATTATAAATCTCAATTTCATATAAACAAAGTATAAATATAAATGTGAGAAATTTAATATATACATAAAACAACTCTGAAGATTATGTGTCTCTTTGGTAAAATGTTATAGGTTCAATTTTAAAGCGGATTAAAATATATATACATTTAAAAACATAAATTGAAAAAATCTCATATATCAATTTAGTTCCTAATATAGCCATAATCTTAAAATTAAATTATCATTATTAATATTTTTTTTTCAACACATTAAAAATAATAAATAAATAACAAACTTAATTTTAATTTAGATTTTAAAAATTAATTAAATACATTTTTCCCTACTTTATCATTGAGATTCTTAATTTGTAAATCGGCTTTGTTATAATATCATGGGCCATTACTATGTATTCTAGAATATTTCATGGAGGTTAAATCTTTACAATCCATCTAATAATTATTGATAATAATTCATAATTGGTTAATGTGGACCTCCAAGCTACCTACTAAGAGAACATGAATGCCTTGAAACTAAGAAATATTCAACTATTCCATTTATGAATTTGGGGTTGATTTCTTTTTATGTTTTTTTTTTGTGCTTCACTTTTAGTTGGGCATCTGTAGCTTTGTATGTTGATTGGTGCTCATATATTATTTTTTATTTAGCTCATATATGCAAATGGATATATGTATTCATCTTGCGGCATACACATATATACATATGCACTTATTTATGTATGTAAATTTATGTCTTGATGAGTGAAGCTGTGAAATGTTTATCAACGACTGTAGTGTATAAGCTATTACAGAGTTTGTTAGGCTGTATTGACCACCAATTTCCTAGGGATTTGAGATTATGCCAATTCTAATAAGTTCCTCCATGATAAGTTCCTCATTATTATTATAACATTCATTTATATATGAGCAAATTTTGTTTAACAAAATGGCTCATTTTACAATAAAATGTGTAATTTTTTTGTTTTTTAAAGTCAAAGTTGACCCATGTAAAAAACAACGGATGGACAATTGTCAATTATAGTTGAAAAAAGTAGAAAAATCCTAGCGAGACCAATTAAAAAAAAACACCTTCATTATAAAAATAGAGTTAAAAAAATACAAATTGATTTAGAAATAAATCTTGATTTACCTATTTAAATTATAATTATAAAAAAATATATATATATATTAATTATTATAAGATAGACTTTATATATATATATCTTATATTTTATGAAAATATTTTTTATTATTATTTAATATAAAAGAATTAATATATCACATAAAAATAAATAATAATAAAATTTAAATATGAAGAAATTTATTGATTTAAATATCCAAGTTTACAAAATATATATATATACACGCTCCCACACATAAATTTATAAGTTTACTTTCAAATAAGTATAATTCACATGAATTCCGAGTTGATATATAATCTCCATTCATTTCCAATTTGTGATATGCTTGTTACCTCATTCAAATTGAATTTCTATATAAATTTTGTATTATCAAAAAATAACAATCAACGTTTTGAAGCCAAAACCATCTTTATATTTTAATATTATATATTTTTATAATTAAATATAGTATTTTGTTTTTTTATATAAAAATTTTATTTTTTTTAATTAAATTGAAAAGATATTTTTATATTCTAATTTATAAATAGAGTAGTTTTTTTTTCTCATAATTGAGTTATAATTTAAAATAAAAATGTATTTTTTTTGTTGTTTAAAATATATTTTTGAATTCTTAAATAAATTTAGCACTCTCAAAAAATTATCGCCCACAAGTTAAATAACTTAAACTTAAGTTTTTAAAATATTAAACAAATTTAAGTTAAAATTAAAAAAATGTGGTGAAAAAAATCATTTCGTCAATAAATTTGACACCTAAATAAAATTACCATCCTAAATTTTTTTAATGAAATTAACATCTTAAATTTTTTTAATGACATTAAAAGTATATAGAATATATAATTTAAACCTATCTTATTTTAAATAAAATTGAGACAATAAAAATAATATTAAACTATAGAAAAATCTCAACTTTGATAAATTTTCAATCTATTAAAAATATTTATAATGATTATTTCATAAAATCTATTTGTTTAATGATTATCAAAATTAAAAAAAAATATTTATAATCATTATTTAATAAAAATATATTTGTTTAATGATTATTTCATATAGACCATAATTTTGTATTTTTAAAATATATTTATTATTTAATTTATATTATAAAATTATAAAAAAACTAATTAAATAAATGGATTATAATAGGATAAGTCTATTAATTTTTAAAAAATATTATTATATAAATATTAAATAATTAATTATATCTATATATAAATATGGTAAGTAGGAGATTTTATATTAGCAAAAATAATTTATATATGTTTACAAACATGAGATCACTGAAGAAACTAGGGCCATAGTGATGCCGAGAGTAGCATAGTTGAGACCATTTTCACATTAAGGGGAAACAAGATGATCCTTAAATGAAAGAATATGTCTGAAAATACTTGATCAAAGAAAAATATAAGAGATAGTTGCGCAAAAAATTGTTAACATAGTTACAAAAATGAATGTAATTTTCTGAAAGAGTACTAGTCATAGAACTCTAAAGAGAAATAATAGGAAAAAAATTAATTGATTGGTCATACCACATGCTTTCTTTTAGAGTTTCAAGAGAGCTCCTACTCCTTGTTAATTTTCATCTACGAAGTTTCATCTTCCGACTTCTCCCCCACAATGAGGCAGACATACACGCTTGATTCCTATTGAGCCTATTCCTTCTCTACTTCTAGCCCACCTGGATTTAGAGGTGCATGTCATCTACCATAAGAGAAGATGAATGAGATGTAGGGGAGAAGGAATGGGTGCAAGAGCCATCCTAAGATTTGGAGGAAGAAGGTGAAAGAGGGAGAAGATGAAAGGAAATTCCAAAGAACTTATGTAGTTGGCATATAGATTGACGAATGTTGATAACTTGGGCATTGACTTCCAACTATTTTCCCCCCTCTCTGGCTTGCTCCTGTTTCTACAGATGTTGATTCAACATGTTTCTAATTCCATAATGCTTGCCATATGTGCCTATTTTTCTTGGCCTCTAGCGAGGCCAATGCATGATGGACATGCGCAGGGATGTCAGGGCCAAAGAGCTTGGCATTTTCATCAATCCATGGATCTTTAGGGAGATTCCCCTGGCCCTGACCACCACAACCATGACTATAATGTCCCAGATGGAAAACGTTTGGGAAATTCTCGAAATTTGGCTCAACAAAAATGCTTCATATAAAAATTTCATCTATTAACAAAAAATTGCTAGTAAAATGCAGCAATCAAAACATGATAAATTTTTTTTTTTGGTCATTCAATGATGCTTTCATTACATTTAAAAAAAATACATCTTACAGAGATCATCTCACCAACCCCCAATCTCTCCTTCTGACCAATTTTTTTGAGCTGGGGGACTAGAAAAAACTAAAAAAGACAAGTTACATACATTTTTTCTGGAAGGATTTCTAGCATTAATGTAGATGGAAAAAAATCCATATGATAGCTACGAAGGTGGTAATTAATGTGACGATGATGGCACCAGACGCTCTCCATCTGCTCCAGAATTTCATTTTATCTATACGGGATGCCATTGAAGTAAGCCATAATATCATTTATGTCTTCCTACCTATGGTCCCTGAGGATATCCATATTGATTTGAATATGTCGAAGCCACTTAGTAAGAGATTCCATGGTGATCGGAGAAACCACATGACTAGGCGAACAAACTTGAGAAAGGGTCTTGGTATCCTCAAATTCTTGGTTACCCAACTTAGCTGAAGATGCGGTAAGGCCCAACTCGGGACACCTACCTTGAACTTGTTGCCCACCGCCGCAAAGAGGGCGACCTTGATAAAGGGGCATGGAGAAGGGCATCGAACCAACCGAAACAACCAAATAATAGAGACAAGCCCCCGAAGTGGAAAAAATAGAATACCAATACAAACCACCAAAATTGCCAAATATACTAAACCACCTAGGGGGAGGGAACTCCAACGGCTCACATGCCGCTCGACTACCGGAGCAAGACCAATAATTCATGGACCAAACCATAAGATCGAGCAGAAAACACCAAAACCACCACCCTACACTCCCTCCACCTTAAATGAACCATACATAATTGAACAACGAGAAATGCCTTAAATTCTCCCTAGTCACCCTGAAGCCTTCCTCACACCCAACAACACCTAGGCGGAACCATAGAGAGATTTCACCCTCGCATCTTCCCAACATGAGATAGACATAATTCAGGTCATGCAACCAAGAAAAACAAATGAAAAAACCAAAATGCTTACCCCTCTTAGATATCCGCAGGGCCAGGGAGAGGATTTTATTGAGTGCCAAACAGTGTCGGACAAAGACTTTGATCCAAGCTAGAGTGGTGCATGTTCGCGTGCCCGAGTACTAGGGATAGAGCAATCGGTCTAGTCACAACCGAAATTGAGCACCTAGAAGCTCCACTATCCCTCTCAGCCAAGGTGGAAACCATGGGGATTCACCATGGTTGCATCCCCTCACACCTTGCTTACTAAAATTCATCGCCTGATTTTCCACAATGGACTGCTTCTTGAGCATGTCCGCAAATTTAAGTGTGAATATGGTTGAATCTTCCCAACCGCCGACGTAGTAATTACCCAGATCATGCATGGTATAAACTTAAATGAGCCCATGGAGTCAAAGCATGGCCTAAGGACCCCGCAACAAACACTTGTACCATCGATTGGTCACCCCCATTAGGGGAAAACATGACAAAATATAAATGGAAGTAAAATAAACTTTATTATATTAACTAGATAGTTTATAAATGCTAATAAAACTAAAAATAAATGAGATAAATAATTTGGCCCCAAAATAATCTACGCCAATTCTAAAACTAGGCCTCCAAAACCAAAATGAAGAATCAATGCACTATGCTTGAATTCTGAATGAATCTACCATGGGGGAAGATGTGTTCTCGCCCACTCTAGCTAAATCACAAGAGGGTTTCTGTCCTAGGGCTACTATGGTAGGGAGTTGAATTCTTCAATCCACACCAAAGGAAAATACTCGAATCTAAGATGTCCCAAATGATTTCCTCCTCTTCCTTTTAAAGACTCCAAAGATAGATACATAGGCCTATAGAAGCATATTATTACATTATTTTACTTTTATTTTAGAATTTTTTCCCTTGATATTATCTTAAGCGAATTTTTAATTTTATTATAAGTCCCTTTGACCTTTTTTCCTCCAATTAATTATCTCCCCTTTTTTTAATTAAATGATTAATTAATGTTATTTTTAATGAGGTAAAATGGTAAATCACCCACCATACTCTCTCAACATCCCATCATGTAAATATATTTGTTTCGGTTCCAACGAGCTATTACATTGAGGCATTCCATCAAATATATTTTTTGGAATGCTACCTCAAGCAAAATTAATTAATTCGGGCTGAATATTAACCCCATTTTGTGAAAGTTGTTAGAATGAAATGGAAGAAAAGAAATATTGTGTATATGATATAATATGTCAAGTTAATGCAATCACATCCCATAAAAACTCCTCAAAACTACCCCGTGACCCATGATGACATAATCTTGCTCCCTTGTCCTGGCTATCCCATGCCGTGGAAGTCCACCTTGGATGTACTATAGAGGAAAATCAAAATTGGGACATAACAAATCCTTTCGCCCCAAGATTTCTTTCCCTCAAGAAATCCATATTTTTTCACTACAAATCCATCTGCAAACTCATACCAGAATCCCATATAGACCACTCTGCTAAGCCATGTTTGCATGCTAACCAACATGAATAGATCCCTCAATACCTAGATTCCAAATCCATCTCCAACTTAACCTACCAACCATATATCCACTTGGATCTCAATGCCACCATGGCCCATCATCATCTCCCATAACCCATGGTTGTGGTTGTGCTCTGTCTCAGGCCATAGATGATGCTCCACCAATGGAATACCAATTCATCACCTCTTTCCAATCCAACCTCTCGCATAGGTCGAGGTCGACCCTACATTGTTGATGTTGAGATGGAATGTTGATGAACTATTAACCTACATCCTGCTACAAATAGGAGCATGTATTACCCCTCATCTATGAGGGCCCTTATTACACTATGTTCTTGAGAAAGAATGATACTAAATCAATAGGGTACCAATGCATGATCTCTTGCCAATCCATCATATGGGAAGGAGCATATACATAGGAACCTATATATGGAACAAGTCCCCTATGTTGCATCTTGCGTAACTCACACAACTCTATTCGTTCAATAACCAATATCCATCAAGAAAACCCTACCTCTCTCTCTATAATGGGTAAAAGTGGTCAAACTGTGTTGCACGCCCTGTCTATATACTTCTGGAGAGGGACGCTTCCTAGAAATAATGTAGCTATGTTGGATTCCTGTACAACTATCTACACCTCATCAGTTGGTAGGCCCAAAATTGGATGCACCACCATCTCCATAAGATCCCATCTCATCTAACAAAAAATCTCCTTGCTACTCCTGCAAAACCATCTTATTAGGCTTCAACACCTCCTTACGACAAGTTTTCACAAATACTATAAACCTTCTAGTTGCCTATACATATTTTTTCTCTAGACCAATGGTTTTTGAAAAGGATGGATGTTCATTCTCCTCCATCATGGGCTCAAAATGAGCCAATAGATTAATCTCCACAAAAGCCTCATCATGCCATAATGTGTATATCATACTCCTCAGATGACTCATCCTCTACCATATGTTGCTCATGTTGAATTTTCATTGGTGACTCATCACCCTGAATCTCTCCCATAAGGTCCATTGATTTCTCACTATACAATTTGGAATATAAATCTTGTATTTTTTCAACAACTCCAAAAGACTACTCCTGATCCCTAGAGGCATCCTAGTATGACCCCATGGAATCATCCAAAGAAGAATCCTCATCCCGAAATTTAGAGGGAATCTCCTCCTGCTCTACCTCTTCCATCTCCTTTGCATCACTCAAGCATGAGTCATCAGGTCCCCAAGGTTCCTTGTAGATGAAGTAAAGACCCTTCCTCCTAAAATCATTCCTTTTTCATGGTTAGTCACCATCGATCCTTCACAACTCTTCCTAGGTCAATCATCTTTTGAACATACTAATGTTTTTCTCAAACAACCTTTCAGCTAGTTCATATGCATTTGGTGAGATCAATTGTTCTCTCCTCCAAATGGGCATCAATCTAGATTGTAACTTCCTGCAAATGACATCATGACCTCTCATACATGAAGAAAAAATGAACTACACATGTGTTTGATTGTGTTAGGATGATTTTTCCTAATGTTGAAGATGCATTGAAACATTTGGAGAATCAAGTCATCGTATTATAAGTCAAACATGAGGTCATAATATATAATCAAGGCCATGAATTCTAGAATATATACCTTCTTCTCGAAGGCAATACCCACACTTTTATTGACATCCTCAAAGGTATCTACTATCAGTCTGAATAATCTCCTCATTATGTCATCACTTTAAAGAGGTATAGGTGCGGTCAACATCATGATACTACTGATACAAGAGGTAACTAGAAGTTTGACCCCTACAGAAGGGTGCTACAAATACTTGTGTTGTACTAAGGAAATCATGGTTGGATTTAAAGCCCAAATCAAGCCCTTCCCATCTGGCTGATCCACTTTGGATAGGAGTGAAGAAAGTTCTTCTATTTTGAGAAGGGATTTTATTGTAAACCCCATGAGTCTAAAATTTGCCCCATGTGATATAAGTTTGTATCCAATCTAATACTCTCCTTGTGGTCACTCTTGCTATAGAATAACATGGATCTCCTTTGAAAATATATTATTGTTTATTGTTGGAGGTATTATCCATGTTCTAGTAAAACCAAGTTTCTATACCTTATGTACTCAACGAGACAACAATAATGTTTTGAATACATGGCAAACTGACTCAATACATAGACCTCTCACTTGACATACTCATCCCTCACAAGTCACATTAAAAAATTATGTAGAGGTCCAAATTTAATATGAACACCTCATGTTGACACCATGCTCCCTCACTAACTCAAGAATTATTAAAAAATATATCTGAACTTTTTTAACAAATTGTAAGCAAGTAGTACTTTTGTCAAACACTTTGCAGATAAAGTGGAAACTCTTGTAACATAAATAAATATGATCTCAAAATTCACACATGCAATACCCAGATGAAATGAAGTAGACCCAAGTGTTGGAAATGAACTAAATAGGTAGCATGCATTTCCCAAAAAATATCGTTGTTGTTGCTGAAGAAGCATTGGGGTTTCTGCCCTCAAATCTACTCATAAAATTTTGAAAATTTAACACGAAGATCCTCACATCGAATCTAGAAAAATATTGGGAAAATTATTGTTACGACAATGTTCCACTCTTCAGTCCCGCAAAACCTCTAGAAAATAAACTAGGGTCTAACAAATAAATTGTGCTGTAAAATTGGCCCCAATAGAAAAATTTGGATCTGGAAAATAAAATAACTGGAACAAGAATAAGGTCTTAGTAAATAAAATTTCTTCATAAAATATCTAGAGGTAATTTTGTGGAAATTTTAATAATTTCTAGCAAAAATTGGACAGTAGGTGAATCAAATTTTTTTATTAAAAAATGCCACAACATACTTCACAAAATATAGAGCAATAATTTTGTTGAAATTTTAATAATTTCTAGCAAAAATTGGAGAACAGGTGAATGACAATTTTTATTAATAAATGCCACAACAGGTAACCCTACTAAGAATCCATTTACCAAGAAATTCAACTGGACCAAACAAGACGGAAATTTGGTAGGACAAGATAATTTTTGCCGAACAAAATAATCTCGGTTTAGAAAGATAAATTTGGATTTGAGGGTAGTGAAATAGCTTTTTCCCAGCAAGATCAATAATTTTGGCTGTGAAAATCAATGTTACTCCATCCAATATGTTCTCTTCGACACTTTGATAAATCACTTGCAACATTATTCTCACATAAATAGATTAATAAATTTAACCCACAAACAATAATAGTTTGTTTCTCCAACAAAACATATTTTACTCCAACAAAATCACAGTTACAACAATGAGACGAATTTAATATTGCTTCTTCCAAAAACAATTTTCTTTTGACATCTCCAATATAAACCTTTTGTAACACACTGTTTCATTTTAATTACGTCTGACAAAATTTTTATGATACATTGGGATTATTAAAAGAAATATAATTAACCAATATGGTTATTTTTTAATAAGACTTGAGTTTATTTCATAAATAAAATTGATAAATTATCCTGAGTAAAATGGATTAACTGAATGGTAAAATAATTCCAATATTCCAGAGTAAAAAGGTAGAGGTATTTTCTGATAGTTACTTCCCCTAGGATGATAAAAATGAAATCCTGAGTAAGGGAAGGGGTTTTGTTCATAAAGAATGATGAGGGTTAACAACAGTATGTTGCAAAGAGTTGTCTAGAGCTGGTAGGAAACCAATGGAGCTATGAAACTAGTTGATTCTGATGAAGAAGAAGTTCACATATTTGAAGAACAAGAAGTTCATCATGAAAAATCTACTACAAATATTGAAGAAGGAAGGACCAAGTGAGCCTATTCAATAGGTGGTCATCCCAACTAGAAGAAAGAGGAAAAATTGGTTGAAACCTATATTGGAATATGCTGAAGGGCATGAAGTTGCACGACCCTTCAGGGAAAGAAATAAACTAAAAATATATTATGGTTATGCTGCATATATGAAAACATTGATAGAAGTCGAACCATATACATTCAAGGAATTTTCAGATCAAAATGTTTGGAAGAAAGAAATGCATGAATAATATCAATCCATCATGAATAATGGGGTTTGGGAAATCGTTCCTAGACCTAATGACAAATCAGTTGTCACATATAAATGGATATATAAGATCAAACATGCAGTTGATGGAAGTATAAACAAATATAAAGCAAGATTTTTTGCAAGGGGTTTATCTCAAAAAGAAGGCATTGATTATGAAGAGACCTTTTCACCTAAAACAAGGTACACTACTATTAGCTCGTTGGTATCATTGGTTGCTATAATGAGGTGGAATATCCAAGAAATGGATGTGAAGACCGCATTTCTAAATGGAACCAGTGATGAGGAAGTGTACATTGGAAAACTTGGAGGATTTGAAGGTAATAATAGAGACTCTCATGTTTCCAGACTTAAGAAGGCCCTATATGGTTTGAAGCAAATAGGTAAGGCATGGTATGCTAGGATGGATGTATATCTACTTACAATTTGGTTCATAAAGATGTTTTGATATTAATATCTACATAAAGGTCACGAATTATGATAATGTCATTATTCTACTATATGTGGATGATTTATTCATCATAGGTGTAGAGCGAAGAATTCAAGAGTTCAAGAATACATCGGAAGTTGAATTTGAAATGAAGGATCTAGGACTAATTCATAATTACCTAGGTATAGAAGTATGGCAGAGACTCGGGGAGATATATATCGGGCAAGGAAAGTACATCATCAACTTGTTTTGGAAATTTGGGGTGATGGATTATAAGGTGATGAATACTCCTATGACCAACAATCTCAATAATTTGAGGGAATCTGACTCTAGTATCATGGATCCTAAGTCATATCGATAGTTGGTGGGTTCCATAATGTATCTAGTAAATAATGGGCCATATATATGTTTTGCAACATAAATTATTAGTCAGTTTCAGTTGGAGCCCTGTCACGATCACTGGATAGCTTCCAAAAATATACTGAGGTATCTTCGTGGAACTATATATCACTCCCTAAAATATTATGGTAAGGAATTAAAGTTAATTGGCTTCAAAAACTTTTATTGGGGTTGCAGAGAGACTGATGGAAGGAGCACTACCGAAGGATGTTCTAGTGTGGGAGCTTCTATGATATCATGGATGAGTAGGAAGCAAGATCTCGTTGCTTTGAGTAGTGTCGAGGAAGAATATGTGGTGGCACGTGAAGTTGGAAAGGAGGTTTTTTGGTTAAGGAATATTTTGAAAGACTTGTTCAAGAAGTCTCTGGGTCCTACTATGATTAATTGTGACAATCAAAGTTGTATCAAGATTTCTAGAGATCCGGTGTTTCATTCGAGAACGAAGAATATAAATAATAAGTTCCACTTTATTAGGAACTTGGTGCATGATGGTATCATGAAGTTGGAGTATGTCTTGATAGATGAACATGTAGAAGACATACTAACAAAGGCTCTTCGGAATAAGAAATTTGAGTATATGAGAAACCTACTGGGTTTGGTTGAGATTGGTGATTGTATTAATGATAAGGAAATGGAAGAGATTTTTAGAGGATTTGTGAGTGAAGAATTTCATGTGAGGACATCTATCCAACACTTTTTATGGATGTTTAGGTCCCAAAGTAGGGAAGGGTGGCGTGGTTCATAGAGCTCTGACCATGGATATGCACCTAGGTCCCTAGGTTGTGGTTAACAAGTAAGCTTGATCGTACCTAAAGGGGCCTAAATCTTGAGTCCACCTTATTCCCACTTGGATATATTTCCCTGGTCAGGAATCTAGTCCATGGCATTACGGTGCCTAAATTGTTGAAAGACCAATGAATATATTGCCCTGGTCAAGAATCTAGCCCATGTCATTGCAGTGCCTAAATTTCTTCATTGTTTTATATAGTTTGAGATATTATATTGTGTTTCAATATGATGAATACCTCCCTAGTTAAGAGAGAGTGTTAAAATTTGTAACTAGGTTTGGTCTTCATTTAATGTAGTTGAGCCATCATGAAATATATTAGGAAAAGGAATAAAGAAAATATTTTTTATTATTGTTACAATGACTTAGTAAAGCCTAGGTTTCATGCTTGGGGCATCGTTATATTAGTAAAAGTCCACATTATCACCTCCTAAGATTAATATTGAGTTTATAGAGTTATTGTACATTCAAAGAGACCCTTCTTGGGCTTTTAAATCATGTAAAAAGGTTAAGTAAGCCTAGAGGAGATCAACTCAGCCTAAGGAAACTCATTCAACCCACAAATAAGCCTATAAATATAAGCTAGTCGAAGTGATTTGGATCATCATCTCTCAAGCTATCTCGATATATGAAGAGTAGCTCGAGAAGTTCAAAGTCTGTTGTCAGGAAGCCGAAGGAAGTGAAAATTTAGGGAATTCTTAGGAAAGGAAGACAATAAAATTTTTGGTGCCTCTCTCTCTTTGTTTTTAGCCCTATATTTTGAGATCAATGTCTTCCAAGTTTTGTTGTTTCCAGAAACTGCTTTTTGCTAGAAGATGTTGCCTAGTCAAAGTTGCTAGAAAGGGGTCGAATATCTGGGACGTTGATTTGGTGTGGAGGGAAGGTCTGGGATATTTCTAGGGTGAAGAGTCTCAAAGAATACTATGGAAAGGAAGAATTATTTTTACTTGGTTTTCCTCTCGAGGGAGGTTTTTCCCTGGAATAGTGCCTACATCTTATGTCTCTTGTTTTTTGATCTTCATACACACATAATATGGTTATTTCTTGAAGAAAGAGAAGACAATAAAGAAGTAAAAGAAGAAAACACACTCACAAGTAATTATCAATACCAGGGAATCAAACCCTAATATGACTACTTCGATTTTCCAACACATAGTCTAACAAGTTACCGTAGTAAAAGTAAATAAATAAGCATTGTCCTCGATGTTTATTCTTGTCCCTGAAACAAGCCCAGATACACTTTCCCTATAAGGTCCTCATCTAGTTACGTGGTCTATTCTAGGTTAAAGTGTATCCACTGCACTTTAACTTGGGTGATAGCTCACCTTTGTAAAATTATTTTTCTCCGATCGAGAATACACGAGGAATTCTTCGTTCGGTTCTACATGTTTCATAGTTTAAATTATATCATTAGCTTATGTCATTTGATAAAATAAGCCACATTTACAACTCGATTATACATGTATTTCTTCCCAATTAGTATTATGTTGAGGGTCATACACATATTTTTTTAACAGAGAAACATGAAACAAATTATGTATGTGTATGTGGCCAAGTAGTGGTAATTGGTATGTTATAGATCCAATTCAATCCGTTATTTGGAAAGGTCCACAAAATAGGGGGTCTTGTTTTGCACAACTCCCCCATATCAATGTGCCCTTATTGGCTTTGACCCTTACATATACATGATCCCCTAGTACATTGAATTTTCTAAAATATTTTTTCTTACCTGTATATCCTTTCTACTGCCCTTGAGTAGCCTTCAAGTTCTGTTGAACCTTATTTACTATCTGTTCCATTTGCTCCTAACATATCAAGGAATAATATTAAATTATCTTCTGGAATACTCCAGTCTATATGTGTTGGACACCTCCTTCCATACAACACTTCAAAAGGGCTCATTTTTAATGAGACATGATATTTTTTCTTCTAAGAAAATTCTATGAAGTAGAGATAATCCTCCCACTTGGTTTGTTGTTGCCTAACATACATTATTAACATATCCTCAAGAACCTTATTCACCTGTTCTATTTTTTTGTCTCTCTTCTGGTAGTATGTGGTACTAAATTTAATTTGGGTACGTAGTCTTGTAAAAAGATATTTCTAAAATGCATAGGTGAACTTCACATCTTTGTCAGAGATCACTACCTTAGGAATACCAAGCAATCTAAAAATTTCCTTCATGAATATATTCGCAATTTGTATAGTTTTATAAGTATATTGAACACGAATGAAATGCACAAGTTTTCTCAATTTAGTGATCTATATGATATCTTAATGAAAATGTGGTTGAGGGTTTGTAAATTACAAGTGTTAAAAACTAAGTTTTTGTGAGCATTCATGTTAATTTTTAAACACATAAAACATGAATTTAAAACTTTGAAATAGTAGAAACAATCGAAAAATGTAGCATAAAAATAACCACAACACAACAAGTGATGAAGGAGTTCACCCCTCCTGTGCTACGTCTCCTTGGTCCAGCTTAAAATGGCTTGAATCTATATCATTGTTCTCAAAATGGTGAATGAATATATTTACAGTATTCAAATGGCTTTAAAACCTGTTCCATTAGCTCCAGAACTGTCAAAAATGCCTATTTAGCCTCTTTCCTGCTCCAAAATTGGTCAAAAACTGAAGAAGTTATGAGCCTCCCTAGTTTTGTTGCTAATCGCAACACAAATTCCCCAAAATCTTGAACCATCCTACAAAATTTCCTTGATTTAAAATAATCGGGCGACAAATTGGCGAAATTTCGGCCAATTTTGTTGGTCTGTTAATATGCGCACCAAGGTGTAAAGTTCGAAAAATTAATTAAACATGGGTGGCTGAAACAGTAATTTTTTTATTAAAAAAATTCATGGGGCCTCCGCGCCCATATTTTTCTGGCCATGTTCATATCACATGTATTATGGGGTGTCGGGTCTAAGCCCTGGCCACTTACCCCAAACTCCATCGACCTAATCTTTATCGATAGTTTTTGGACTACGGTTTAACAAGTAATATGGTAGCTCGATCAGTCAAAGCATTGTGTTTTTTGGAATGTGGTTCCGATTTTGACTCCGCGGTGGTGAAATTTGGCACTTAACCAAATTTTGGTGGCCCCCTGTGTTGCCATATAGTGGCTTCCGATTGGGCCACATGGAAGCATGTGGTTGGCCACCATCCCAGCCAATCAAACTCTCCCACAACAGCGCAATCAAGACCTGCCACATGTCAAGTTGTGGTACGTCCAAAAAAAATTCAATTTTTTCAGCCAATGAGGAGAGGCCATGTGGCAGCCTGCCAGTGGTGCAAAATACACAATCAGCTGTCATTACTTTTGAAAAAAATTCTTGTTTGGGAAAAAAAACAAAACGTATTTCTAAGAGCATACGGTGTCGGTTTTCTGCGAAACTATTTGTGTCGGATTCAAAACAACAAATCTACGCAGTCATTTAGGTTCCACACCATTCCAAAAAATTTCATTTTTTAGAATAAGTTTGAGCACTTGATCACTCCTCCCCACTGGAAGATTTTGGACCACAAAATATCACTTTCAATTGTTCAGTACATGAGGGTACAGTTCCCTCACCTTTCCAATATCGATCCATTTGGATTTGCTTGGATTTATTCCTTTTAGCCCCACATGAAGGTACTCCACATTCCCTCATTTTGAAGACCTTGTTCTTCTGCCAGGAATGGTGTATTTTTGTAGTTCATCAAGGTATTCTGGAGAAAATCCCTCAATGGAAGGAATTAGAACATTTTCTCCTTGATCTTCAATCAAAGGCAGCTCATACAACCTTAATTTCTCAACATCAACAACAACATAGATTTTCATATATGAAGGAAAATCCAACTTGAAGGCATTATCACCAATATTTTCTAAAATTATGAATGGACCATATCGTATTGGCTTTAGTTTTTTACCTTCTCCTTGAAGCCTTTCTTTGCTAACGTGAAGCCAAACTTCATCACTGACTTGGAATTTTTGATCTACACGATGTTTATCATGCCTTGTTTTGTACTTGAATTGGATATTTTCCAACTTTTCTTGAACTTCTTGATGCAGAAATTGGATTTTTTCAATGAACCTTTTAGCTTTGTCTATGTCACTATGACCATCAATAGAAACGTCCTTTCCAAAAGTGATATCCAAAGGAGATTTAGGCAAGTATCCCAAACATGCCTCAAATGGCGAAGTTTGAGTTGAAGAGTGCTTGGCCTGATTGTAAGCATGTTGAATATAGTACAAGTTTCCATCCCAAAAGTTAGGATTCTTGTTGCAATAACCTTGGAGAATATGTATCACCATCCTGTTCACCGCCTCTGATTGACCATCTGTTTTCGGATGAAATAATGTACTCTTTTTCAATTTTGTGTCCATGAATACCCATAATATTGACCAAAAGTTCCCAACAAAGTGAGAATCTCGATCACTAACAATGGATGTGGGAAATCCAAAATGCACCCATACATTCTGAAAGAATAACTGCACTATTTGTTCAACTTTAATTTTCTTTTTACATGGCATCAAAATACACATTTTTCTGAACCTATCCACAACTACAAAATACAATCATGATTCCTTATTTTCATACGAATACCTCCAACAAAGTCCATAGAAACACTTTCCCATGGACGAGAAGGTACTGGAAGTGGTGTGTACAATCCTAAATTTCTATTTCTAGGCTTACTTACATCACATAATGAACAGCCTCTAATAAGATGTGACACACTTTCAACCATACGAGACCAATAACAATACCTTTGTTGATGTGCCATCGCCTTACTTATACCGAAATGACCAGCAATAAGAGAAGTATGTGCCTCTCTTATGATGTTGACACTTTCTTCCTGTGGAATACAAAGCTTACCAAGATGGTACAACAAGTTATCATGCATGTTATAATCCAATTCCTCTACTTGGGTCCCTTGAATTTTGCATATACATCTTGAAAATCATTATCTCAAGCATATTGTTCAACATATCTCTCATGCAAAATAGAATTATACTTAAGAATAGTAGCTGCACTAACAATAGGCCTAGAAAGCATGCCAACAACTTTATTGTAGATACCTTTCTTATCCCCCATCCATCGAAAGTGCCTTGATTGCTACAAATTTGCTTGTGATTGCAAATATTACAATGGTTGGTGATCAGAGTGAATGGTTGTTTCTCTACCCATCAAGTAGTGTTTCCACTTTTTCACACTTTGCAATAATGCATACAACTCCTTGTCATATGTGGGATAATTAATCACTGCAACATTAAATTTTTTCGAATGAAAACAGATGGGCTTACCATGTTGCATGAGGATCGCACCCATGGCATAATCACTAGCATCAGTCTGAAACTCAAATGATTGTCTCAAGTCTTGAAGTGAAAGTACTGGGGTTTAACTAGTATTTCCCTTCAATGCATCAAATGCCTTTTTTTGTTTACCTCCCCAATGGAAGACCTTCTTCACACTTGTCAATGCATGGAATGGAGACGCGATAGAAGCAAAGTTAGCACTAAACTTCCTCCAATATTGGGTTGCTCCCAAAAATCTTCTCACCTCCGTGATTGTTTTGAGCTTTGGCCAATTCAAAATGACATCAATCTTGGAGGGATATATTTTCAATTGACCTCCTCCAACAATATGACCGAAATACACTAAAGAGGTTTTTCCAAACTCACACTTTGACATCCTGAAAAACAAATGCTCTTTCTTCAAGACATCAAGTACCTTTTTGACATGCATGACATGCTCTACATGATATTTACTGAAAATAAAGATGTAATCTCAATAGACTATCACAAAATCATCTAGAAATGGCCTCAATACATCATTCATCACATGCATAAAGGTAGTCGGAGCATTGCAAAGACCGGAATGCATAACTAACCATTCAAACAAACCTTGTTTTGTTGTGAATGTTGTCTTCCATATGTTACCTTAAGAAATTATAATATGGTGATAGCCACTCCTTAAGTCCAACTTAGTAAAATATTTTTCATCTTTTAATTGATCAAATAAATAATCAATTATAGGAAGTGGGTAACGGTTCTTTACCGTAATTTTTTTCAATGCACGAAAGTCCACACACGTGCGTCATGTTCCATCATTATTTGGCACCAAAAAAATATATTACCCGCATGGAGAAGTACTTGGTATGATGATCCCGTTTTCCAACAACTCTTGAATTTTATTTTTAATTTCTGCACTTTCCATCACTGACATCGTGTACATGGCAATGTTAGGAAGATGAAAATCTTGCTGCAATTGTATTTCATGTTGGATTCCCTTCTTGGGAGGCAATCCTTTTGGCTCCTGTAACATGTCATCATATTGGTTAACAACCTCAACCAAATCATATTTTAATCTTGAGTCACAAACTTGAAAAGCTTCATTTTAAACATAATTCTTTTCTTTGACCATTAAAAGCACAAAATTCTTGCTAGAGTTAATAAGTCTCTTAATTTTTCTGACATTTACAAGTGAAAGATTTAGTTTCTTTCAATGTGATATAAAAATGTACTCTATACCATCTTTGAACAAGTGATAGTTATTTTCATGGTGATGAAAAATGGATTTTCTATCATACAAATATGGTCTTCCAAAAAAAAATCCAGAAATATCAAGTGCAACTATATCATGTTCAACTTCATCAAGAAAGTTTGATGTAATTGAAAATCTAAGTATGAATTTCCTAGTAGATTATAAGTTTGCATTCTTGCATATCCAACCTAAAGGATGAGGTTTTGGATGAGGAATGGTATCTAAATTTAACTTCTTGACTAAGTCTTCAGAAATCAGATTTTCTTGTGAACCACTATTAAAGAGTGTATCAATTTTGGTGTGCTTTGAAATAACCCGAATATGGAAAAGTTCAATTCTAGTTTTCTCATCTTTAGTATCATTAGGAAAATTGAAGAGCTACTCATTTCTATGTCCTTACCTTTCATTCCCATTGCTGTGATATTTGTTGCATATCCTGAATCAGAGGCTGAGTCATGTTGTGTAGTTGCAGCTGTCTTTTGTTCCCTTTGTTGTTAAAATTCATTGGTTTCATCTCAGGATGAAGCTTCAAACAATGAGATTCATCATGGCCCTATTTGGAACAATGTTTGCATGATAATTTTTCTCCTTCCTTCTTGATGGATGCATTCTTCTTTCCTTTCCCTTTGAAATTACTCTTACCCTTGTATCAACTTGTGAATGGCTTCTTGCTACCCTCTTGTGAAAAATTTTCCCCTCTTTCTTCAAGATGTGTTTCCTGGACACAAATATCATCTAAACTTGTAGGATTAAACATAAGGATAGTATTAATGTTAGATATAAGACTTTTGTGATCCATAATTTAGATAAATGTCTTTCGGATTAATCACATCATTATGATTTGGTCAACGTTTTGAACCATCTAATGCGTTTCATCCTCAGGACAAGGTGAAAAATATAATCGATATTAATGAATAAATAGTGTGGATGCATCGTTTCTCGGAGATAGTCGTTGAAAACTAGTCGTTTAAAAATTTCCATTATTAGCTAGTTAGTTGTTAGGAAATAATAAAAAAATATTATTTGTTAATATTTTTTAAAAAAAATGAGGGTTAATGAATAATAATATAGTATTTATCAATGAATATGTTAATAAAATGATTAAAATTTTTATTAATATTCTAATAGGGTAATATTGAGAAAAGAACGAAGGTAACACTAAAAGAATTTAATAATAAATATTTATTTAAATAAAAGGTTAAATTTTTTTAATTTATTTTAATAAAAGTTTTAAAATCTTTAGTATTATAAATTCTAGGATAATATATTATAACTAAATAAAAATAAATACCAAGATTATTCTTTTCTCTTACCTTTATTCTTTTCTCAATATTACCTTATTATAATATTAGTAATTTTAAAAATAATTTTATTAACATATTCATTGATAAATACTATATTATTATTCATTAACCCTCCTTTTTAATAAAAATTCTCAAGAGATAATATTTTATTATTATTCCCTAATAACTAACTAACTAATAACGACTAGTTTTTAATGGTTAGTTTTCAACGACTATCTCCAGGAAATGATGCATCCACACTATTTATTCATTAAGATTGATTATCTTTTTCACCTTGTCCTGAGGATAAACCAAATTAGATGGTTTGTAACATCGACCAAATCCAAATGATGTGATTAATACGAAACACATTTATCTAAAATAAGGATAGTATGTCTTAAATAACTGTGTAAACCCCCAATATATTTCAACAGTGTCTTGTGAATTCAAGTGTAGACCTAGTATCAAACACCTTATTCTAAAAGCTCGAGTGTAACTTTGCACACTTTGACCCTTTAGTTGTCTAAAATTCTTCCAAGCCAATCCATAATAGCCTTTTGCATATAAGCTAATGGATAAAATAGTCTTCTAAGTGCATCAAAAAAATCTGTCCAAGAGGTTTAGACCTGACCATGATTTTTCATATACTCATGCATTTTGGATTCCCACCAAATCAAAGAAAAACTTTCCAACCTTAATGAGGCCAACTGAATCTTTGTTTCATCGTCTTTGATATTCTGAATCCTGCAATAAACTTCAAGTTGACGAACCCAATTATGAAGTCTTTAGCCATTCACTTCACCATTATACATAGGCAGTTTGAATTTGATATAAAGTTTTAATAAGGGAGATTTACCATGAACCCTTGGGGTATGTGAATGTGTTTTAGTAACAATGGTTGTGGAAGAGGAAGAAGATGAAGGTGAGGATCAAGGTGAGGATTATGGTGGAGAATAGGGTGGTTTGTCACCATTTACTTTTGAAGGCTTGTCATCATCTCCTCATTTTCCTCTATAAAAACCCTCTCCTTTTGAAGGCTTGGAAATTTCACCCTAAAATCTTGAATTTCTCTCTTCATAGAGAACCTTGACCATTTTAGTCATGTCAAAGAAATATTTTCTGAAAGTATTTTCTTCATCTGACATATTACTACCTCCTCCTTCATGTGACATGGTTGGTGAAGCTTCAACTGCAAATTGAGGAAGAATTTTTGGTGGAGATTGTGGCAAACTTGATCTACTTGTCCTTGACCTAACATGAGGACTTGCAAGCACAAGCTTTCCTTCTCCTCTCTTGAGCTTCAACCTTGTAAGCATCACATACACTTGACAATTATATCCTCACAACAATAAATAAAACCTAAGCTCTGATACCAAACTTGATCTATATGAGATCTTAATGAAAATGTGTTTGAGGGTTTGTAAATTACAAGTGTTAAAAAATGAGTTCTTGTGAGATTTTTTGTTAATTTTTAAATAGATAAATCATGAATTTAAAACTATGAAATCGCAGAAACAACCAAAAAATTGCATCATAAAAATAACCACAACACAACAATCAATGAAGGAGCTCACTCCTCTTAGGCTACGTCTCCTTGGTCCAGCTTCCAATGGCTTGGAAATATATCATTATGCTCAAAATGGTGAATAAATACATTTACAGTGCTCAAATGGCTTCAAAACCTATTCCATCAGCTCTAGAACTGTCAAAAATGTTTGTCTAGCCTCTTTCTACTCCAAAATTGGTCAAAAATGAAGAAGTTAGGAGCCTCCCTTATTTTGTTGCTAATCGCACCACAAATTTCCCAAAATCCAGAATCGTCCGACAAAATTGCCCTAATTTCAGCTAACCCAATGAAAAATGGGTGAAATTTTGGCCAAGTTTGTTGGAATGTTAATATGTGCAGCAAGACCTAAAGTCTAAAAAATTAATTGAACATGGGTGGCCGAAATAATATTTTTTTATTAAAAAAATTAATTGGGTCTCCGGACGCTCGGTTTCCTGGCCATGGTCATATCACATGTATTATGGGGGGGGTCAAGGCTAAGCCCTGGCCCCTTACCCCCAAACTCTGTCGACTTAACATTTATCAATAGTTTTCAAACTATGGTTTAACAACCAATATGGTAGCTCGACTGGTCAAAGCGCTACACTATTTGGAATTTGGTACCGGTTTCGACTCCACGGAGGCGCATTTTCTCACTTAAAAAAAGTTTCATGGCCCCCGTGTTGCCACATGGCGGCCTCCGCTTGGGCCACGTGGCAACATTTGGTTGGCCACCATCCCAACCAATCAAACTTGCCCACAACAACGTAATCAGGGCTTGCCACTTGTCAAGTTGTGGCAGGCCCAATTTTTGTTTTGAAATTTTCAGCCAATCAGGAGAGGCAACGTGGAAACCTGCCACTAGACCAAAATATACAGCCAGCTATCTGTTTTTTTTTTTTTCTTATTTGGGAAAACCAACATAACGCTTTTTCGAGAGCATACGGTGTCCGTTTTCTGCGAAACGAGTTGTGCCGAATTCAGAAAGACAAGATATACACGGTCGTTTAAGTTCTAGACCATTCTGAAAAATTTCATTTTTTAGCATAATTTTGAGCACCTGATCATTTATCCACCCCCACCATAATTAAATCATTTTATTTTTTATTCTAGGTAAACATGTAATAAATTCTAACGTGATATTGTCTCATTTCCACTCTTGAATGGGTAAAGGATGGAGTAAACTGGATGGATGTTTGTGTTTTTCCTTGACTTTCTAACACTCCAAAGATTTATCTAAGTATTATGCAATGTATTTTCTCATAGAATGCCAAAAATAAATTTTCTTTATCGCAAAAAAAAAAAATTGTTGTCTAGGATGACTAACATAGGGGATTTTATGGAGCTCATTCAAAATTATAAATTTCAATATCTAAGGATTAGGGACATTGATTCCCTTCTTATAGGTTAATAAATATACATCATATTCAAATTGATCTTTATATTTTCTTACTTCTTTAGTTTACTCCCAAAAAAATTCACATTTCAGGTCTTTCATAATAGCCTCCTTAATCTAATATGAAACGTTCAATTCAACTTGAATGAAATAAATCTCATACAAACAGTGTAATATCTTACTTAGTGCATCTTCCACCCAGTTTTCCTTTTCCTTCAAATGCGTAATGTCAAATTCAAACTCATTTAGAAATGAAATGCACCTAGATTGACATGCATTAATATTAGGTCATTTAAAAAAACTAGTTAAGTTGTTATGATCTGTCATTTACACACACCTTTTTCCAAACAAGTAATGTCTCTATACCTTCAGTGTGTGTACTACAACAATCAGTTCTAAATCATAAGAATAATACATCTAATCATTCCTTTTTAGTTTTAGATATTCATAAGTGATTGCTTATCCTTCGTGCATAAACACCCCACCTATTCTCTCCTGACATGTATCTGTGAAAAATAAAAATTCCTTTTTAGGGTGTGTGATTCCTAACACCAGGGCAGTCATTAATAAGTGTTTTAACTACTCAAATATATGATGACACTTTTTTTCTATCTAAAGGCCCTTCCTTTATATTGCAACGAGGTTATAAAATGGGAAATTCGAGATAATCATTCTAGAAAACAATGATAATAGCTAGCTAAACCTATGAAAGACTTAATGTCTTCCATATTTTTAGGTATAAATCATTCCATAAAGATTTTAATTCTATCAAGGTACACTTTTATACCTTCTAATGAAATTATGTGTCCTAAATATTGTATATGAGTTTTATAAAAGGCGCACTTACTATACTTTGTGTATAGTTGATGCTCTCATAAAGTCTGCAACACTATCTGTAAATTATTCTTGTGTTCTTCTAAGCTTTTTGAGTAAATAAAAATGTCATCAATGAAAATCAACAAAAAATTATATAAATAGGAATGCAATATGTCATTCACACTACAAGGAAAAGATGCTCTAGCGGAGGTTATAAAGGAGGTTTTTGGTGTTATAAAATTGACCAAAATTGTCAAAAAAACATATGCTACCACATCCGTTTATGGTTATGGAGGTTTTTGCGGAGTGTTTAATAGAAATTCAACACAACCAAAAAAAAATGGGCGGCCGGAGGTTATTACGGATGTTTTTTTCATCGGTGCGCTAATCAGGATTTAACGCATCGGTGCGTACTTGTGGACGGCGCCCCTGGGCGGTCTAAGGAGAATGCATCGGGCCGTTAAGGTATAAAACAACACCGGGCGTAGAGTTGGTGATACAACGCATGGGGCAGTTATAATTGGTCTTGGGAATTGAGCGGTGCCCATAGGTCATATCAATGCGCCGGTGCGTAGACTTATAGAAACGCACCGGTGTGTCCTTTAACACAAATTCTTCGAGCTTTATAATTGGTATTGGTATTCGTGCAGTGAAAATATGTCATACAAATACACCAGTGCATATAGACCCTTAAATTCCCCGGTGCGTAGTATCACACAAATGCACAGAGATTTATTATTGGTATCGGTATTCGTGCAGTGCCCATAGGTTGTCTAAATGCACCGGTGTGTATAGACACAAAAACACCCTGATGCATAGTATCACACAAAAGCACTGAGATTTATAATTGGTATATGTATTTGTGCGGTTCTAATAGGTCGTAAAAAGGCACTGGTGTGTAAATAGACATAAACACACCGGAGAGCCGTACTGCACAAATGCCTCGATATTTTTAACCAGGTTTGGTATTTTTGCGGTGCCCATAGGTCGTAAAAATGCACCGGGGTGCTTAAGAATACAAGCGCACTGGTGTAAGTATACACGCACCAGTTTTCATTTTGTATTTTTCAGAAACATCGACCTGTAACCGTGCAATTATTGTGATTGTTTTAAATTCATTATTCATCAAAAGTCGACACATCTTATAAGAATGTTCATATTAATTAAATTTTTATTAATGCATTTGAATGTGATGTTTGGATTAATTTGTTATATCATATCAAAATTATTATGTTTTTTTTAAATTCATTATTCATCAAAAGTCGACACATATATATCTTATAACAATATTCATATGAATTAAATTTTTATTAGTGCATTTGAGAACAAAAATGGAGAACGCAATAGTGACAATATAGAATGCAATAGAATAAATTAAAACATTTATTATATATATATATATATATATATATATATATATATATATATATATATATATAAGACATTCTTTGTCATACAAAATGGGATAGTTATTGGTATCCCTTTATCTTTCAATTGGAACACTATGTCCATTACATTAAAGAAAATGTCTGATTTCACAGACATTTTTCAAAAAATACAACGCCTTGATTTTATATCCAAACATAGTGATCATCATTCTTCGCTTGAACTGTTGTCACTGCTAGAGCTACTTCCATGACTTGGGTTATTTTCAGAAATGTTTTGTTCACGATGTTGATTGTTTTCTTCTTCTTCACCTTCCATCTAGAAACATAAAAATAAACTATAATGAGTGTATATACATTGGTGAGAATAATGAAAATTGCAATATTAAATAATATACATCAATGTAAATCGAAAAGAGATGACGTACCAATGCAACAATTGACTCATAAAATATACACATTCTTTCAAAACCATGTAACATGCCATCTTTCAAGATTTGATCTATTGGCGCAGTGCCATACTTTGTTTCCTGCAAGTTATATACCCCATAACAAATCATATATTTAATATAAAAGATTTATTTTTTCTATTAATTATAGACGGAGCTAAGTAAAACAAGATCGATAGATGCTTACAAATTCCACAATTAAGTTCTGATATGCCAACATATACTCATAACCCATATTTAACCCAATTTCAATCAATTCCTCTGATGGTTCTTCTTTGTATGTTAGCACCTATTTGAAGACATTCAATGATGATTTTTGTAAAACAACTTAAAAAATACAAAAATGAAATCTAGTTAAGTTGTTATAAGGAAGTAAAAATTACTCACAAACTTAGATATCAATCCTTTTCTTCCTTGTCATCCTGTTTTATGTGCTAAATGGGTTCCATTTTCTTTCCTTTTCTGCAAGAAAATACTTGAAAATTAATATTTAATGCTAAATTGTTGATTTATTCTACCTAATGATCGAAAAAATCAATGATTGCATATTACATTTGAAGCAAGTTTTTGTTGAGATGGCTCCTCCAGTGATGCAATTTTGTCCATTTCTTTGACCATCTCCTTGTACACCGTTTTGACATTCCTACTGGCATATTTCTGATATCAGCTCGTTCATCTTTTGAGATTTTCATAATCTTCCTGAAAATGTAACATGACAATAAACTATTTAATTTTTATATTGATATATGAAAAGTAAGTATAACAAAAGTGATATTTATAAATCATTCTATACAAACATCTAAAAGAATATTACTTTTTCATTCCTTATTTTTTGTTGTTGTACGTTTTTGCTATTAAAAGTCTGACATGTCTCATTGACCAATTTTGTGGAAACTCTTCCTATAGTTTACATAAAATTTAGTTCTTGGAATCATTGGATTGGTTTTTGTATTGTAAGTGGAAAGAACGTCTATACATTCATTCCACTAGATCCCTCAAACTTTTGTAAAATTTTGTCCCCCTTTCATTAACCTCCAAAATCACTCCAAATGAGCTAAGGACCAATTCATTTTCATTTGCATGCTCTATTTTTTTTCTTTTCTTAGAACAACATTCATTTTCTTAGTTGTTGGTCCCTGTAGAACATTAAATAGATGTGAATTAATAGTCTTTTTCACACATGTTATCTAATAATTTTAATTATATTATTAATGAAAACTAAAAAAAGAAACTCATATTGGATCGATAGTATTTTTTCATTCACCTGATTCATCCTTTTGAAATTTTTCCATCAAGATTTTACGCTCTTCTGGTCCTAGATCAGAAATAATATTAGCGAGCTTCGTCATTTTGTGGCTCTGTATGATACACAATAAAAAATACATATTAGTTAAACTTACATATAGTTAAAAAATAATTTATTTGTAAAAAATTTACAAAAAACTTGCCTTTTTTTCTTTTCTTGATGTGTTATCAGTACTTTTGTTACTTGATCTCTTGTCACTCATTTCTTTATCAATCTCAAACCTGTACCATATCATTCAATAATATATATAAATAAATTGTCAAATTTTCGAGTAAAAAAAAAAAATCTCAAAAAACTAGTGCGCCATTCATGGTTTACGCACCGACGTCGGTGCGTGTCTCTCTTCCAAATGCACAACCATAACATTATAATAGACCATATGGTGCTCTATGTCAACAAGGAGCACCGGTGTGTTACATGTAAATGACCGCACCGATTAACCATGATAAAATAATAAAAATTGTCCAGTGTTAGTTTTTTAGCAGAAATCGGTGCCATATTTTACATATGGCGCACCGATAAAAAAAAAAAAAACTAATTTTTATCACATTACATTGTGCGATGCACTTGTAAAATAAAGAGCCCTGGTGCGTTAAGTACTCCAGGCACACTGATAAAAAAATCTATTTTTTTTAAATTCATGCCAAGGCCCACACAGATTGGGATCCGACTATGCTAATCGTCCCGTCGGTTGGATGTCTTGGGTCTATATTTAGCAATACAAACCCTATAAATCTAAATTGAAAAGCCCTAATTATGAAATCAGAGAAAGAGCAAGAAGAAAGGGGAGAGACAAAAAGAATGTAAGGTTTGTATCTTTTGAAAGTAAGTTTTTTTTTTTTTTTCCGAAATGGAATGTTCGTGGTGCGCCATAATGAAATAGCGCACCGACTACATATTTTACAAATGGCGCACTGAAAAAATATTTTTCTTTTCTAATATTTTATCACAGTACTTGCATAGTGTGCTGGGAGAACAGAGCCCACCGGTGCGGTATTCCGCACAGGGCGCACAAACAACTTCTTTTTTTTTTTTTACGCAAGGGCGGGCATGGATTGGGATCAGACTATGAAGGTCCTCCCGTTGGTTGGATGTCTTAGGTTTATATTTATCAATACAAACCCTATAAATATAAATTGAAAAGTCCTAATTCTGAAATCATAGAAAGTGGGAGAAGAAAGGGAAGAAACAAAAGGAATGTAGAGTTTGTTTCTAAAATGGTTTTTTTTTTCAAAACAGCACGTTTGCGGTGCGCCATAATGAAATAGCGCACCGGTGTCATATGTTACATATGGTGCATTGATAAAATTTTTTTTTATTTTTTTAATTTTTTATCACTATACTTTTGTGGTGCCCTGCTATAACCGAGCGCACAGGTGTGCTATGTTACGTAGGACGCACCGACAAAAAAAAGTCTGTATTTTTTTAAGATTGACGCAAGGGACGACATGGATTGGGATCCGACTATGCAGGTCCTCCTGTTGGTTGGATGTCTTAGGCTTATATTTAGCAATACAAATCCTATAAATATAAATTGAAAAGCCCTAATTTTGAAATCACAGAAAATGGGAGAAGCAAGGGCAGAAACAAAAAGAATGTAGGGTTTGTTTCTAAAATGGTTTTTTTTGCAAAACAACACGTTTGCGGTGCGCCATAATGCAATAGTAAACCAGTGCCATATGTTACGTATGGCGCATTGATAAAGACATTTTTTTTTCCACTGTACTTTCGCGGTGCGCTGCTATAACTGAGCGCACCGGTGCGCTCTATTACGCAGGGCGCACCGACGATAAAAATTTGTATTTTTTTAAGATTGACGCAAGGGCCAACATGGGTTGGGATATGAATATGAAAGTCATCCCATGGGTTGGATTTCTTATGACTATACAAACCCTATAAATCTAAATTGAAAATAAAGAGGGAGAAGAAAGGACAGAAACAAAAAGAATCCAGGGTTTTGTTTGTAAGAATAGATTTCTTTTTTATTTTTGTTTCTAAAACTACAGAAAACGTAAAAACGAACTGCAGAATGAAAATTTAAAAAGAAAAAAGATTTGATTTTGTTATTTTACTTCATAAAAAAAAACTACAGAAAAAAGTAAAAAAAAACAATAGACTTAGATTTCTTATTTTACTGCATAAAAAAGTACAAAAAAACAATAAACTTACTCACATCGTTTGAAATTCTATGGTACAGGGTTTGACTAACCAGAGGTTTGGAATTCTGATTTTCTGAATACTTCTTTTCAAACGTATTTCCCTGCTCCACAGTGCTCTCGTGCTCTGTTTTCTCCAGGTATGTATCCTGCAAATCTCTGGCTGAATTTTTTTGCAAAAATAGTGAAATAATGAAAAGTGTTTAGTATTTAAAGAAATATTTTATGAAATTAGATTTACGAAAATATTTTTCCACCCATTTTTCAATTTATCGCCTTTTTTTTCACTTAAAGAAAATAGGGTTGTACTTCTTTTTTGCGGTTATTCGTTTATCCGTGCATCCTTTAATTTAACCACATCGGTGTGTCGTTTTATAAAATGGAAACGGTGCAAAAAATAAAAAAACTCACTGGTGCAGTTATCTGTACATTACGCACCGGAATGACATTGAAGTTTGTGCACCAAAATTTATCGTTGTTTTGCTCAAATGTAGGGAGAAAATATCATATATTATATGGAATGGACAATTCTTCAAAATCCAGCTCATTCCATAATATTTCTCAAAGTCCATCGCGGAGTTCTCCCTATCCATGTGGAGACGTAATATTTACTTCAGATTTGTTTTATTTTTTCATTATCTAATTGAATTTATACATGTTTTTTATCCATGTAGTCAATCACACACAACTTAATTAAATTTATAATTTATACAAATTTGCAGGTTCATGCAGATTCAACATCGAGTTCAGATGCACAAAATATTCAAACTACTCCAAAACATCGGAAGTTCTTATAAGGAGTTGCATACCGCAAGGTGCATTTGGTAGATGAAAATGGACTGCTGCTTCACCCTGCCAATTGTAACAATATTGCATCTTCTAGCCACAATCCCGGGACAATGATGGTAATTATAATTATAATCGTTTGGTATATATATTGATTAATATGTAATTATTTCAACGTCAAACCAATTTATAATCATGCAATATTGTCAACGTGGTTACTAATTGATATCATATATTTTGTACTAATCATGTTCATTTTTTTTTAAAAATTATTAGGATTCTAGTGATGATGAATGACCTACCTACCATCTTTTGTTGCACCCCACGACAATGTCAAATCGAGAGAAGACTGAATTAAGAGAAAAAATCGGAGAGGAACGATCCCAAGAATGGTTGAATCAACCACCGATTCAATTCTCGCTATGTCCAGATTCACCAATTAGGAATGACTAGAGCAATAGTAGTTCTTCACAAGCTGGAAATGGAGGCAATCAAATAGAGGTTGGTATGGATGATTACTTAAGGGATACGACTGCCATGGAGACAATGTTGTTAGAAGCATTCCAAAATGATGATCAGCTAGGGGATGATGCTCATATCGCTGACACATTTTTCTAAAGCCTTCAATTTTCTTCCACTACCCCTCTCTTTGGACCTAGCAGTCAATCAAAGTCTACCTAGTTGGGGACAACAATGTTACTATACAACTTGAAAGCAAAGTTTGGCTTGCCGAATGCATGTTTCTCGGAACTTTTGAGGTAAGTTACCATAAAGTACTCCCCTTATATAAATTTGAAATATAATCAGTACACTGTAATGAACATTACAAATGTTAAATTTTATGAACGTTAATAATTATATCGAAATTAATGTACATTTAATATTAATATATTTTTCCATGATCACCAAGTATAGTTTATTCAAAGATAAGGTTCTTCCAAGTGATAATGTCTTACTCGGTAGCTGCAAAGAGGCAAAGAAATTGTTGAAAATGTTGGGTTTTGAGTACATATCATATCATGCATGTCCAAATGATTGTATTCTATATAGAGGAGAATATGCAGAAAAAGAGATGTATCTAAAATGTGGGCATGACAGGTATGATAAATAAAAAAAGAAGGGTAAATCACGTACTGGTCCTCTTTTTAAGATATTGAGGCACATGCCTATAATCCCAAAGATTCAAAGGCTCTTTCGTTGCAAATAATTAGCTGTGTTGTAGGGATGGCATGCCTCATAGAGAAGTGAGTTGGGAGTTATGTGAATCCCAACTGATTCAACAGCCATGAAGCATATAGAGGATACATGGCCCGAAAAATTCAAGAATGAAGTACGAAGTCTATGACTTAGCATAGCCATGGATGGCATCAACTCATATTCCCTCCAAAACACCAACTATTATGTTTGGCCTGTAGTAGTGATCAATAACAATATCCCCACATGGTTGTCCGTGAAGAATGAACATCTTAAGTTGGCTCTCATAGTCCCTGGTAGAAGACAAGTGAATAATATGGATGTCTACTTACTACCACAGGTAGATGAATTAAAGGAATTATGGGATGGGATAAATGTATACGATGTATCAAGACCCATCGCAGCAGAGAGGAGTTTTACATTGTATGGCATATGTGCTTACACGACACATGATTATCCAGGATTAGGAGTTTGCTCTGGTAAATTACATGTTTAATTTATTGATTTTCTATATATAATGTAATAATATTCTTTCACATATTAGTTATTTAATTCGTTGTAATAATATTTGTTCTGATCTTCATGATATTATTTAACATGCCATGCATATTAATTAATGTATGCAAATATAATCTCGCAGGTCTTGTAACAAAAGGGTATTTTGGATGTAAATGTTGTGGACCTTCTTTGAAATCTAGATGGTCCAAGGACCTACGAAAGCCAGTGTATGATTTCTCCAGGATATTCCTACCAGAACAACACCCTTACAGAAGAGAAACGTCCACTTTCAATGGTAAACGAGAGAGAACCCAAAGGCCTCCAATAATGACACCAGCTGAATGGCTTAGAGCATATGAGAGAGAGAAGGAGAAGGAGTTCATAGAAATGTTTGATTCAAATAGGGAGCCTAAGTTCGATGATCCAGATTTCTTCAACACCTATGTTGAGAAATTTCCCATTGGGATGAAAAGGAAATCTATCTTTTATGACCTCCCATATTAGGAGAATCTTAAGATTTCCCACTTATTATATCCCATGCATATATTTAAAAATGTTTCATCTTCTTTATGAAAGCACATATCATCGAAACAAAGTGACACATTGGTTGTTAGGAAAGATCTTATTACTTCAAAATCTAAAAATAAATATTGTCCAAGACGATTAGAAAGTACGGGATCAGAGGTAGGCGCTGGTCCCTCTAATTCATGGTTTTTCAAAGAAGGTGATGTCCCATGGATTTTAAATAAAGATGATATATCTTTGGCAAAGGAAGTTATAATGGATGTGAGGGTGCCAACTTCGTACGGGTCTTCACTACGGCGCTGCTTCACTATGGATGACCATTTATCGGGGTTGAAATCGCATGACCATTGGAATATTCTAAGAGTACGTATAATGTCAAAAGCATGATTTTATTATTTGTTATATTAATAAATTTTATCCCATGCAGGGATCATAAAACATAAATAATTTTGTATATTATTGCACATGTTTATAACTTTGAAGTGTCATTATCCTTTATTTGTGCGTGGGTGTGTGAAACATGAATTCCCTCAAGACCTAGGACATGCCATATCTAAATTATCTGCATTTTTATGTTGGATCACGTGAAAGGAGATTCATGTGGCTAGCATTCCACGGTGGCGTCAAGAGATAGTTGAGATTTTTTGTATGTTTGAGAAGGATCTACTGACCAGTTTCATGGACTTACAGGTTCATATTCTAATCCACCTGGTAGGTGAGGTTGAATTAGTTGGTGTTGTTTCTTGTCGTTGGATGTTCTTCTTAGAGAGGTACATGAAGAAATTGAAAGGTTTTGTTCGACAAAGGGCAAAACCCGAGGGGTCTATGGCAGAGGGGTACATATCGTATGAGTATTTCTACTATGCCAGTGAGTACATCAAGTAGGTTGACAATAGACCAGGTGCGGTGATTTGGGATGATAAAATGGATGAAGACAAAAGAGAAGGAGAGTTGCTCCAAACGAGTGGAAAAAATGTTTGATAAAGAGTAAGCAACTTATAATTTTTCAAATTTACAAAAAGTAATTAATATTGATGTTGAACTTCGATATAGTGTATATTTTTATCTCTAAGTATTATATAATGTTGGTTTGATTTCATCAGTGAATGTAGCAATTGAAGCAATCAATAAATTCATTCTTTACAATTTTGAAGCGACACAACCATGGGTCGCATTGTACGAACAAAACAGGATGAAATGGGATAGTGACAAGAAAGAATTCAGATGGTTGAATGGTAGAAGTATGCCTTATCCCGATCATTTAAAAGAAAATATGCCAAAAATATGCCCCAACAGTTGGGTTGCTGACCATGTCAAAGAGAAATACGGTGCTACCGGTCGTTACCCGCGTGTTGAAGAGGATGCGCTAAACATAGGGATTGGGTGCAGCAACTCAGTAATAATATTTTTAATTTATATGTAAATTTGAAACTTATATTAAGATATCTACATTTCATATTTTAACTAATGTTGGATTATTATTTATAAGAAACATGACACTATGATTTTTTTTAATTTTTTATAATAGGTGCATTTGTTACCATCTATGTGGGCATATGGACACCATTTTCGCACAGAAAATGCCGATGCTGGAAACATCACAGAAGACAGTGGAGTGGAAGTCGAGTTTATCAATCTAGCTGATCTAGCCACCATGATCAACAACTAGTACGAGGGACGTTAGGTTATGTCGGAAAGATACAAGAGATCGTTGAAGTGGATTTTTCTTCTTTCTAATGTGTTATTTTTAGGTGCAAGTGGTGGGACACCTTTGATCGGAATAATTTAAAGGAAGATCACGATAGTAGGATGATATGTATCAACTCTAGAAAGATGTGGGATGAAGCTAAGGAGCCCTATGTTTTCCCTAAACACTGCAACTAGGTGTTTTTTTAACCAGATGTGTTGGATAGGGATTGGTGGTTCGTATTGACACATGACCCTAGATCAAAACATATTTTTTAGAACAATAGTGTTATAATGCCATGCAAGTTAGAAGATAATGAGGGTGATTATGAGAACCGAGAGTGATATGGTACATGTGTTATTTCGTTAATATTTATACTTTTTAAGATGGGTTTTTCGAAATATTAATATAATATGTATTTTGAATTAATTGGTAATTTGCATTGTGTTAATGTTAAAATCAATAATTCACTTGATAATTTGGTATTATGTTGATCTCGAAAACAATGGTGTATTGTATAAATTAATTCTTTTTTTTTTTATATCTAAGATCATAATAAAATAATTATAATTCTAAAGTACGGGAATTTATTTGCATTATTTTCTAAACTTTATTATGTTACAATAAATCATATTATTCTAGATTTATTATTTTACAATTATTTAAAATTTACAAATTTACAAATTTTAATAATTTCATTTCACATTAATACAATTAAAATTTTACAAATATTTTACATACAATTAGAATTAGAATTAGAATTAGAATTACAATTACAATTTTACTTTACAATTTCACGTACAATTACAATTACAACTACAATTACAATTTTATAATTTTACATATATACAATTACAATTTTACAAATTAAAAAATTACAATTACAATTACAATTTTACAATTTTAAAAATTACAATTACAATTACAATTTTAGAAATTCACATATATACCATTACAATTACAATTTTATAATTTTAAACACAATTAGAAATACAAATATTACAAATTTACTGTCACACCTCCAATTTTTTTTTATTTTTTTTATTTTTTATTTTTTATTTTTTATTTTTTTTTATTTTTTTTTTTTTATTTTTTATTTTTTATTTTTTATTTTTTATTTTTTTCAGGATAACGTATTCCCTTTGTCCTCTATTGGTATCTCTTCCAATCTTCACTGGATAATCTTTCGCTTCTAGTTTAGATCCAGTTATATATATATTTATATATATATATATATAGGTATTTATTATCCTATCCCTTAAAATCATCTATGTATAGTTATTATTTCACTCATTTAAAATCACGTCATCTAACACTTTAAAATCATCCCACCATATAAGACTTTAAAATCATCACCTCATGTAAGATTTTAAAAATCATTTAACATCCTCACATTTTACCATTTAAATTCACAAATCTAAGATTTGTTATAATTCCCTTTTTAACTCCCCATGATATAAGATTATTATATCACAATTCAAATTCGCATAATATAAGGTTATTATATTATCATTTAACTCCATATAATATGTGATGGACGAGGTAGGTAATGGTTATATTATATAAAACCTACGCTATATGTATATCGGTGGTATATGGATACGCTACCCTTCGATATAATCAAAATTTGAATGTTACCTCTGGGATCTAAAATCTCATCATATATATTTTAATACCCTATACAGTTGTATAAGACCCACACGCGATCTCTCTCCCATTTTTTTTCCGTATAAATCACCCGTATTAAAATCTCTCACCTTTTGATATGTAAGAAATTTAGGAGTTTGTTTGCTTGTTGGAGTGGTCAATTGGTGCACTGGCCGCGGCGGCGATCTGCGTGCAGCTCCCTTTTGCTTGTTGTACTCACCGCAGTACTTTAGACAGTCTGGCATGGGAGAAAGATACACGCGTCCCATTTTAACGTGATGCATATTTCAAGTTATAGGTTGGCATTTGCTTTCACCTACCTCGGGAGAATTAGGTTTTTAATCCCCTGTACTGTTACTCTGCGCCACCAGCACGTTTTGAACAACAGCTGTAAGTTGCCATTAGTAAGGGTCAACTCAGCAGGAAGGGGCGCAGAGCTTTGCCGACTTTCTGCCTGCTCGGTGTTCGAAATTAGAGCTGAGAAAATCAAATACTATGGAATTGGTACAGGTTTACCTACTCGGCGTGATTCTTAAAATCCCCCTCAGGATTTCGTGCAGCTCGCTGTCGTTGCAGATTAGGGTTGAGTCTCTGCCCTTTACGCTAACCCTGAATCGGATACCCGCGTGTACTACTGTCGATCCATGGTGTTAGGGTTGCGGTTTTCCATATTAAACCCCCCAACTCGGGTCCTTGTTATTCCATTTCCCTGTGTTTATTTCTCTTCGCACTCCCCTTTTTCTTCTTACTCCCACCTGCAGGGATCTGGATCACTCGCCGTGCGTACCACAGTGCGCGATTCTCAACCAACACAGTGGAAATCCGATTTCCTGAATCGCTCCCCATCTTTGTCTTTCACGCGTAAGTTTTATTGTAATAAAGGGGCGGTTTGTGTTTTTTTTTTGATTGGTTTCGGCACAGGACTGAATCTTTTTATTATTATTTTGTATGCTTATCGCTCGCTCAATCGTGCATTTCTCCACTACGCTAACGGGTTCCCTGTTTGTTTTTCTCCTTTGGTCATTTTTACTCCCTCTAAATGGCGAATACAGGGTTTTGAAGATCAAGTGGATAGGCGTTATCATTTTCACGAGATGACCACGAGTTGCCTCGCGTTGCCCCTGGTTCTTCCGGGAAAAAATCGTCCATGCTCGCTCCAACACTTCCTTCCGGTTTACGATGGTAAATGAACTTATTTAAATTCTGTGTTTGTAAGTTATTTCTGGTACGTTTGGGGTTTGGTTACAGTTACCACATAAACTGCCCCAACCACTGGTTTTCTTCTCATTTCTATTAACTCCAGTTTTAGGCTGAATCGATGTACAGGTTCTCTACCCATCCTATTTCATCCGTGCGATTGAGATGTAGTAGGGATTTTCAGAGAAATTTTGTTTATCGTTTGTTCTATTAAGTGCGTTCGGTTACTGGAATCCTGTTTATATGACGAGATTTAGAGCCGTGGCTTATTTGAATGCCGCGTCTCCCCAGCGCAGTTATTTCATTCTTTCTTGTCGTTAAGTACTAGTAATTCCTCATTTCCAGAGGTGATTATGTTTATTATCCTGGCTATAGTGCGATGGTTATCGTTTGAATGCGCACTTCCGTTGGGGTCGCATCCATAGCAGAGCTCAGGGTAAGTGGCCTCACACATAACTCTCGGTCGTTGCCCAACGTACGCGCTCCTGTTCCAACTCTTGATTTCGCTTTCCGTATATTTTTAAATGGAATTCCAATTTGTGTTATATAGATCAAACACTGTTATTACGTTAATATGCTATTAACATTATTTGGATCAAACATTTATTTTAAACGAATTAATTCTATTTCCCGGTTCAGGAAAAGAATGAGGAATATTATATTTGTGTGGATAACACTTCACTCCGGCTACAACTAAAAGGAGTCCAGTCCAAATTTGAAGTATTACTGCGGAACTGTCATTTTTTATATATATATATACTATCCATTGTTTTTCGTTGTTAATATATCTCTGGGAAGTCGGCGCTAATAGGCATACAACAGTCTTCATTTTTCAATAGTTCAATACTACGTATCTACAGGCACACACTATTTTACCTAAACTTAATGTTTACGCAGGTGTTAAATATTTGTAACCTCCATTGTCACCACTAAAGGGATACCCGAATGATTTCTAGCACACTGTAATGAATAATGATTTCGTTTTTGTTTTTGATCTAGCCGATCCTACGGCGGTCACACAGTAAGAATCATTTTAATACTATGCAGACATAGCTAAGCGTATTACTCACTCTTTTAACTGATGCCTCACATGCGAATAGATAGTTATCAAAGTTTATTAAATCATAATACTTTTGTTAACTAAGAACTAAAGGTTCCTTATTTTTTCTTTTGATTTGGTTATAAATATTATATCTCTCCAAGCGGAAATTTCGGTTAGTGCCTCCAATATAAACTTCACAAATGTTTTTTTTTTCTATATATATATGTGATGTCCATGGAAAAATAATGTGGATTCGAGAATTTTTCTCTAATAATGTGGACTCTAGAATAGAGATTCTTTTCTTTTGTTTCTCTCAGTTTTTCTTTCTGAGAAGTTTAATAATTATAAAGTACTAGTATGTGATGTTATGGTATTTCCCATTTTTTTTTCTTTGTTTGTGTCCAAACTCAGATTGTAGATTCCTCTATATTAGATATGGAAGTACGAAAATTATCTTATAAGCAGAAGCAGATTAAAGTTAACCCAACATTTTTCCTGTAGAAGTAATAGTCCTCCAGATTTGAACCATCTATATTTTAAGAATTTTTCTAGATGCATGTCTACTGTTTTGTTATCTACAACTGTGCAGAGAATTCAAGGGAAATTCTTATGATTACTACAGCTAAAGGTAGAGTTTAACAATTCAGAAATAAATCAAATTTTTTTTTTTATATGTAGCCAATTCATACTAGATAAAGTAAATACAACCATAAATTCAGAAACATACCACTCTGGCAATTGACCAACCTCCCAACCTTAGAATCCGTCTATCTCCAGGATTCACCCCCAAGCTGAGATCCCTCCTCTCACAGATCAACCTCTGATCTGCTTAGGAGCAGCTTATTTAAGCTCATGTTTCCCCAAAGCATGTTTCTAATTCTGCGTCCAGAATAGCAGGATGCTTTTCTTCCTGTTTAGCCTAGGCTTCCCATTTTGGGACTCTTTAAAGCTGTTTTATGCTTTTCCTCAGCTTTTCTAGCTTTTATCACCTCTTCCCAACTACTTTCCTCATCATTGGGGAAATTTAGATTCCTCCTCAAAATCTAAATTAATCTCTTTCAAGGATTTTTGAAAGATTGTGGGGATTTATTTCCCTATCCATCCTCATGGAGTTGGCACGTGATCTCAAATTGTCATCTTGGTCAATATGCACAATCATTTTATTTATTTCCTCAAATTAAATATTAAATTACATTCACCCAATGCTTATCCTTTGGGGTCCACCCCCTTAGGATTAAAGTTCAAATGTCTAACTTTAAAAATTCAGCACACAAATTGGGGGTGTTACATTTACAATATCATGACCATTTGGTATTAAATTAATTAATAAACATCACGTTCATGATAACCATCGTACAAACATCATATTTGACTAAAAAACACATTCAAAATTGTTAACTGCATCATCATGATCATGATCATCTAACAAAACACAATTAACATTATATATTAACATCTTCAGTACAACACAAACATCAAACATACATCTCATGTCAAATATACATCTCATGCTATCACATACACATATATCTGCAAGCTGCACATTAAATGAACATATCTAACATGACCTAACAATATACACATCACGACGATCACCAACATGTAAATTAAGTACAACTGCAACATGAACATAAAATACATGGACCATATATATATATATATATATAACTGAATAGTGTTAAAAATATACAAGTGTAATATAAATGTCATGAATCAGCTGGTGGTAGTACAACATCAATATCAGTACAAGTGGTTGATGGTCCAGCCTCATCTCCATGATGACTACTAGTAGATACTAGTGGAGGCTCATGAAAATCAGGCATGGCGCAAGGCTGTGAACGATCATGAGATGATGGTACGCTGTGCCTCGTAGACTTTCCATCATGTGCTGTGGCTCGATCGTAACGTGCAACGGTCCTCGTAAGTCGCGTAAAAGTTGTCGTAACTCCTACGACATGCCGCATCAGGCTGTACATGTCACGCGACATGCCTCTCCACATCCATGAGAGCCTGTCATCGGCTTCTATGTCTCTGAAGTCAGCGAGCCTGATGCCCACTTCAACAATCAATGCAATGAGTTGGTCGACCAACTCCATCCTGTATCTAGCATCACTAAGACGTTAACCGCGCACCGGCACACCAGCAGGAGCAGGTCTCTGATATGGACTGGCCTCCTAATGATCCTTAGCAATATCTGGCATGCCCTCATCCTCATCATAAGGATCCACACCTGGATTAGGTGGTGGTGGTGGCATCTCCTCGTCATCAAAAGAGCCAATGTCTGAAAAATATATACAAGTACACAACAATAATTAGAGGATTTTATTACACAATTTAATAAAAACAAGTTAAAAACATGTTAGAATAAATTTAAATAAAATAGTAATATTACCTCTATCATCTGGCGTCTCATCAGCTATGAAGAGGATGTTGGCACACCCTCTCCAATCCAACCCCGCATAAGGACACATGACCAAAATGAAGGGATGCTTGTCAACACTGGCTAGCAAATCTAGTGTATCATCTGATATCCTCGTTGGAAAAAGAGTCTCCTCCCTCTTGGGCATCATCTACCCCCACATGTGCATACGTGCCTCAGTAATCGGCCTATGAGGCTGCTGAAGAAAAGAAGGCCTTGTCTTTGGAAACCTCTCAAAAAATAAACAAAAAAGCTCTGAAGCAAAAGGGAAGTTTACCCTCCCTTGTGCATGAGCACGACATCTATCTAATGCTGTATAGAACTGCCGCAAAAAAATGGCAGACCACCTGACAAGTCGTGGCTGTTGTAGTAAAGAATCAACATAATATAAAAGTTGGCAAATAATGCATTGCCAGTCACTGGTGTTGTGCGAAATGGTCGAAATGATAAGTGATAGTCACTAGACCTCCTCATGACCAAATGCACCGATACGTAACTGCCCTCCAGCGACCTGAAACTCTGCAGGAGATACTAAATTTTATCCAATGTACCACTGGGGGTAAACCAACTGACTCCCTGCCACACAGCCAGCTGGAACCTCGGGGAACGAGGGAAAATCCACCGCTCTCCTCGATAGCCCTATAATAAAATGTACATCCTCCTCAGTGGGCGTGTACCACTAGTTGATACCAACCCGGAAAGCCCATTTCTGGGCATTCCACCTTCAGATAAGATGTCTCAAAAACAACCTATGGGACTTTAGGGAATTAGCCTCCTCATAGAACTTGAGGAGGCCTACCTGCCTAAGGAGCCCCTGCGTCGCTGCTGTAATAGCGCGAGGGTACGCATCTCTCTCCCTCTCCCTTTCCTCCCACAGGCGAACCATGTTATACTGTTCCGCTTGTTGTTTTTTTTGTTGCCCCTCTTCTGTCCTTTTACGTCTTTGAATGATTGACATATTAAACACAATTTTTTTATTAAATGACACATATATTTACAAATATAAGTGTATATTTATTTTTTGAAAAATAAATAAAACAAGAGCCAGTGCGCCAAAAACACAGTCACGCACTGGTCCCGGTGCAGCACACCACAGAGCGCACCAGATACGGTGCACCTCATGATATTGACCGCACCAGAAGTAGTGCTCCAGAAAATGTTTTTAGCGCACCGTTCAAGAGGCGGTGTTAGGAGGCTGGTGCACTCACTTCACTATTCGCTCGGGGCTTATAACTAAGTCAGCACACCACCCTCCTGCTACCATACATAGTCGTTGATGTGGTATTTTAAGATGCTGCAACGTTGACCTAGGAAAAATATGGTAAGACGTGTGCTGACAAAAATAGTCGGCCCGGGGTGGTTATCTCAGTCAACACACCGCTCCACCACAATTGAACTAGATCAACAGTGCGGCCAGGTAGCCGACCACACCTCTCTTTTTAAAGAAATTTAAATAACACGGTGTGCCTATGGTATCCACCCCGGAATCGGTGCGGATGCCCTTTGCACCGATTTACCAACCCAAACCATTAACAATGTCGAATTGTGGTTTCGGTGCGCTAAAAACATTACCCACCCCGGGGCTGGTAAGTCCGTCAATGCATCGAGTTGCCGCGATACACCATTGTCAACGGTGCGGCCTGGTAACCGACTACACCTCACTTTTTTTTTTTTTTTTAAAATAACACGGTGCGCCAAGCGGTACCATGCCGAAATCGGTGCGGATACTGTCAACACCAGTTGCGGTGAGGCCTATAAATTTACAGGCAGCACCACAAACCGGTGTGAGCCGAACGGCTCGAGTGCACCATGCGACAAATTTTTTTTTTAAATGGTTAATTTTAAGGTTTTTTCAATTTCTAATCCACTAAAAGGTTTAATTATGGAAAAATAATAAAAATACCTGTACATTTACCCGTCAAGGAGGCATATTGGCTGTACAATTTGCAAAAGAAAATTTGTCCACTGTTTTATAGAATTTAAGCTGGATATTGGTGGTAATGCACAGTAGCAGTGCATACAATAAGCGCAACGGAAGCAAAAATGTTATTGCGACTTAAACAAGGATAACTTGCACCACTGCTTGAGAGCTCTGTAGCACTGAAAAAAGTGAAAAATGTGGTTTTTTGGCCGTAATTTTTTATTATTTAACCCTATTATGGTGCACGGGGTTTTTATTGGCATAACGGTGCGTTTTCACTATGCCGCCTCAGGCGGTTTCTGTTTTTGCGCGCATTTAGGAGGCACCGGGGCGGCCTTGTGGTAACACATCAGTGCTTTACAGTAATAAGACGCACCGGGCACGTTGTCCGGTGAACCAATGATTTGTGCGCTTTTTTGGTTGTAATTTTGTTTTTTTAACCCTTTTCCGGTGCGCGGCATTAATGGGGCCCCAATGCGTTTTGGTCATTCCGCACTAGTCGGTTTTTGTTCTGCGTGCTTTTTATGAGACACCAAGGCAACTTAGCAGTAACGCACCGGTACTCTACAGTAATAAGATGCACCAGGAACGTTGTTCGGTGAACCAATGATTTCTGCAGTTTTTTGGCCGTAATTTTGTTTTTTTTAACCATTTTCCGGTGCGCGATATTACTGGAGCCCCGGTGCGTTTCAGGAATTTTGCACTGGGCGGTTTATGTGTTGCGCGCTTTTTATGAGACACCGGGGTAGCTTAGAAGTAACGCACCAATGCTCTACAGTAATAAGACGCACCGAGAACGTTGTCCAGTGAACCAATGATTTATGCAGTTTTTTTTAAAACCCTTTTCCGGTTCGCGGTATTACTGGAGCCCTGGTGCATTTCAGTAATTTCGCACTGGGAGGTTTCTGTTCCACGCGCTTTTTATGAGACACCGGGGCGGCTTAGAGGTAATGCACCGGTGCTCTACAGTAATAAGACGCACCGGGAATGCTATCCGGTGAACCAATGATTTGTGCAATTTTTTGGGCATAATTTTGTTTTTTTAACCCTTTTCCAGTGCGCGGAATTTATGGGGCCCCAGTGCGTTTCACTCATTTCGCCCTGGGCGGTTTTTGTTCCACGCACTTTTTATGAGACACCAGTGCTGATGAGTTGACATGCACCAGTGTTGTTCCTTAATAAAAGGCACCGGTCGAGTGTGTACGGATCGCACAGTTTCCGGTTTGCCAATGTCTTATGTGGTTTTTTTGCCCTTATTTTTGTTATTTAACCATCTACAGGTGCGCGCATTTTATGGATGCCCCGGTGCGTTTTCTTGATTCAAGACCGGTGCGGAAGTTATGTAAAGTATCGGTACTCTACATAATTACAACGCACCGGGCATGTGTGTACGAAGTGCACAGTGTCCGGTGTGTCAAATTTTTAATCGCACCGGTGCTATGTCGTCTTGAATGCACCGGTGCGTTTTTCAGTGATAAGAGCATCGGACGAAATACATCCGCAAAAACCTCCACCCACCAACCTCCTCTAGGAACCTCCACTAGAAATGGATGTCTGGGGTATTTTTATAAGGGGTTCCTCAAAAACATCCGCTAGAGGGTCTTTTCCTTGTAGTGTCATAAAATTCATCAATGTGGTTGAGGCATTAGTAATCCCAAATGGTAACACCATAAATTTATAATGGCCATAATAGGTTCTAAATATTGTTTTACTTATTTCCTTATCCTTAATTCAGATTTGGTGATATCCTAACCACGGGTTAGTTTTAGAGAAAATTGTGGCTCCTTTCACTCGATAAAAAACATAATATATCGTAGGAAAGAAATACCTATTTTTGATGGTTAACTTTTTTAGTTGCTAATAGTCAATACACAGTCTCAAGGTACCATTTTTCTTTTACAAAACAACAGAGAGGATACCCAAGGTGACATCGTAGGGAATATGTAACCCTTATCTAATAGTTATTGTAACTGCATCTTCAATTTTGTTAACTAGGGGATACTCATGCGGTAAGGTGACTTTTATATAGGCATATCCTTGAGATTAACTCAATTGTAAAGTTAATTTCCCTTTTGAGAGGAGGTTTCGATATTTCCTCTCAGAACGCATCAATGAAATGTTGTATGATAGGAGAATTGTCTAAATTTGTTATCTTATCCATGGAATTAGAATACCCAACCTGAAAAACATATATTTGGCACCCTTTCCTAATGCACTTTCCAATTTTGGTGGTTGTGTTCGATCTTAGCTTTTCTAGCCTCTTTATTCTTTGATTTTCTTGTCTAACTCCTTTTTCATTAATAAAAATAATATTATTTTCCTTATAATTAACAAGGGACTGGTGCTTTTCTAACGAATCCATCCCAACTAAAAATTCATAGGACACTAGGGGAAGAATATTCAAATAATTCTTATAGGTTGTCTAGCTAAATCAATGGAATATTCTTCTACTTTTGCTAATACCCTCTTCGCCCCAATAGCTACTTGTACTAACCAAGGATTCTTGAATTTGTTAGTTTGTAATTGGCATGTCTCCACTATATCAGGACTCACATAACTCAAAATTTCTCCACTGTCTATCAAATAAGATATAGGTTGGTTATACATTTTACCTTCAAGATCCATCATTTCTAATTGATATTCTGCTTGATGGTCTTCTGGAGCAGTATTAATTTTCGGTATGCTTCTCACCACTTCACCTACTATCAATGCTTCCTGAATGTTTATAGTTGGTTCCATCCTTACTCGATAGGGAATTTATTATAGTAGTGGGGTTTCCCACAACCCCAACACTGTAATGGGGGTCTTTGCAGTTGATTGGGATCTCAACCACATTTTTTTATATATTTTGTTTAGGTTCTCTCTCGATTCAAATTTTTTTCTTACTTTTTCCATATTGTTTGTTTGGCTAGTTTTTATGCACATTGTTAGTACTGACATCTTTTACATTTTTAATGTTCTGAAAAGTTTTATTCTCTTTATTACTTTTCCAACTCTTACCACCTTCTTCCTTAAGCTTCACTTCGTTATAACATATTCGTGCTTTCTGAATAATGCCATCCCTAGTTTTTGGATTACCAAACTCTAGGTGATCTTTCATAAAAGCAAGAAAGATTCTCACAAAATGTTGTACTTTGGCTTTCTCCTCACGTATGTAAGTCACACATATTATTAAAGATCTGAACTTGTTCAAAAATTCATCCATAAAGAGTTTCCCCAATCTAATATCGTGGAATTATTTTGGTTTATCATCATAGAAACGTTCAGTCAAATATTTTTCCCTAAAATATCTTTGGAACTTTTCCCAAGTTACTCCATTTTCCTCAATTCCATGAATGACTCTTATTTCCTCCCACCATAAGGTTGCGTCACCTTGCAACTAGTAAATTGGTATGCATTCTTTCAAATTATTACTATGCTTATAGATTTGGAAATATTTGTTCATATTTATTAGCCACAACTTTTTTTCTTCTCCGACCTCTCCATTGAATGTCGAGGATTTAATTTTTTTGAATTCCCCATTTAGCTTTTTTTCTTTCTTTTGGCTCTTTTATGATCTAATACATTACCCTATTCTTCTTCATTCTCATCTTTGCACCTTCCAATCATTGCACCAGAATTCTCTCGGGAACATCATGCTCTCACAAACTAAGGGTCGATGCTTTGTTTTCATTATCAAAGCTTGGATTAGAATTCCTATGATTTTTTCTCTACATAAAAAATTTCATAATTCTTTTTCTCGCATTAGTCTCTCATTATCGTGCCTTAATCTTGTCATTTCTTCTTTTAATTTTTGAATTGTTTCTATCAATAGAGAAATATTATTATGAAATTATTCTCCTAGTTGAAACCACACTTCAGGATTGGGTTCTAAAAGTTATGTACATCGAAATCCTACCGGTGGTCTCAGAGGTGGTGCATTCCCTCATCCACATCCTCTCCTCATCATGCTTCTATGTGAAACAACATAAAATTTGTTATTGGTTGCCCTTAACCGGCCATAGTGTTGTAATTCTAACTTTGATACCACTTATAATATAAACCACAAATCTATCTAATTAAAACGTATTTTTGAGATAACAACAACATATGGAACCATTTTTATTATACTCCTATTAAGGCTTACTAGATAAAATAAAGTTACTATAGTTTTCATAGTTCAACATATATCTTTATTTACGTTTTGCTACATATCATGGGAAACCCATATCTTCAATGTCCAACTAGTTAAATGTTATTTCTGGGGCATTACGAGGTTCACTGCCACACCTCCTTAAGGAATGATTTATATATTTTCCCTTGAGTTAACATATCTCAACTATAGGTGTAAGTGGTCCTTGGAGCAGTTTATGATTTAACAAGGTTTTCCTTTAGCCTGAAATTTAGCTCGACTTCTAGCTTAATATTTTATAAGGTTATGAGAGTTTAATGAGACACCTGTAAAATCATCACAAATCCAACTTTTTCCTATGGATACACTTCCCTATGTATAATGCTTTAGACATTTGGGAGATGGTCCATCGTCGATCGGCTCAGTCACAGATCAAATAGACGGGGTAATTTCATTTCGATAATGGTAACTAACCACTTTTCTCACTCTTCTGGCTAGTCATTTTCACATCATCTCTACTGGAACCTCTCTCTCGCGATTTTTGACTAGGGTTTGATTAATTCTCAGTTGCATATCCTTCTTTGCAGGAATGATAAGTTTCGAACAGTAAATTGCATAAACCATTTTTTCCCTTGAACTTTTTATGTTTTTACATTGAACAAAGTTTAAAATTTATGCCTCCTTGCAAGTATTTGCTGGAGTTGGCAGTCTGTGGCTAGAAGGATCCAGTGGTGAGTTATCCTACACGAGCTCAGGATGGCTAAGTAAGAGTGGATGCTACTAGTATCACCAAAGTTTAAACCTTCCTTTTATTTTCCTTATACGCAAGCTAAAGTCTCTTTGTCATTTGCAAAGATGAGGGTATACATACAGCCGCAAGGTTCTACAAGTAAGGACACGTACTTGTTTCTTTGCCAATTTCGTTAGTTCCAGAATCACAATACTATATTTTTACTAATTTGATACTATTCACACTCTTGTACGAGATTTTTTTATCTTTTGGTTTTTGAGGTGTCTTCCTTGCAACGTTCCTTCCCTACCCACGTTTTTTTTTTTTTTCTTCATCAGGTTATCCAAAAACCCTACTAGTCGTAATTTCCCTTCTTTTTTTTCGGCTACAAGCCTACTCCCTCTAGTCATGGAACTTAATTTTGTTATAGATTTACATCACTTTAACTACGACTAGATTTCTGCTCAAAATAACATACCTTCTTATCTAGGGTTTCCAGTTCTCTTTTTGTTTTGTTGTTTATCTAGGGTTTCCAGTTCTCTTTTTGTTTTGTTGTTTGACACAAATCCTACCCGCGTGGGTAGGGAAGACACCTCAAGTTTGGTAAAATGATGTAAGAAATCTATTTCTTGTATGAGATAACAAGTTGTGACTTTGTACAAACTCCTTCAGAGTATGTTTTGTATGGAAATTCTTTGTTGATGAGAAAATTCTTTTATTTCTTATTTTATTATTGTCAAAGTAAAGTCTGTGTGGTTATTTATTTATTACACTATAAACACTTTTGTCCTCAATTGGTAGGTACTGGCTTAGAAATTTTCTCTGCGTTTTCTCTTATGCGTTTAATAATTTTAGTTGGGCCAAAAATATTCTACAGTTTGATGGTGCGATGGCATAATTTTTGAATGTATTAAAAACGCTAATTGTGGCATATCTGAAAATCATTTCGTTCTATAATATGAGAAAATTGTGTAAATGTTACAGTTCGATGTATGAAACCTTTTTTTTTAATTTTATTCTTTAAGATAAAAGTAAAGATACTTAAGTAGCAACAATAAGTTGTAATCTAATTTCACGATTTCCTCTTTTATCTTTAGCATTATAACCCTAACTGTGTTATTCAGTATTCTGGTTCTTATCTAACTCTTATCTAGCTATGTAGGTGGGTGGGTCTCATATCAACTTGGGACTTCTTATCAACTTGTTGAGGCATATAAATATATTAATAATGGAACATGGAGTGTTCCTATGTACATGTTCAATCCTGTTAACGAATATACAAACATTTCTTTGGAAATAGAGAACAAGCAACAATCCAACATACAATGTCTCCATAATTAATTATAGAGTTCTTCAAAAGAAAAACCATAGATTACACTACTTATGGGTTCTAACATAGAAAACTCAGCACACCTCCCAACTGATGAGATAGGTGATCAATACTTACTATCCCCCTCAGAATTTCACTTCGAGATTAGTTGACACAATGATATTCAAGATCCCATTGAATCCTTCCCATATTGTTCTTAGTATGACATCACCAGTTCATATTATGGATTTTTTTGGCTAACCAACTCAAGAATTCCCTTTTATGGAAACGTCGTATCTTGTCTCAACAACGTCTTCTTATAGATTCCCACATGCTCTTCTCCTCCAATTTTTTCCTCTTCAAAAGGAGATGACTTATTTCAAGAAAAGAGAATAACGGCCTCCTAACTGTAAAGATTAAATGTTCATTTTGTGTCATCCCAGTGATATTCATAGATTTCTTACTAACTAAATTAAAAAGTAACAAAATTAAAAAGTAACAATATAATAAATAACTTAACATTTAGTGTATTCATAGATTTCTAACTAAGTTAAAAAGTAACAATAAAATAAATAACTTAACATTTAGCGTAGCTTCTAAGCTGCCCATAGTCTAACAAATTACTGCAATAAAGTTAAATAAACAAAAATATTTACACTAACCCTCTAAAATATGTTATATTTAAACCTACAATTCTAAGGCATCTTTTCCATATTTTGAATATAAATAATTAAAAATATATATCTAAAAAAATTAAACTATAAAAAACCCCAACCATATGTTTAAAATATTTAATTTATTTTATAATATTATAAAAACTAACCCTTTATATATGCATGTTAAAATCACTATTATTATTATTATTATAAAATTTTGAATATATAATAATATTTAATATTATAAAACTTTATAATTAATTGTAAATAATATCTACATTACTCACTTTTGCAAAATTATTTTCTTATTATTTTTATTTTGAAGTCAGAGATTTTGTGAATCTTTATACTTTCTTTATAACGTACGTTATACTTTGAAAATTTTATAAGATTCATTATTATTGGTGTTATTTTTTTAAGTTCAAAAATATGTATTAACCAAAGTAATATTTACGTTGCAAAACATGGAATCATTATTTCAATTTGACTTGTTTTGTTTGTATGGAGTAAAGGAAATAATTGAGAATCGACCATAGAGCTTGCAAAATTACAAACTTCAAATGGCTAGTGTTTCTTGTACAACATCTTCGCATCAGTGCAGTACGAAAAAAGACAGAAATAATTAGGTAGAAAACATACATTGATGTCATGTGTAACATATTCATGAAATACAGTGAAACTAGTTGACAGGTGCAAGGTGCTCAGGGTTTCTTGGTGAAGGCCATTCAGTTGTGCATTGAAGGATTGCGCCCACGCGTTCCTTGCACTTGTCCATAACATGATGAAGTCAGTGCAATTTCTCCATGTGAACGAGAAGCTTATCCATCCTCTCCTTCGGTGCAAACAATACTTTTTCTAGAAGATTCTTGATTTTCCAATAAAAGGTCGATGCCGTGAAGATATATTTTTATTTATTTATACCTCCAGTGAAGATATTATTTTTTTTTACCTCTCTTGATATCCAGGTTTGAAACCTAATTCGAAACTGATGCCATAAAATATGAATAAGAAATGTTGTCCCTTTAGTTTGTAGCGTCCTTTTCATTAGCATCAATTTCCTATTGATTTGACCATTTGAGGGTGTTTGTGATATCGATCAACATAGGTGCCTTGGTGTTGCTAAGGGTGTAATGGTCTCCAAATTTCCTCCATGTTATCTACGCATGAAAAACAACCCAGGAAGATCTTAATAAAGACTACAAGTGAATAAAAACTATACAAGAAAAGAGGGGAGGGTGATACAACAAAAACCATAATGTGCAGGAGGTCAAGGAAACCCAATGAAGGCACTCCAATTTCTGAAACGTGAGATAAGAAAGAAAAAGAATGCATACAAATAATATACCAAAGAGAACGTAACATAAACCCACATAAAATGAGTGAGAACCATGACAACGTGAAATAATATACGTGCAATAGGGTAATCCAATTTTTGCTGGGAAAAGAGGTGATGGCGTCAACTTCAGAGATTTTTAGTAGCCTTCAAGTTCCTATTGCATTTTGATTATTAAGGAGAAGAATGTTATCTTGCTTGAGGATAACAGATGAAGAGAAGAAGAAACGAGGAGGTGGAAAATTGCCCTTAAACATTGAAAGTTCCCGGGTGGTATGCGAGACATACAATTTCCTCCAATATGAAGCAATGTACAGAATTTGGCACACTCCCCTTTGGGAAATATAGCTTGTGAAATAAGCTTTGGCACTGGTAATGTGATCAATGGTATCCACCTTATTATTACACGCCTGCATTGCACAATTCATTCGTAAGGACTTTCATTTGCTCAAGAAATACCTTCCTCGAAATCAATTGAATGCTTGCCATAGATAATCCATATGAGAGGGTATTTCATATATAATCGATCTGAGAGGGTATTCCGCGGCACATTGTGACCGAAGCTCTCACAGTGTACACCTAGCTACGGGCCCCACCCATCACACTTTCTTTGAGTCACCTCTAGTAAGGAATTATATATATACATTATAAAGTAAAAATTATACAACACTATTTAATATTATAAATTTTTTAATTAATTAAAACATATCTTCATTGCAATAATCTTCCAAAGTTATTTTATTATATTTTTTATTTTGAAATAATAATTCATGACATATTTATATATATATTTTTTTGTGTAATCTTCTTTTAACTTAGAAAAATATATACAACATATTTATTATTATTTAAAAATATATATACCCTAACTTTAGTATTATAAATTTTTTAATTAATTATAAATAACATGAAGGTTTTAAATAATTTGAATATTATAATTTTTTTAATTAATTATAAACCATATCAAATTTTTAAATAAAAATAAGAATATAATTTTTATTACCTCAAATATACTATGGTAACACAACTAGTATATCATATATTATATTCAAAATTTGAGGTATACTCCAATTAAATTTCCCTTTTCCCTTTCCACTGCTTTCTTAAAGACCTTATTATCTCAAAATTTTTGAAATTTATGGCTAAATTTTCTACCATATCGAAACATATGCATGCACCAAAAATCATGTAGAATTAAACCACATTTACAAAAGTTTGTACTTAGAAGGTAATGGGAAACAAATAGAGCATGCATGGGATACAGTACCATATCTCTAAGTTTTGGTATATAAAACTTTATTATTATTTAATGGTAATTTATCAATAATATTTTAGATAGTTACCAAATTTGAATTTCAAATTTAACATGAAAAAATTTTAATTTAAAAAAATTAGACAGTTTATCTCTTTATATATATATATATATATATATATTTTGTAACAACAATGCTTCTTACTCATATTTTCTCATTTATTTTAATATTTAAATAATTATTAATAAAATTGATAACAATTTTAAACCTCCAATTCACTAAACAAATACACAACCACACTTGTCAATTATCTCTTATCCCTGAAATTTAGTTCATATCTAATCTAAAATCATTTTTAAAAAATTAAATATTTAAAGTGAAAAGTAAATTTCAATTTTCAAATATTACTTAAACAAAACATAACCATACTTATCAATTATCCCGAAAATCTATTTCATATCTTATTTAAAATATTTTTAAAAAAATTAAATAATTAAAATAAAAAATAAATTTCAAATTTCAAATATTACCTAAAGAACCCAACACCAACGACCAGAGGCTATTAAGAAAATCACACAGCATATTCCAACACTGGTCAATGAGGATCACAACCATTGCTACTTATTTAAAAACTAAATATTTAAAACTTATTTTTATAAGATTTATTGTAATATAAATCTATTTAAAAAATAAATTGTTTTTTATAAAATTTATTAAACTGAATTAATTTTTATAAACTTTTAAATTTAATCCAAAATCTTTCTTTTCTAGCTTTTCCAACTTTTTCAAATCAATAGCTTTTTTAAATCTTAAAAAAAAAATTCTCATTCCAAATTAATTTCTATTTCCTAATTATTACCTTTCCAGATCTGCATTCTACTTACCATGATTCTGCTTACCATTATGGACACAAACTACCAATTCTGTGATCCCTGGAAAAAAAACATACCAATTATGTGTAAAGATAATTTTTATGGAATAATTCGATGCGCGAATTGAGTTATGGAATTTCCGTATTTTTTTTACTGATAAGAACGTATTTGGTAACTATGATATTTTCACATACCTCGCCCTTTAACCATGGACGTGAACGCATGCACGCAACATGTAGTATTAAGTTCGAAAATCTGCGGTCGCAACCAAAATCTAAAATGATGGTTGATGGCGATTCACATCATTCACAAAGTACATTGAAGCTCGAGTAGAATATCCTGAGTGGTGTGCCACCATCTTATCTAAGTCAACCACAACCAATAATTTCGTATTTTTGACATTACAGTTCTACTCTCTTATCATCTTTTCCTTTGCAATTGTGAAGTGATCAAGATGGCAAGAGGAAGTGCTAGTTGCATGAGTTTAAGGCTTCTGGTGAACAAGAAAAGTCGGAAGATATTGTATGCTGAGGCAGGAAAGACTTTTATTGATCTTCTCAACAGCTTTCTCCCATTGCCAACGGGTTCGGTTCTCAATTTGCTTTCAGCGTTGAAACAAATAAAGTGAATCAGCGGCCTCACCAAACTTTACGACAACGTAAACAAGCTGCAGAATATGTATATGATTGCCGAGAAATCCGACTTACTGGAGCCTAAGGTTATACCTACACTTTCCAACAACATTCTCCGAATACAATCGGCAGACTTGGCACCCACACCCACATTCTATTGTACGTGTTGAAATTTCTAAATATTCCAAAACACATAGAGAACAAAATCTTTCCTTCTAACGCAAAGAACTCATTTAAAAATTTCTTGGACAGAGATGGTTTAAAATAAACTATTTCATTAAGATAAAAATTCTATTACAAAGATAGATTTTTCCATGCAAAAGGATTACAAAAATAGAACTGCTTCACACGTAGTGTCCTTCAAATTCCTCTCAGTCACTAAAAAAACGCACTGTTCTATTTCTTAGAACACACTGTGTTTTTGCCTTCGGGCTCTTTTATTTTTATATGACACAACGTATCAAAAAAAATTAAATCGAACTATTAAACTATATATCTTACAAACTTGAAAAGTTTATAATATATATATATATATATATATATATATATATATATATATATATATTAACTATATATATATCTCTAAAGTCAAAAGACTTTTGCCGCTGCATCAACAAAGCATAAAGAAAATGACACTGTAAGGTTTTAAACCTTAATACTTTTGTCGCATAAAATAAAATCTTAAACCAATGTTTTTAACCTTCGTCACGGACTTGAAACTGGAAATTAAACTCCAATGTGAGCATTATCGCGTACCAACTAGCCATGATGACGTCAGGCACCAAATTTGCGTGATAGCTCTCTGATTCGTCGGAGATGGGACCCGCCGGATTTCAAAACAAAACTAAACTCTTTTGCATGAAATTATCGCATACCAAAAGGGTCTCGTGACATCACCCTAAAATTCTCGCGATAAAATTCTATTGGATGTTAGGCTAATGATGTGGTGGAGGTGGGACCTCTTGTCGCGTTGAATGTGGGTATGGTGACTGGGCTTAGAACTACGCAATAGCGCATTAATTGGTGCATGTGATGTGGACGTGGATCATGGGCTCCACTGCTACGTGGCCCATTCAAATCAAAAGTTTGGCGGTAAGTGCAGACTACAGGAGTGATGAGGGTTGGTGGGTTTTAATGCAAATAGGTATGGGTTTAAAAGAGAAAAAAAAATGCAGGGGATGATGGTCGAGGGAAAGTGAGTGAACAACAGGGAAAATTTTAGGGGCGAATTTTAGCCCAAAGGTATATAAAACCCATTTTTTAAAGTTTAATAAAGTTAGCCCAAAAAATATTTTAAAAATAATTAATTATTTAACATTAGCCCACAAAAAAAGGGCGCACAAAACTGGAAACATGAAATTCGCCCCCGATTTTCCAGGTTTCCATGGCATTCGCCCCCGATTTTCCAGATTTCTATGGCATTCGCCCCATTTTTTCAGTTTTCAGTGGTTCGAAGAGGTGGCTGGGCTTTGTGCACACAGATTTTCTAAGTTCTTGCTGGCTGAGCGAGGCCGACTCTCTCTGGTCCGTCTCTCTCTGGTCCGTTTCAGTCATAGATCTGCGCAGTGACCAATTAAGGATTTTCTTTGTTGGGCATCCTTTTCCTGGATCCAGAGGACCGTCGCACGCCTCTTCATCCTCACACTGTTTCTGCCAAAGTTATTCTATGTACTGGTGCATGATCTTAAATTTGAAACACGACTGGCTGTGAAGATCCCTTCCGCTGTAAGGGCATTCTCGAGGTGGGTAGTCTGCGTTGATTTTGCTTTGGAACAGGTTCCATTGTTTTAATAGATATGCCATTGAAATTCATTTCCCCCCCTTGCTGCTGAGTTGTTAAAGCAGTTTATATAATTGTTTTTATTGAGAGAGGTAATGGTTTTTGTTTAATCTGTGGGGTGCTTTGAATCTCAAACAGTGACTCATTTTAACATGAGAAGGGCTCCATACGATTTGAACTTTGTACCTCTGCATTGAAAGATAACAATGCCTTTACCAACTGGCTTTGGGGAAATCCCCTAACTAGTTCATATGATTTCGTTACTATGAAGCATTTGTTTGTTAGTTTCTGTTTTCAATTGAACCGGGTCAGGTGCCGGTTTCAATTTCTAGCCTGTCCAATGTTCAACATATGAAACCTATTGGAAGAATGTATAATGATCTTGGTTTCCGTTGCATCTGTTCTTAGTTTTACTTTTGGTGATCTCTATATTGTGCTTTCTATCAATGTTTTCTGCCTTTGTTAATTTCTGATTTAAATTCTGGGCTAGCTGAAGAGCATTTAAAATTTGCAGAATGACATGGTTTTCCGAATTTGCAGACTGGCATGTTCTCCATTTTGTTTATGTTCAGCTTACTTTTCTGTGATTTTTGAGTCTAGACCAAAGAAAGTCTGCACGACAAAGAGCAGACTTTCTTTGGTCTGGACTCTATTCAACCAAAGTTGCATATGACTTGCACCCAGTTTCATCCCTCTGAAACTCATGTCATATGGATGGGGTAGACCACAATGAGAATGGAACCTTGGTGAATGGCTTAGTACGGATGGGGTAGGCCACAATGAGAATGGAACCTTGGTGAATGACTTAATGGCAAATACCTGATCAACCTCACCAGTGAACCAATGCTACATTGACATCTATTTTTTGATATTTAAATATGTTTTTATTTTTTCTTTTCGATAAATTTTCACCTTCTTTTAGGCCCACTGGAAACCATTTTGGAAAAAGGCATTTTGTTTTATATTTTTTCCTCTATTTGTGCATGGTTTTCCTTATGGTTTGTTTTCTTGCATGTAAAGAAGTTGCAGAGACAGAAGACGAAGGCATGAAGTCGAAAAATTCCGCAGAGACCTTTGGATAGAAACTGATAAAGGTTATTAGCGATGTATGTTTTACATTCTTTGTGCTTGCTGTACTGGTAATCACAGTGATTGCAATAACTTATCAACCGCCAGATCCTTGGCTCGAATCATCAAAGGCAATGTCCAAGGTTTTCTCTACAATAGAGAATGCCACATTTAAACAGGATGACTCCATACTCCGCACTGGCGAGGATATTATTGCTCTTGCACCAACCCCAGCTATTAAAGAGGAGCAACATGTTACAATGAAAACAATTGAATTAGAAGAAAAAAATGTTACTAGTCAGGTACCCACAATTGAATGTGATCCAAATGAGGCGATAGACTGTTCAGATCCTAAGGTTTTAGTTTTAATCAAGAAGTTAAATTTGAAAGTTTTCAAAAGTATTAATATCTTTGAGTACCAATTGCCTGTTCGAGGTTCCAAACCGAATGAATGTGATGTAGCATGGAGGTTCAAATCTAAGAAGGAAAAATCATGGAGGAAGTATAGGTATTTTAGAAGATTCACTCTGGGTTTCGATCTAAATTGCAAATATAAGGTCACAGATGCTGGCCGGTGGCACTCGGGAAAGAATGCCCGGCCAGGGAGGATAAGAAAAGACACAGGCAACTTTAGTGATCCAGTTCATCACATCGCATCTCCTTCTTCAAATGCTTCTTTTCTGGTTATGATGAAAACATAAATGACACAGTCCCCATAACCATATCCGAATCTAGTTTCAGGAAAGGAAAATACTTATATTATTCCCATGGAGGAGATTACTACAAGGGGATGAACCAATACTTGTGGAGTTTTCTCTGTGCACTGGGAGAGGCGCAATACCTCAATAGAACATTTGTCATGGATCTTAGTGTTTTCATTTCTTCTAAGTACACTCCAAGCAACAAGGATGAGGAGGGGAAGGACTTTCGGTACTACTATGACTTCGAGCATTTGAAAGAGAGCACCTATGTCGTTGAGGAGGGGCAATTTCTACAAGAATGGAAGAAATGGAATAGGGATCATAAAAAGGATCAAATCCCTGTCAGGAAAGTAACTGACTACAAAGTCAGTCCCATGCGATTGAAAAGAGACAAAAGTACAATAATTTGGAGGGATTTTGATCAACCAGAGCCTGACAATTATTGGTATCGTGTCTGTGAAGGGTCAGCGGAGAAGTATATTGAGAGGCCCTGGCATCTGCTGTGGAAGTCTAAACGGCTGATGAACATTGTCTCAGCAATCAGTGGAAGCCTTGAATGGGATTATGATGCAGTCCACGTTGTTAGAGGTGAAAAAGTCAAGGACAAGGAACTCTGGCCCAATCTACACAGAGATACCTCACCTGATGCAATTTTGAGCAAGCTCACCAATTTAATTCAATATCAGAGGAAATTGTATATTGCTAACAACGAGCCATATTACCACTATTTTGACAAGTTGAGATCTCATTTCAAGGTCTCTCTCCTGGATGATTATAAAGATTTATGGGCGAAGAATAGTGAGTGGTACAATGAGACTACTCTTCTCAAAAAAGGCCAACCTGTTGATTTTGATGGTTACATGAGAGTGGAAGTAGACACAGAAGTTTTCTTCAAGGCAAAGAATCATGTGGAGACCTTTAATAACTTGACCAAAGATTGCAAGGATGGAATCAATACATGTTAACCTTAACACCAACAGAGATAAAGAGTGATCGAGGAGGAACAGACACAGCAGATAAATGTGATTAATTTCTGAAGTCTGGTTGGTCAGTCTTGATTACTTTCTTTTAACAAGGTTAAATTGTACAACTGGGAATTTTTTATGTCCGTTCCCTTAGTCAATTTTATTTTACAGTTTTAGAATGTATCAAAGTCTAATTCAATTATCCAGTTGGAAGTGCTGTTTCCAAGCTTATCTGTAGAGGTTTTCAGTTTTTCATTATTGTATAATCACCATTCTGCCTAGAGGGATATATAATGTGAGAAGAAATTGGTTCCTGATCTTTCTTAATTTCGTTTCCTGTGACTTCTTTGGGTTTGAAGTTGTTTTTAGTCAGACTTCCTGCATATTAAATTGTGGGCTAGATATCTGTCGCATCTATTGTTTAGTTAATGGTTTGCAGAGAAATTACGAATCGTCTCTTGGAAATGTGCTCAACTAGATCAATAGATCAATTGCTGAAAACAGAAGTTTTGCCTGAATATTTCTTAAAAATTACAATAACCTTAAGTTAGTTTCCTATTTAATAGGTGTGACCTAACATAGAGCCTATCTATTATCTGCACTGTTTAGGATGTTTTGGTGCATATTAATGTTTTGTTCCTTTGTAGTACGGGGGCTGGCCTAAATTGTGGTTAGTTGCCTGTCCAGACTCCAAAGGGAGGATCATTTTATTTGTGTTGTATTCTTATGTGGAGATTATAACAGGCAATCTTATGAACAAAGAGACAAGATTGTGCTATCCTTCTGCTCCTTGTACACGGGCAATGTCAAATCTTAGTATTAGGCTACTAGCCTTTAATTCTGTATATAGTGATGTTCAAGCTTACGATGCCAAAAGCTTAAACCATGTATCGATAGATTCTGCTATTGAATTTATTGAATGCTAAATTAAATGCCCAGACTACCTGCATCTTTTTTTTTCACCAAAAGAAATTTTCCAAGCTACACAAAATAAAGAAGGACCTACAACACATGTATTCTATGAAGTCAAATGATTCTGTTATACTATCTGTATGAACTCAAATGATTCTGTTATACTATATCTCTTAGTGAATTCTCTTACCAAACCCAAGAGTATTTGAATTCCAAGATTCTACTTGAAGTGGCCCTTCACTTGCTCTTGAATACAAATGTAGCAACAATTTTACCACATTTGGTATTTGATATGTTGCTCTTATCATTTTCTGATTTGTAGTAGCATCATATATGACATCTTTACAATGATATCACCTGAGGCATGCCTGCTAAGGTAGACTGGCTAAAGAGATCATATTCTTTTTCTTTCTTCAGCTATTCTCACTGACTTTGGTTCTAGATTCTGTCATCTGTGGATGGAGCACGTTAACTTTATTGAGTTCCAATGTCTAGAACTTTAACTTTTAAGATATAATGATTATTGGAATCAGTACAAAAATGGAGAAATACGTTCAAGTATTGTATGGAATCTCAAGTTATATTATTAAATAATTTGGATAACTCATCCCTCTGTTTTTTATTTCGTACTTCTGGAGTTCCATGAATATTCAACATTTCCTTAAAATTGCATTTTCCATCAAAGGAAGAGTACTAGGTGCTTTGCTTTTTGTGGGATTATAATTTCAGTCCAATGCAATAAAATCTAAAATGATAAATAGCCGAGTTGATCTTCTTTTGTGCCCCACAGATATTTCATTATCTAATACTGGGGGCCCATTTCTAGGTTTGAGATGTAGTCCTCTGACCTGTCCTGTGGCCTGCTTATCCCCAGTATACGACATTCATAATTACATCCATGCATTAGTAGTTACTGTTAGCAATGAGATTTCTTTCAAGGCTAAAGGATTGCTTGGGTGATAGACATTTCACCCGGATGGAAAACTTGTTTATTTGTGGAACATTTGCTTATTTCAGTGGCTGCTTCTGTGCTATCCTTCCACTACACATATAAAAACAATTTTTTGTTTCTTTTTGAAATGCACTTACAAACACTTGTTCTTTAGGCATCCTTTTTTAGTTAGAAGAAGCAATCCAGCGACGGTGATGATAATTACTAATACTGTCTCTTTTCTGTTTAAATCAGATGGAATTTCAGATCTCGAGAGTTGTCCCCATTTTTCACAGTTATCCCAACTCATAATTCTACAAGACAAAGAACATTGCCACCTATTTTCAGTATTGTATGTTAACTCTCGACTGTTTCTTCCTGTTACTTTGAAATTGCTTACTTCTAAGTGTTATTATTTACATCTTTTCTTTGTATTCATATTTGGAAGTTAACTCTTTTCCTGATATTAAAACATGTGAAAGTTTTAATACGACAAAGATAAGAAAAAATAAATGCTTCTGTAGAACCTCATAATGTATTGCCATGGGAACATCTAGCATTAAAATTTTTGGGTGCTTTCTTTACAATCCTAGTTATATAGAAACTTGTGAGCGAGTACAAAATTGATAGTCAGATTGATATGAACTCTTATTCAGAGGTTAGATCTTGCAATTATGTAGTTGTCAAATTCCTTTATTTTCGGAGAGTAGAAATATAAGGCTTAACTTTCACGTCCTTCTTGTGTGCATTGCATTATGATAATTTACCCTATGCCTCCTTGCATCCCCTATCTTTTATCACTTTCATAATTCATAGATGTTACATACATCAGAGACCTGAGTCTTTAGTCTCTTCTATTTTTTTTTTACTGTTAATGCTCTTTAACACCTAATTTAATTTACATAGTTCTTATCTTGGTGTGTTATTTGAGATTCCTAATATAGAAATTATAAATTCTCTTCTATGGAGGATATTTCTCTTTTGTGATGCTTGACAACTCTGAATGCATTAAGTTTTTATGACTTTGTTTAGCGTTCCTTCATTTACAGAGCAATGTTTGAGGCCTGCGAACAGTGAGGAGGGCTATATTTCATACAGTCCATTTGTTTCCATCAATTATTATTCTATTTTATTACTTCTACAAAATAACCATAGTTAATCTTTTGTTTTTACCAAAAACCATAGCTAAGTATGCATTTTGTTTGACCATATCCTTCTTTTGAGCTTCATAGGCTCTCTTGTGAATGGGAAGTGACTGGTTTAAATTTGACAATTTAAACTCCGTGCTGGCTGTTCATTCTTCTTCCTCTTGTTGATTGCTAACTTTCTACCGTGGTTGTCTTGTTGCCACTAGCTACTTATTCTTGGAACATTTGATCTTCATATGCCATTTTGAAAATCTGTTGTATGTCACTAGCCTTTGTTCCTTCAGAATTGCCTTTATCTTTTTATCATAATTGTTGTGAGATCTGGTATAGCATATTATCTGTGATGGGAAGTAGCAAACGCATTTTGGGCTACATGAGCATAGAATGTTGTCACATGTGTACAAGGAGAGCATATATTGAACTAAATGAATAGTCTTTTTTAAAACTGATCGTTCAAATGCACTTTGGGTTTTCATGCAGGAAATGAATGAGAGTGATTTCAATAACTTGAATTTCAGAGAATGGCATATTGGAGTGGTAAGTGGAATGATTTGAGTTTTTCTATTGACCAAGTTATACTAATCTAGGATTTTGCTTATTCAGTCTTGATGAATCTATGAATATCATGAAAATTTCTTATATTCTGTCAATAGTTTGTTTGGTTGTCCTATGATCAATATTTCTTTTTGATATCTCATTCAATTTATGGTACCTGTAATTTTCAATTTTCCCCATACACAGCTGAAATGCAAAAACCTTTGAAGGTTTTCCATTTTGGCCACATTAGAGAACAGGGAAATAAAAAAACGTAAGGAAAATAAAAAGCTAAAATGTTTTTTTTAAAATTTTTTCTCCCATATTTTTTTTCAACTCAGATGAATAAATCTGTGGTGTTTTTTCATGGTGTTTACTTGAAGTCAACAATTTCCTATAGTACTCTCGAATAGAAAGGGAGATTCCATTATCAAGTACATCTAGAATCTATCCTTGACCTGTTTTAGTCTGTTTTCCACTCAGCTTCATTTTCTCTGCAAGTCTATTTCACTAGTTATGAGAAATGCACAAGAAAATCGAGAAATGGAAAAGAAAAACATTGGATGTGCAAAATATGGCATGAGCATGCATATAATTTCTTTAAAAAGTCTAAATGCCTTTTAAATCCTTAATACATCTTGTCCTTATATCTTTAGGTTTTCCTCCTTTCTCTAATATATCTTTTCTATTGTTAATGTTAATGATGGATCTATATAGCCATTATAAACATTTGGTGATTAGTATTTTCTATGATTGTTCCTGCCTTCTATCTCACATGGTTGTGTGTGTGCATGTGCTGTGATTTTTATGGCCAAGGCCTCAAATTTATATAACTTGTTTGGTAGCATTCATACCAAGTGGAATTCTCTAAAGCAAAACCTTCCCTTGGCATTTATTATATGTGTAGGTTGTTATCTTTATTCCTGTATCTTATATCTAATCCTCGGTCTTTGAGTCAACTTGCTAAATTTGGTAAACACCAGATTACAATTTCTTATCGACTAAGGAATGCCCAGTCTCAATTTATTTGTGTTTTAATCCTGTCCTTATGAAAACAGTGGTTTACCTTTTTAGGATTAGTTTTGTCTTTTCATCAATATTGTTGTTGGTTAACTGCTTCAATCGTGTTGTTTGTTCACTTTTTCAATTGAAATGGCTAAGATAAAGCTACCTGCATTAATATCTTATTGCTAGCAAATTTTGTTTTATCAAATCTTTTACTTCTTAGATCGGTTGAAATAGTATAGTACCATGAAGTATTGCTTTTAGTCTGTTGTGGATTGCTTCGCATGATTTGCTCTTCTCATTCAGTTTTTTTCTGCAATGGTGTGGCAAGTGCCCCCTCTTGAGGATAAACACAGTCTAAAAAGTTCCATTCTTGTATAGAATGATGAACTATATTTGGCATCTCTTGGGCCTGAGTAAACACCCAGTCCTGCACATGGTTTCCCATGTTTGCTTTTAGACTGTGAAGGGTTTTGTGTACCAACTGATCTATTTTTTTGTTTATTGAATTACCTAACGAAATGTTTTGCTTTCTTTTTCTGAGAATGATACTTTCCCATCTTCCATGCTGCCAAACAAACTTGCATTCTCAAGTTGCCTAGTGTCAATTGCATGCACATTGAAATTTGGGTTCTATTTTATTACTTGGCTAATACAGATAAAGTGCTTTTTGTAGCGTACTTCACAGTCTGGATGTGAGGATGTTAACAGGCCAATGGTGGTGGTAGTTCAGCATCCTGGCGCATCAAGGGAGGAATTTACTAAAGGTTCAAATTGTTCTAAAGCAGGATCTGAATATGCCTTAAAGTCCTCCCTATCCAGTTTCAACATGTCAAGTGGCAAAAGCTCTGCATTACCTAGAAGTCGTTCATTGTCTTTGGTGCCTGATTCTGGTTTATGTGAAAACTCACAGATCCCTTGAAAGTAAGTTCTTGATCATGTTCCAAGAAGCTGCAAGAGGAATTAGATACTACAAGAATGAAGAAGGTAGTTTTTTTCCCTGAGGCAATGAATGTGAGAATGGTATTCGGCTAGTACATCGGAAGTATTTGTGGATATGAAGGGCTTCATGAAACTTTTCATTATTTCCCTCTGACAAAAGGAATATGAAAGAATGTGCAAGGAACCCGATGAGGGAAATTTGGAGCACTAAGCATTTATGTCCAACCAAGCAGTTGATAGTTTTAACCAAACCTTACAAAGTTATTCTCCTATCAGTAAATGGGAAAGATAAAATAGCATCATATGTAGGTGCCTCACTGCCTTGATCAGTTTCCTTTTAGTTTAAACATAGATGAAATGAGAGAGTTCTATGTAACGAGGTTGTATATTGTTCACAGGGAAAAGTAAACTTGCCTCCTTAAATGTACAGAAATCAGGTGGAAGAAAAATAAATGATGGGCAAAAAAAATTGTCTTCAATTTATGGACTAAGCTGGTTTTTCTTTTACCCTCTTTATTTCATTGAACTTTCATAGATTTCATGTCGAAGCTAAACACAAATATACATGATTTGTAATTTTGAGCAAGCGAAGCTCAGTGTTAAAACATAACTCCATGCTTATTCAGTTTCTACATTCTCACTATGGCTTGGATGGTCTGTTCTGGCCCCTTCGGACCATGGTTTGGGAGGTCTGTTATAAAAAAATGTTTTCCTAAATAAATCAAGATGATTTCCAGAAGATAATCTCCTATGGGAACATATCAATCATCACTATTTAAATAGTGATTAGCAAGTCAGCAGAGAGATCTTACATTGACATCCAAATTGATTGCAATATATTATTTTTTTCTTTCCTGTATGGTGATCAGGTCACATTAGAGCTCAGTTATAATTTTAGCACTTTACAATTTTATTTTTAACGACTAGGTGGAGCCTAGGCTGGGTTAGCATCAATACTGAATGGAAGAATGATCTGCTCACTTGTGAGATGCTGTCATAGGATTGTCCGAGTTTTAGTCAAGCCTAGATGCCCATGGAAAGTTTTTATTCCTTAGAATGGCTTCCCATCCTCAATCCCTCTCTATGAGGTTTGAAAAAATGACCCGATGAAGACTAAACCCCACACAAAGCAATGGATCTACACTCATGGGTTTTATCATTTTAGAATTTGTTTGTTTGTACCATTGTTGATGTCTAACTATAGTTTTTCTGCACTTGTGGAGTGGAATGGAAGTCTTAGTGGTGAAAGCTAACAGATGGCTTCCCTAAATAAGCCGAAAGAACGAACAATTTGGGCAGGGCTAATAAAGGGTTTAAACAACTTGCATGCATCCTCCAGGGCAAAAGCCCTGAATCCGATAGTAGGTTACAAATTTCCGTTGGGATAAATATGGGA